>OZ007555.1:110628148-110768148 GCA_963931855.1 Philhelius festivus
TGTTACACTGCATAGGTTATATCAAAATAAAATAAATGCCTTCCCTTATACACGCGATGGGTGAATGTGAAGAATAACGGGCACGAGTACGATAACTTTGGCGCCAAGATATAATAACGGTTTTTGGTAGAGGGGCTTAATACAAGCATTTTTTACTATGGGAGGGGGGGTCTATCTCACCTCGTTTAGGCGAGAGGGGTAGTTTTATAAAATTTACTTAAAATATAGAAAAAAAAATATTTAAAAACAACGGCAACACTTACAGTTATAAATTATACTTTTTTAAAAAGTCAGAACTCTACAATTTATAATAAATTTTAAGTAAAGTTGTTTCAGTCAATAGTTTTTGAAATAATTGACTTCAAACTCAAAATTTATGAAAAAAAAGTTAAAAAATTACTTTGAGTATTATTTTTCTCATGATTATAAATACCAATAAAGAAGTAATTGATGTAGTTAACTGTTCCAATTATTTTTTAATCAAACACTGAAAACTATTCGTTTCTATGTTTTCTAGTTTTTGAGAAAATTGAAAAACAAAAAAAAATAATTTTGTATCAGATGGGTGCATGTAAAGTTTCTTTTGCATTTAAAGAATCTGGATTAAAAAAAATAATTGATATTATATACATAAACGTGTGTACATATGTCATGTCCATTTCAATCTCTTTTTTCTAAATATACGGTTAGGTACTTGGCCAAAACTTTAACATTTAATATATTTGAGCATGAAAATTTATTGCATTATAAAAAAAATTTGCATTACCTTTACGACAACACAACGGCAGCAAATTCTCATAGTTTCTTAATATGCACATATGTTTGTGTCATACATAGATATGCATATAACTATGTACACACATATAATGCAGTCATAGTAAAAAGTATGTATATAGTTAGATCATAAAAAACAAGAGCAAGCATTCGATGTTTGAACCGTTTTTTTTTATACAGGTTTGGTGCAGGTTATTGTTTACCGAAGCCATTCTTCATTTAACGTTTGAAAGAGTAGTGTTTCTTTTTTAAGAATGGCGGCTAAGCATCCACTTCTTCACCCAAAATTAAATAATTTTTCGATTTTTTGTTCGGTTGGGGATTTGGTGTCAACAAACGAAAAAAGTATCGCGTTTTTAGAAGAAATCGGGTTAATTCCCTCCAAAACGTCTACTCCACCTCTGTGTTGTGATATTTTAATGACTGTGGAAAATTCAAAAAGTGCAAAGTTCGGTTGGTTTTGGCGATGTTCAAAAAAGAGCTCAAAAAAAAGGTGACAAAACTTGTAGAAATACAATCAACCCATCAATGGGAACATTTTTTCATGGCCCTCAATGTCGGCTAGAGATACATGAGGTGCTTGCTATAATTATCTCTTTTGTGATTAAAATGCCTGTAAACATGGTTTTCCAGGTAAATAAATTAAATCTTAAGCTACAATTTAAGGATTTTGTTTTAAATATTTTCGTAAATTTTCAAATTAGCATTTAATCGCTTGGCGGAATCACGACAACAAAAATAAATTAAGTAAATCTACCATCATAGATTACTTTAATTATTGTCGGGAAATAGCCGAAATAATATCATCCCATATTGATATTAATATTGGCGGTGAAGAAAAAACGGTTCAAATCGATGAAACATTTTTAACGAAAAGAAAATACCACAGAGGCCGTGTCACAGAACAGATGACAATTGTAGTGTTGGGGCTATATTGCAAAGAAGATAAGGTCGGACGTTTCTTTAAAGTAAATTCCAAATGTAAGGAAGATTTGTGGCCTTATATTCATAAATATGTTAACCCCAATACAAGTCGTATCTGTACCGACAGCGCACGCCAGTACATAGGTGTTGAAAAAATGTTCTCCAGTTCTACGAGTCATGGCGTAACAAACCACAGCAAAGGCGAATATGTTGACAAAACCGATAGGTCTAACACAAAAACCGATCTTGAAAATCAGAATAAGCTTCTGAAAAAAACAATTTTATGCCGCAAAACAACACTCCACACCCATCAATATATGGCACTTTTCTTTTATAGAAAATATTGCCTTGAAGAAAAATATAAGGACGACTTGGGATCCCAAATAATGGAATTCTTACTAGATGTAAAAAAAGTATACCCATGTTTGATTGATGGAAAAGAAAGTGTGGGTCTGCAACTAAAGGACTTCGACCCTCCCGACGTTCGCAGTGAACACCTAGAAGATGTGTTACCGCCAAAACAACCTCGGCTCTTGACCATCAATGACGAACTTAACGAACTCCACAGTGACACTAGTACGGACGATGAATTCATTGACGAGACTTACATACCTTCAACACATTAAAAATTGACGTGACTATTTTTTACTAACTCCTGACTTACTTAAAAACTAACTGACTGGGACGCGGAATGCAATGCAATTCTACCTCCTCGTGGTGCATTCTGGGTTATGCTAAATGAATTGCTTTACTTGACTCACAAAGATGAACTTATCATTAAAATTGATCCTGAAAGTAAATACCAAAAAAACTCTTTAAAAAGTAGTTTTAAAAACCCCAAAAACCAAAAAACAAAAATAAAGCAAAAATATTTTACTCAGAGAAGGAAATCTTGTTAGAAATAGGAGCTTTGTGCGTATAGAAAAAAGAAACACTTAATAACCGCATTAACTGTAATAAAATCACAAAGGTATATATGAAACTTACGATGCAGACAGTGAGATGCCTAAGGGGGGGGGGATGCTACCCCCCTGCAACCCCCCTGCTTGGGCTCACTATAGGCTTTTTGGAGGGTGAAAATTTTATTATATGCAAAGTTTCTTTAAAATTAAAGAATCTTTTGGGTTTAAAGAACAAGTATAGTTTTACTATTTTTCAATTACATAGGTATCTTAAAAACTAGAAGACATAAAAAGAAGTAGTTTTCTGAGTTTAATAAAAAAATAATTGGAGCAGTTAACTACATCAATTATTTTTTTATCGATATCCATAATCATGAGAAAAATAATATTCAAAGTGATTTTTGTAACTTTTTTTTCATAAATTTTGACTTTGAAGTCAATTATTTAAAAAACTATTGACTAAAACAACTTTATTTAAAATTAATTATAAATTGTAGAGTTCTGATTTTTGAAGAAGGTATAATTTATAACTGTAAGTGTTGCCGTTCTTTTTTAATATTTAAAAGATTTTAAGTAAATTTTTATAAAATTGCCCCTCCCGCCTAAACGAGGGGAGATAGACCCCCACCCCTACCATAGTAAAAAATGCTTGTATTAAGCCCCTCTACCAAAAACCGTTATTATATCTTGGCGCCAAAGTTATCGTACTCTCCCCTAAGAGATCATCGAGGTACGAAAAAGTGTCTGGAAGTTCACTTTGGTTTTGATAAAGTTAGAGAGCAGAGCTCATTTTATATTAGCTGTGGAAAAAAACGAAGATATATATAAAAAGAAAATTTTGGAAAGAAAGACGATTTTTAGAGACCATTCTGGAACATTGGAGTTAAGAAAAAAAAGAGGAGAACAAATTCTGGATTGAGGGAAATTAGTGGAGGAGATTTTATTTCATTTCGAGGAAGGAGAAATCGGCATATTATAAGAGCTAAGTATAATGAAAATTCTTTGGTGGTTATCTTTTTTGGTACAAATTTTTTTGCATATAAATTGCATTTTATTTGAAAAAGGAAAAAAATCGTTTGGCTTTTGCTTCCGTTGATTTCCAAAATGGCGGAACTCGTGCCCCGTTTCTTTAAAATTACCCGTTTAAATATTTCGGGATCGAGCGTTAGCGGTTCATCTTACATATATTTGTATACTTTGTTCCATTTCTATTGTATGAAAAGATTTTGAGTTTTTACCCTATATTTAAAGGTTTCCCAAACGGTTAACAATTGAATATAATTTTTTCAACTCCCTATTTGGAATTAAAACTTCGTGTTATTATTTTCTTCATAATAATTTTGCATCATGGGTTTCCGCTTCAAAGGTAATTTCCTTAATTCATCAAAAAATTGCTGGCGCCTTTTTATTTATTTCCAACCGTGTATACGGACCTGCAATTAATATATTTATATTAATTCGATTGAGTATTCAATCGAAACCCAAATAACTTAATTCCCCACAATTAAATTAATTGGTGAACCCACCCCCGTTGAGCTAGCTGTGGTGGCAACGCCTATTGTTGCTGCTGTTACAATTTTTAATTCGCCCTACTTCGCCGACTCGATTGACAGTTCGGCTATATACTTTCTCCCTAAAAGTTCGTAATCGTTGACTTCGTCGCGAACGATCATTTCGTTTTCTTTTTCTCTTTATATTGTTTTTTGATTAATTTTGTGAATAAAAAGTGTAATAACTGGGGCCCGATTCTGATACTGTGGAAAAGTGAATCGAAGAAATTGTTTTCACATTCGCTGTCATGCACTGCTTTCACTTTTTCGATTCACTTGGTGCAAATAAGCGATTCTGGTTCCATGAATGAAAATGGTGTGGTGAATTCAATATCATTTGCCGTGGTGGATGGTTTTTTGTTGTCTTATGAATTTATCTACTATTGTGAATGCTTAATGTCAAAACGAAATTATTATTTTTCATTGTTGTTTCAATTTTGCCAAACGTTTGTACATTTGTGAATTTGTTTATAATAATATATTAATATATTAAATTGTTGTTTGCATTACTATAGATTTTTGTTTTGTAGGAGAAATATGAGGATTATCAAGCGAAATTTGAGAGACAACGAAAATCCTATGGAAATGAATACGGAGGAGCATTTCATACAATTGTATTAACTGAAACGTCAACTGAAACAAATCTACAAAAAAAAATTAAGACGCGATGAAATAAATTTTCAAAACTTGTTTTCGTACCTATTATGAGCAATCTCCAAATTTATTTCCAAAAAAACTAATCAAAAATTCTTTTTGTGCCTGTGTCACATTCTTTCCTCTATTATTTTTCAAAAAAATCTCCATATTTTCCGCTTTCACCTATTCACTTTGAATATTCACCATCGAATAAGAGCGTGAAAGCAAATTATTGATATGAATGTTTTTGACGTTTGGTTTCACTTTTTCACAGAACGAGAATAGCATTTATGCGTGAAAGAGTGAAAAGCTATTCGATTCACTTTTTAACAGAACCAGAATCGACCCCTGAAAAGCATTATTTTATCAAAAGGGAATCTTGTCAGAAAGTGGAAGGAGCTGGGAGCTGGAATTGGGGAAAACGTCCGAATTCATGCAGATATTAACCCGGGTGACTTGAGGAGCTGTTTTCAGAAGTTAATAGAGGGAGCAAATCAAACTATTTATAATGATTGTTTGGTGGAAGCCCAATCTTCTCAGCATAGGATGATTTATAGCCAATTAAACTTAAATCTCCAAGAAAATACGTACCTCCTTAACCGATTGCCTATTAGTATTAAAATTGAGTATTAAAATTAGTATTAAAATTGAGAGGAGAAATAATATACAGTGGATCAAAAAAGAAATCGGACATACAAGTTTTGTCTCTTTAAATCACAAAATAAAATTGATGAAGGTTTGAAAATAGCGGATTTCTGCATTTATACATAGTTTTTACTATAAACTCTTTATATTTAGCAAAAATTACAGTTTTATTAACAAATTATCATCGAAATTCAATATAAAAGAAAATAATCGCAAATTTAATATCAAAAAAGAAATCGGACACTCTGTGTTGTACTCATTTTTTTGTTTTTAACGGGACAAATATAACACTTTTAGGTTCTTAATATACCGTTACATTTGTCAGATGTTTATTTGATTTGAATTTAATGCGTTATTATTAATAAGGTCAAAATGGTAGAACAATGTTGATATACAACGATAGAAGTACGAAAAATAGTGATAAAAAATTTTTAAAAAGGTAACTCTGTACGTGCTATTGCAGAAATTGTAAAGAGAAGCAATTCTACAATAGGAGACATCATAAAAAGATTCCAAACAACAAAATCTGTTGTAAATTTACAAAAATCTTGAAGACCAAAAAAGTTTACTGCAGGCGATGAACGTTGGATATTGTAATAAGTTAAAAAATAAACCCCAAATAGGTGCACCAAAGTTGACGGACGTAGGTAATGAAATACCTGCACTAAGATATTAACCCTGAAACCGTAAAAACAGTGCTGCGAAAAAGTAATTTTCATGGAAGAGTGGCAAGAAAAAAACCTTGTATCAACAAGAAAAACCGAATCAAGAGAAATAGTTTATAAGGAGCTACCAAAAGACGGATTTCTCATTCTAGAATCGTGTTTTGTTCTCTGTTATATTAAATTTACTCACTCTCGTCAGGGACAAAACACGATTCTAGAATGACAAATCCGTCTTTTGGTAGCTCCTTATAAACTATTTCTCTTGATTCGGTTTTTCTTGTTGATACAAGGTTTTTTTCTTGCCACTCTTCCATGAAAATTACTTTTTCGCAGCACTGTTTTTACGGTTTCAGGGTTAATATCTTAGTGCAGGTATTTCATTACCTACGTCCGTCAACTTTGGTGCACCTATTTGGGGTTTATTTTTTAACTTATTACAATATCCAACGTTCATCGCCTGCAGTAAACTATTTTGGTCTTCAAGATTTTTGTAAATTTTCAACAGATTTTGTTGTTTTGAATCTTTTTATGATGTCTCCTATCGTAGAATTGCTTCTTTTTACAATTTCTGCAATAGCACGTACAGTTACCTTTTTTAAAAATTTTTTATCACTATTTTTCGTACTTCTATCGTTGTATATCAACATTGTTCTTCCATTTTGACCTTATTAATAATAACGCATTAAATTCAAATCAAATAAACATCTGACAAATGTAACGGTATATTAAGAACCTAAAAGTGCTATATTTGTCCCGTTAAAAACAAAAAAAATGAGTATAACACAGAGTGTCCGATTTCTTTTTTGATATTAAATTTGCGATTATTTTCTTTTATATGGAATTTCGATGATAATTTGTTAATAAAACTGTAATTTTTGCTAAATATCCAGAGTTTATAGTAAAAACTATGTATAAATGCAGAAATATGCTATTTTCAAACCTTCATCAATTTTATTTTGTGATTTAAAGAGACAAAACTTGTATGTCCGATTTCTTTTTTGATCCACTGTAATTAGACTCAACTATCGGGTTTTTCAATAAGAGCGCTAGAAAAGTTTTTTTAAATTAAACAAAAACGGTTTTGGATATCAATGAAATTCTTTATTTCTGTGAAAGTACGTTCGATGCCATTATGTATGGAACTCGATTTCTTTTGCATGGCCACCACGGGCACGCTTGCAGAAGTCCAGGCGCTTAACCCAATTTTCGACTGTTTTCAAGCATAAATCGGCCGATACTGCTGCAATTTCACGTTCGATATTCGTACGAAGTTCATCAATCGTAGCTGGCTTGTTGGCATAGACCATAGACTTGACGTAGCCCCACAGGAAATAGTCTAACGGCGTCAAATCGCACGACCGAGGCGGCCAAGCGACTGGACCATTTCGTGAGATAACACGTTCTCCAATTGTTGATCTGCTAGGACAATTATGACGACCATAAATTGGACGTAGCGCTCTTAACGTTGAGGCCACTGACTCCGAATTTCGGTAGTCAATTTTAATAATTTCTACTCGTTGTTGGCTCGTATATCTTTCCATCATGAAATGGCAAACCTTACTGAAGAGAAATGTCAAAAGAACGGCAAGAAATATAGCGTCGTTTGCTGTCCCTGTTGCTCTACTTTTCTAGCGTCCCTGTTGAAAAACCCTTTACATGCCACATCGGCCTGAACTGATAATTTTGTGCGACCTTTGTAATCTTAAGGAGAGAGAAGACGTGTACCATTTCATTGGAAAATGTCCAATTCTAAGAGAATTTCGAGTAAGATACTTTGGCAAGACTTTTATGGATGTAAACGAAGTCCTGTGTGTTTTGAATGGTGAATCAGGCTGGGAAGTTTTATATAAATATGCAGTAACGGCGCTAAAATACAGATCTCAAATAATTGAAGGCGACTTTTAAAATAACTTTTTAAAGAATTTTCGAAATATTAAGCTTATTTAAAAATAATTGCCAATCTGGTAGACGGCCTAAGGCCAAACCAAATTAATCTTAAGTTAAATCCTATAATTGTTACACTATTTTATGCAATCAAATAAAGATTTCATTAAACTAACTTAAACTAAACTATAAAACAATTTTGAAGTACTTTTGTGACACATTTTAAATTGTGTAAAACTCTTTGAATTTTGTTCAGTTGAGGATACTAATTAACAATTTGCTAACTTAAAGTTAGTTAAGAAACTCACTCCTAACTTACGAGCGCTCTCTTCGAAAGTTTGTTCGCTTGTGCGTGTGCCACGCACGCATTTGACTCGAATCCATGTGAGCAATGCCAAGTAGAAGAGTTCCATTTTCTGTCAAGACCAACATTCCACAACATTTCACAGTTTGGGTATGCCTGAACAAGAGAGAGTGGCTCTCATTTTCGAACTTCGAAAAACACTTGCGAGTGGTTGGTGAATACCCCAAAGAAATTTCAAGTTAAGAGCCTCGTAAAGTTAAGAGCCGTTTAAGAGCGCTCGGTGAATACCAGCCTTAATCTCAAACATTTTTGAACTAATATCCTATTCACTCAGCTCTCTTAATTAACTTCTGCTGAACATTCCCAACGTCATGATAGCCTGTGCATAAAATTTAAGAAATTAAACAGATGTTTTTTTTTTACGTTTAAACATTGTAAAAAGAAAAAAGGAAGGCAGACAGAAAAAACCTAATTAAAGTTTTTTAAACAAAACCCTGTGAGACTTGAGTTTTAATTGAGAAATATTACTGTGAAAACAAATCAGAACTATTTTATTAATCAGCAGTAACCACCCATCATCGCCACAAGAAGAAAATTTCCAGAAGCCGAATCAGTGTGTGAAAAAGACCCCGACAAATATCTTTTTACAACAATAATAATACACAGCATAAACTGGTGTATTCTAATGTGTATCTTATTTTGCGATTCAATGTATACATATTTCATTTAACATACAAAAACCTTGAACTTTTTTTTATAAGAAGTTTCACCCAAAAATCGCTTGCAATCGCTTTCATTGCTCAATTTGCAGACAACTAGAAATTCACTCTCTTTCAATCGCTTTTTCGTTCACACTCACCCGAATATAAATCGCTTTCACCGAAACCACAACATAGAAAATATATAATCGCTACTAGAGGTCTGCATAAATACATTAATTTTCTTCCTCTAAATGGGTACAGTAGTTCAGTGTACACTGTTTATATAATCCAGTGTACACTAAACCAAGTACCCTTTTTTTAGCTTCAAACACTGTGCACCATTTATTGCCCCATTATCAAAACCGGTACAGTATTTGGTTTCTCTGTCACAAATGAGTGCATGACTCCACGAAACAAGTGTAACAGTCTCACCGTGCACTCTACCCTGAGTACTTTATTTATTTTTCACTAATACTGGGTTCAACCTCAGAATAGTTAAACCGAGCCGAAGCACTTACTTCGGGTTTACTCCACGTCAAACAAATCCTTATTTAAAATTATTTTCTTAGCCGTTTTAGCTACGACTTCCTTATGTCAAATATACTGGGAAAAAAGTGACCAATCTAAAACTCTGGTTATTATACACCTAAATCAAACCCCAGCTGATTTCCATTTTTATTCATTTTGTTATCATTGTATGCATATTGGAAATTGGATACATTTAAAATTGGATTGTATAAAGTTCAAATCCAATAAATGAATGTACCAATTACATTGCGTTCCCAATACCGTACAACTCTTAGAGCGTTTGGAAAATATAAATAATTTATTAATGCAAAATATCTATCCTTTTTGTCTTAGTAAGAAACGAAAAAAAATTGCTTACACTCCTTTTTGTAAATTTCACAAGATGTCATCTCAAAATGACATTTAGATACTAAAACGGCCCTCCGTTGAAATGAAAAGTACTTTTTCCAAGAAAAAAAAAAACGGTAAAACGTTGTTTTTAAATAATTTTTTTTCTGTTTTAAGTCATTTTTTTTAGAAAATTGCCCCTCTTATCTTAACCCAACCTACTCGTTGCAGCGTTTTGATGTACCTTATACCGATCACCCTGTATATGTATAAATATGTACAATATATTATACCTATTTATACAGATTACACTGCTTTTGTAAGAAATGAATGAAAAAATAACTTTATTTATTTTTAAATTCAAGTAAAAGAAAAAGGTTTTAGTTATTATTAAAACAATTTTAAATTTTTTATTTTTCAAAATTTTACATTAATTAAATTAAAAAAGAAAGCGGCGCGTTTCGGAAGTTCATTCCATCATCGGGCTTATCAAAAGTTATTAGTTAAGCATCTTGTTGCGACGTTTTAATAATAACTAAAACCTTTTTCTTTTACTTGAATTTGATAATAATTATACAACATGGGCACAAAATCACAAACATTTATTTGTTTGTTTGTTTCATATCATAGACGACATTTGCTTACAGACATTTCTCACTTACCTATTATACTCGTAGAACAAATTTGAATTTGAATGAAAAGAAAAGTAAGTAAATCCGTATTTGGTGTATACCCACTACTCAGTTTATTAGATGCATCTACTCAGTGTACTCAGTGTACCTACTCAGTGTACTTAGTGAAGTGTACACTTATTTTGTGAATACCTATATTTGTTATTCCCTTTCTTATAATGAACACTACTCCCAGTGCTTGTTTTGAAATGAGTGAAAGATTTGTATGATAACAATTTGAAAAATGATTCATTCATTCTATTGGATAGAATTCAGAACAGAGCGTTAAAACTGATTGGAAACAGAGCTATCATGGATTCATTCCCATCTCTTGAACACCGTCGGAATGTTTCATGTATTTCCTTGTTTTATCGCTTCTTTCACAAGCAATGCTCTCTCAAAGTAGCCAGTTGCATTCCTCCCCTTTATCAATTCACCCGCGATACCTGCTTCGCTAGGAATGCTCATCAATTCACCCTTGAGCCTAACTTTGGTCGTACCGTTAAATATAGAGATTCGTTTTTTAGTCGCACAACACGATTATGGAATAACTTACCAGGCACAGTTTTCCCTTGCCATTTCAATTTGCAAACATTCAAAACCAATGTTTATCGACACCTCCTTTCTCTACCCTCCTAATTTTCCCATCGCCCGTGCTGTGTTTAACATTATAAGGGTCTCTTAAAATACCCTTGAGCGCGAGTGGTTTATAACAAAAAAAAAATCCAGCATGTTGTACAGTAGACAAGTTTATTTCGAAATCAATCGAATGTCTTGAAACTGCTTTCAAGACATTCATTGCAGACCTCTAATCGCTACCACCGAAACCATAGTCTAGTCGAATGTGTATTTCATTTGTTTACTGATGGAATTCGAAACAGTAAAATTGCAATCGAAAGGTTATGATATTGGTGCAAATATTACTTATTACTTTTGTGTTCAAGCAGCTAGGGAATATGAAGGAATACTAAGTATAACAAAGACGATAAAGTAAAATTAACTATGTTTAAGTAGACCGGCTGTATATATTTCAATTCAAAGGTAAAGGAATCTTAGCTCCAAAAATGGGATCATTTGTATGCTGTTGTATCTATTAGATTCGAACTTTTCGAACAACATCAAGTGGTACTCGTATACCTGGAAGACGCGTATATTTGTGGTTAAATGCGCTTTATCTTTTAATTGGAATAATAATTAAATATATTACCAAATTTAAATCAATCAACATTTTCCAAGGAATTCGAACAAACATATTAAATGACATTAATTAGAAATATAAAATAATTTAAAACAATTAAAAATAATACAAGATATTAGAGAGCAAGAAGTAATTGTTAGCTTTATAATATAATATTATATACATATATATAAAATTGCTATTGCTTACTCAAGTTCTGGTGTTGTAGGTGTATTGCAGTTACTATTTGTATGGTGTTTTATCTTTGCATTTGATTTACTTGCTGAGCGTTCAGTTGGCACGGATATACTTCTACTAAATTCGTTTATACTGCTTCCAACTCTTAGTTTTGGATGTTTGCTTGCAAGAAAAAGAATAACAAATTTATACAAAATCAAATCAATAATTAATAAAGGAGGAATAATTTGAACAGTTTGTAAATAAATTAATAAATAAAGTAGATGAGTTTAATGTTGGTATTTTATTGCATTGAAACAAATATTCCATAGTGTTTTTTTTCGGTAAGGATTTCTGTCTTAATGTCATGTAAGGTATTATTTAAGCTTTAGCATATTTAACTGTATACAGGGTCATCCATTAATTTAATTAAATCACAGATTTCAACTTTTAGTTCAATATACCTTTAAGCTACTGCCATTCTGAATGGAATATAACATCATACAAAAATATCCTTAACGGGAGTTCTTGGATTACTCGATTCTAACAAGGTAATTTTCGATGACTTTGAACACATATTGGACAACGAATCAGCCATAACGTGACTTGAAACTTAACTTAAACTTATACTAGCGCCTGTGAGTCATAAAATAAAAAATATTTGTTTGATAATAAGTACCCCAAGTTGGAAAATTAACTCGACTTCTCACAAACTTGCTTTTATGTAAAAGTACTTTGGAGTTTAAAATACATTTTAAAAATATAAAACATGGATTTAATGAGATAAAAATGTTCAAATGTATGGAATTGCCGTCTGATTAATATTTCTAATATTTAAGTAATTTTTTATATGACAAATTTCCTTAAAATTTTTCGAGAACAAAATTTGGGATGCCAAATTTTAAATATTAGGTAGTATAGATTTCAAAATAGTTTTTTTTTTAGAATATTTTTATATACAATATTATTTTAAACTTAAGGGGACTCCTGTTGAAAATTTTTGGTTAAAATCGTGAGAAAGTCAAAAAACCAAAAAACGGTTCTATGACAGGTACCGTTAATAACATTTTATTTAAAAAAAAAATACATTTTATAACGTTATTTAAAAATTTATTCTAGATATTGAATTTTCAAAAAAAAATTTTATTAGTTTTTTAAAAAACCAAAAACTATTTTTTCGAAAAAAATTTTTAGATTATATTTTTTTAAAATCGTTAGAGCCGTTAATGAGAAATTCGTAAATCAAACAAACCGTTCTATGACAGGTACCGTTAATAACATTTCACCCCAAACATTTTTTTTACCAAAATGTAGTCGGTGTCCATAATATCACACCTATTTTTTTATCAAAATCGTTTGAGCCGTTTTCGAGATAAGTAAGATTATGCATTACGGGTGTATGGGGGTACTGTTAGTTTTAGAGCTAAAAAAAATTTCAATTTCTCCTCTAGGGAATCACCGAAGACCCTTAAGTACTGAGTTTGAAGAAAATAGCTCCAGTGGCTTAGGCTCTAGATCGAGGTAAAGCCATACAGGCATACAGACAGACAGACGGAATCGTCGGACCCACTTTATTCGTCTTCGCTATCATAGAATGTTTGATCAAAATCTCGAGTTCGATTTTTTTTTTCCAAATGCAGAACTTGCCCTATAGTACCTATTATCTATATCGCCAGTAAAAAGTAAACTAGTAAACTATACAATACAGAAAAATTTAATATGTAGGTAGGTAGGTAAGAGAAAAAACGAATGAAACAGATATTAAGAGAGAGAGAGGGAACGGGAAGAAAAGAAAATTAAAAATGTTGGAATGATAATGACATGAAACAAAGCAGCGACCTCGCGATTGTGATGAAATCAAATTCCTGGATAAAATAAATTCAAAAAGTTTATAATTTTATAATTTGTTTTTATTTATTTCTCAGGTTGTATGTGTAACTAAGAAGTGATTTTGGGCTTTAGATTTGCGCAACAATATTGATTTTATGAAGCAATGTTAATCTTTTTCGATTATTATATGGGCTTTAAGATATAAGTGGTTGTATAAGTCAACTAATGAAAAAAAAAATGGACAAAAAATGTAAAATTAATAATTTTTAAGTTTGACAAATAATTAATGAAAAAAATTATAGCCACGAACACTCTTATAACAATATAGAAAATAATAAAATTTATTTCAAATAAATCGGTTGACTACTTTCTGAGATCGCTCAATACAAACTTTTAAATGGTTTCGCTTTTATATAATAATATAGATTTTTAGTTTCTGACTTCAATTGTACTGAAGATAGGGAGGGGTCCAAAATTGTCTGAGTTTGTTCCTGTAAAAAGGGGTTAGTGCCAGAACTTGGCTGGGCATTACTGTGCCCTTTGATCTATATCTATCTACTCCGTGGACAGCTTGCGGTGGTGGTTTCTTTTTCTTGATTTTATTATTTTTATAGTTCGTTCTTCCTCATTCGCCGTCGCCTTTCGAACGATTCAGCAGATGTCAGCATTTTTTTTTTTTCAATTGGTGGTGATAAAAGGAAATCGGGAGTTTCTTGCTCCGTTTGCAGAAAATCTAAAAGGGAATTCCCCCAACTGAAAATAATTTTTGAATGTCCTCCTAAGAACATAAATGCAATTTTAAATAATTTGTGGAGGCAAGCATGTGGCTTTATAAATGAAGGAAAGTACTTTGTTTGTGAGGATCATTTTTGTTCCGAATTCATTGGAAGAAAATACCTTAAGAGGAATGCTGTTCCTTCTCTTAATTTAAATTCCGACTTGGATATAGACTTATGTCTAGAAAAGCTTCAATCTCCTCCATATAAACGAAGAAGAACTTGGAGCAGTTGTAGCATTTCTTGTTTTAAATGTGATTAATTATTGCAAAGATGCGCGAAAGAGGAGAAAAAAAAATTCCGTATTAAAAAACACATTACTTAGTTACAGTATACAAATAAAAAGCTTGAAAAGAAAACTTAGAAATAAAATGAGAGCCCCCATACTGCTCTTCAAAAAAGTAAGAAATTTAAAGTAAGTATATCTTCTCAAATCCAAGCGCTTCATATTTCAGAACATTCTAAAACATTTTGTGATATGCTAATGGGGATTTCCAAATCCAAAAAATATAATAGTAAAGAAAAAGAACTTTCCCAAAATATTTTCTATAGATCGCAAAGCGCCTATCTAAGGGATAGATTGGGGTTCAGACTTCCTAACGTATCTACATTTAAAAATTGTAAAAGGCTTTTCTTCGGAAACACCTAATAACTGTAAGCTTTCCTATTATTGGGTCCTTGGTCGCAAACTATGGCGCAAACCTTAAGACCAAGTTCTTGACAGATCGATAAGTTTTTTGTATAATATCATTCAAGTTAACCTCCTTCACACCGTTTGCTGAAACAAAATAATTTAAAACGCTTTTCCAATTATCAAATAAACCACTGCCCATGAAAACACATATTTCGTTGGCATACAATCTTTTTCTATCTGTTCCTAGGTCTTCAAAACCATTAATCAAATCGTTTTTAATATTATAAATGAGTTTTGGACGAATTCTTATCTCATCAAAAATTAAAACCACATAGCGTTCACGGTGGCTTATCGAAGCAAACTTTGACTTCAGATAAAAGTGGGCATTGTTTTCGAATCCTGGGGCCTATTTCACAAATCATACATCACATACAATGTATGATTTTGACAGGTTTGATGTATCATTTCTGTTTCACAGCATTGTTGTATGACCACTGTCATACAACATTGTAATCGACTGGAATATTTCCAATGAGATTCTGTAATTTGATGTAATGTATGATAATCAATTTATTGTAATGATGTATGTAATGTATGTGATGTATGATCTGTGAAACAGGCCCCTGGTTGTAAATCAATTAAAGATTTTCTAGGACAGCCAAGCACCCATTCAATCTCTGGATTCTCTCTCTACCAGGTCAATAACAGCTCTTTACTGCCGATCATCTCTGATGGAGATGGAAAAGCAGTTTTTCATTCACACCTGCTGAAGGATGAGCAGCAGGGACATTTCAGGAAATTGTAAAGCTGACGAACTTGCCAAAAGTGGAACAACGATACTTTTATTGGCAGATAAGGCAAATATAGGTATTTCCCACGCTACGTACTATACACTTATGCTATCAAGATGTATTAGGGTGGTCCTTATTCCTAAGAAATCATTTTTTTTCTTTAATTTCGCGGGGCACCACGTAATTTGATTATATACCATAAGAAAGTATTTCAGTAATTTTTTTGCAATTTTTTAAACGACATTTAGAGGTCGCTACCAAGGTTTGAATTTTAAATAAAAACTCAAAATCTGTATTTGTTAGATTCTTTTATTTTTATATCCAGGACATACAAAATATTACAAAATTATTGTTCTTAAAAATTAAGATATTATGTAGATATTTGAATCATTTATTTTTAAGATACAAGGGTTGACTTGTTAGTATTAGCGTACTTTATCCTATACTCTTTACCAACAAAAGCAAATATTGCTTTTGTTCTTCATTGGTTGTAATTAATTTATTTTATTCTTCCTTTAAAGCAACACCGCGCTCAGCTACGTCGTTCACTACTCCCAAAGAATGAACGATATATTTGGCAGCTACATAATCAGTGTCTTCGTTCAAAGTTTCCACGTCTTTTTTCAAAAAATTTGATGAAATACCTACGATCTGGAAGAATATTAAGGAATTACTACTCACGAAGTTTTCTATATTTTTTTCCTGGATATGTGTGACATCAAGGTTTATTCTTTTTAAGCAATCTTCTGTGCCTTCAATTTTTAGTGCTTCTACCATTTTTTTCTTCTCTTTAACTGAAAGTTCGTCATCGAAAAAGGCAAGCGAAACTAGCTCTTCCGACAAATACCACAAATGATTTAGAATCTTTTTCAGCGCAACAGTAGTAGCTATATTTTTGTTAAAGCTTTCAAAGGCTTTAAGGTCTTTCATTAATTGTATATCGTTGCTTGGTGCTGACCATCCGGAAGAGGCTTGAAACCAATATTTAACATAAATCATCACCGTGAAAATGCATATTTCTCTCACAGTTATCAGTGAGCGTATGAAAAGGTCGGTCGATGTCCTCGTGCCGTGCTGTGCTTCCGTTCGTTTTTTTTTGTTTGCCCCCGTCTCTGTCCCCGTCGCAGACGCGCCACAAAACATAACAATTTAATTAAAACAAAAATAGCAAACAGAAAATCTTTTAATAAATAGCTACAAACAAAAAAAACAAAACTAATCACCCAAACCCAAAATATAAAAGAAACAAATAGCCACAACAACAAAACAAGAACAAAAAAAAAATCAAGCACTCATAGGAATAAATTACAACAAAAAATACCTATGTCAGTAGCACGGTAAGTGACATTTTCCCTCCCTTCCTTTTTTTCCTACAGTTGTGTGGCCTAGTGGGTGCATGCATTGTGCTGAGCTTATATAAGCTCTCTCATGTGTTTGCATTTGCTAGGTCATACGATAACAGATATATAGAGGATTACTGTTTGATTGTTAGGGTTCGGATCAATTCAACGTCACTACTAAAGGCATAAGACTTTTAGTGATGTTGCGTTGAGAAGGCTTTTTAATTAATCTTATACAGTGATTTTTTCTCTTATATTTCGTCTGTTTTGGTTTTAGTTTTTTTGTTATATTGCAATGGCTGGTAATTTTAGAGTTGATCATTGCAATATTCGCGGGCTGAGAGCGAATTTTCTGGCTGCGTATATCCACACTGTTTCTAACAGGCCAGCTGTTTTGGCACTGAGTGAAACCCAAGTGGGTGAGGATTCCGATCCTGCTGAATTCTTTATTCATGGGTATAGCTTGGTGCCATTATTCTTTTCCCACCATGGTCTCGCCAAATATATTAGGAATGATGTTGCTTATCAGCTCTTACCACAATATGGTCGCTGCACCAACTCCTTCTTCAATTTTATGTGGTTTAAATTTTCCATTAATAAGCACATCATTCACTATTGCTTTCTTTATAGAAGCCATCTGGATAGAGTTTCAACTTCTCATGAATTTGATGCTCTGTCCGACTCCATCCAAAGAATTGTTTCCCTAGATCCTCGCACTGAAATCGTTATTACGGGTGATTTCAATGTTCACAATTTTTCTTGGCTTCTTCATTCGGGTCAGACAACACCCGAAGGAATGTGTGTTGAGATTTTTGCTGAGTTTAACCACCTTACTCAGCTTGTCAACGAGCCTACTCGAATATCGGACGTTAATGGCCGAGCAGAAGATACTTTTGACTTGTTTCTTACCTCTGACCCGGATAAATACACAATAAGTGTATTGACGCCTCTAGACACATCTGACCATAGTGTTATATCTGCAAATTTCTCATGTCAAACAAATCCAGTTAGAGAAAGAGCTCCTAGAAGAACCGTATGGCAGTACGAGAAAGCCAACTGGAACGGTTTGAATAACTTTTTCAGGATCTTTAACTGGTCACTATGCTTCCTCGATAGTGACGTAGATACCAGCGCAGATATGATAACTAACATAAATCTTTTGGGAATGAGAAATTTTATCCCGAATAGGGTTAAAAGTATCAGACCCAAGGATAAATCATGGTTTGATTTGAGCTGTAAAGAGGTTATCAAGGAAAAAGAGGTATGCTTCCGGTGTTTTAGAGCCAACCCAACTGAGGAAAACCGGAAAAAGTTCAAATAAGCCAGGAAGACCTGCAACGCCCATATTCGACGGACCAAATTTTTACATGATCAAAAATCAAGGCAAAAAATACTGCAATGTCCGAAAGGCAGTAAGAATTTTTGGTCATTTGTAAAAAATATGAGGAATTCTTCCTTTTCCTCGGTTCCTACGCTTGTTGTCAATCACACTCCTTTCGTTAGCTCTATTAATAAAGCTAACTTGTTTGTAAGGCAGTTCGCCGCAAATTCCACCTTGCCGGTTAGTGTCATGACTCCCCCAATTCTTGAGCGCGTTAGTGATTCTATGGGACAAATCTTTTTTCGTACTCGTACCGTGGCAAGAGTCTTGAAGGATCTCAACATACATAAATCCGCTGGTCCGGATGGTATCCCCGCTATTATTCTGAAGAGGTGTTCTTCCACGCTAGCAAAACCCCTGCGTAAGCTTTTCCATCTATCCTATTCTTCTGGGCTCGTTCCGAGTAGATGGAAAACAGCATTTGTTCAGCCGATTCCAAAAAAAGGCGACTCTTCTTTTCCCTCAAATTATCGACCGATCGCACTAACGTACCTTCTTTCCAAGGTCATGGAAACGCTGATTAATTATCAGCTCAAGAAATATCTTGAACAACGAAAGCTTCTTAATGACCGGCAATATGGCTTTCGTAGCAATAGGTCCACTGGTGATTTGATGGTTTATCTAACCGAAAAGTGGAACAAATCTTTACATTGTTTCGGAGAAAGTAAGATTATTGCACTTGATATTTCAAAGGCATTTGATAAAGTCTGGCATCTTGCTCTTTTATCGAAAATGCGTGCTTTCGGCATCGACGAATCCCTACTTCGTTGGATTAGAAATTTTCTTTCGAACCGTTCAATACAAGTTGTACTAGACGGATTCAAGTCTGAAACCCGCAATATAAATGCTGGTGTGCCCCAGGGCTCCGTTTTGTCCTCAACCCTGTTCCTCATTTTTATTAATGATCTCCTGTCTGTAACTTCTAATCCAATTAACTGTTTCGCTGACGATAGTACTCTTAGCTTTTCATATTCGTTTTCAGACTCACATCCCTCCTCTTCGGATGTGGAACTGCAACGACAAAATATGATAAGTTCATTAAATCACGACCTAAACAGCATTGTACAATGGGGAATAAGAAACTGCGTCGAATTTAATGCTTCGAAAACTCTATGCTGTCTTGTATCGTTAAAGCGTGATATACCCCCATTGCCACTATCTATGAGTGGCACTTGCATCAACGAAACTGAACATCCCGATATTCTCGGTATGTGCATCACGAACCACCTCTTGTGGAACGATACGCGATGTTGCCAAAAATGCCGCAAGATGTTTGGGTTTTCTGAGACGGTGCAAGAAATTCTTCTCTCCTTCTGATCTGGCTACAATCTATAAAACCTATATACGTCCAAGACTTGAGTATAACTCCCATCTATGGGCTGGTGCTCCAGTAACTTACTTAAGTCTCTTGGACAGTATTCAAAGAAGAGCTTTTAAAATGATTGGTGACAACAACATCATTGGCTCATTTACGTCACTCCAACATCGTCGTAATGTTTCTTGCCTCACCCTTTTTTACCGTTATTTTAACGGACTTTGCTCTTGTTCAGAAATGATATTTTGTTCCATATATTTTTGCAAGTAAAATGTTCAAACTATTTTACTTTAATTGTTATCTAAATTATTGCTTTCATCATTAAATGAATTTAATTAAATACTTAATCAATTAGAAATCTAATGTAAATATTTTGTTAAATTACCAAACATAGTCGAGTAATACCCTATATTTTATTCATTTAAAACTTTAAACCTTTGTTAATCTTTTAATCCTCTGAGCCGCTATTCTAAATGCACTTGTTTGTACAAAAGATGATTTGTTTTTGGGATAATTTAGTATCGTACGATGGTACAATGTAACATTCGATCTCTTTGAACAATCAATCATCATCAAGTCAAGCTCGGATACAGCCACTAAATTTGTCTTGATCGAATAAAATAAATTTCTTATAACGTTTAAGTTTGGGCTATATATTTTTTGTTTGTTGGAAACTATTTTATTACTGATCAGCTCTAGTGAAATAGCCAGTTGCATTCCTCCCCTTAAACAATTCAACCGTAATACTCGCACTTCTAGGAATGCCCATCAATTTACCCTCGAGCCCAACTTCGGTCGTACTGTGAAGTACAGAGATTCGTTTTTTAGCCGTACTACGCAAATGTGGAATTCCTTACCACGCTCTGTCTTTCCCAGTCATTGCAATGTTCAAGAATTCAAAACCAATGTACACCGACACCTCCTTTCTAACCCCTCCCTTTTTTCCTAATGCTCACGCTGTGTCTCTGACATATTAAGGGTATACAAAAAACCTTTGAGTGTGTGCTAATTAAAACAAAAAAAAAATGTTAACGAGATTCAACAGTTATCTGTAGTCATCTCGAGGTTAATGTACTTGTAGTTGCTTTTTGGCAAAAGAAATCCTGCCCGCGGCCACTTCTGCAAAAATATTTGCCTCAGCATCATCAGTTATTGTTTTGAAGTCGTTTTGGTCAATAGTGTTCCAATTGTTCTTAAATCTTTTAAATAATTGTATATCAGGACCACAAGATGGGGCAAGCGATTGATCCACTACAGCTGAAAACTTAATTTCCATTATGTAGTGACGACAAGCAAACCAAAGCATTTTTTGTATCCATTTTTCGTTCCAAAAGAACGCATACTCCACTTCTTAAGCCGGTATTTACAACAGTAGTGTCGATTTTGTCACGCTGCTAACAAAAACTCCTTGTCTTCTTCTAAAGTCATAAGATTTAAAGCCTCACAATGAGCAATATCAAATAAATCTTCTAATTTTTGTTGGCAGTTTTGTTTTTTTTCTTTAATGCTTCTGAACGTTTTTCTTCTTTTCTTTTTTTTTAGATTCTGCCATTCTTTGAATAGTTTTTCAATTTTACTGATGACATGTTTTTTTAATTGAATTGGTATACTAGATTTTTCCCACAAATTCACGTATGCTTTTCTTTTCTTCATTTTTGTATTAAAAAAAAACGCAAAACTTCATCGATGGATGGCAACGTTGATTGGCTTAATTCGGATATTAGTTGTCCGATAAGCCAAACTTTACTTTGATTTCTAGTAGCTTTACTGAGTCCGCTACTTGTAGACGCCATTGCAAGTTAAAACACGTTACTATGATTTTTACAAATAAAACGCGTGCGCTCTCGTTAATAACTCATTAGAACTGATGTGCGGGGCAGGATAAGGGTGTTTGTCTACACAATCAAAAAGATAAGCCGTAAGACGTAAAATTTAAAACGTACGCCTACGCATGCGCACAAACCAATTTTTAACTTATTATGATCTTAGTGCTTAACAAGTTAGTGTTAGTGTCTTAACAAAAAAAACTTATTTCATATTTAGAGGTATATAATCTAATGAGAAAGTGCCCCCTGGATAATTCAAAAGTCGAAAAATAAGGACCACCCTAATGTATATGTGTATCAAGATGATATACAGAGAACAAACCTTAGCTCGAACAATACCACCATCTACTTGGCGACAACACAGATTTTTTCCAAGGCTAGATTTGAAGCGCTCCAAAGGTTTCTTTAAGCAGATCGCTCCGTTAATAGGTGTTATAACAGGACACTTTTTGATATTGAACCAGACAACGCGGGTTGGAATTTATTTTAACGATTTCTGCAGAAGCTGCATGGAGGAAGATGAGGAGGAATCCATCCCTCACCTTCCCTAAACTTGTCCTGTTTTATCCCAAACCGTAGATTCTATCTGGGAGATATCTACTACAGTGATCTTAGTGATCGGGAAGATATATATATCGACAATCTCACTCGCTTCATAACGAGCTCCAATCGGTTTATCGATTAGAAAGAGAGTCTCCAAATTCAATGTTTTATCACAATGGACCAACTCATTGTCTAAGTGTGTCGGCTCTCCTGCTGGCAAAAACTGATATGAATAAATCTGTTTATCCTGGGGTGGGATCGGCTAAGGTGATAGTTGATTGTGATTGTCATTTTGACTTTAGCTGTCTCCATCATATCAATAAAGAAATATAGAGAGAGCGATTGTCAAAATGAAAAGATATCAGAAATAGGTATTTCTATATCGGTGTATGAAATTTATACAATTTATAATCGTTTATACGTCCAAAACTAGAATACAAATCGATTCTTTGGGCCGTTGCAGCGGAATCCGGAACAGAGCGTTGAAACTGATAGGAAATAAAACTATCTTGAATTCATTCCCATCTCTTGAACAGCGTCGGAATGTTTCATGTCATTCCTTGCTCTATCGCTTCTTTAATAAGCAATGCTCACCCGAAGTAGCCAATTACAATACTCATCAGTTCAGCCTCGAACGTAATTAAGCGTACAACACGATTATGGAATAACTAATAACTTACACAGGACGGTTTATGTCAAAAAATACGCTATGGCACTCCAGTGACCCATCTGAGATCGAAATGTTGGTTGTGTTTAAAATTTTCTAAAATGGCTTAAATAATTTTGCGTTTTAGGATTTTGTTTAAAAGAAAACATGATCAGATTTTGTTACTTAAATGCAAAATCTGTTTAAGTTTTACAAAATGCATTTAGTTTTAAAACGCATTCAAAGTAGGCAGATCTTTATTCTTTGCTTTAAAAAAAAAACTCGTTACGTTTATTAATTATTAATATTTAAAATTCTAGAGATTAGGGGAAAATATGTTCATATATTTTGACAAAACTACAAAGCAGGTAGATCGCATCTATTAAAAGTACTAACAAAACGAACCTAGGAACCTGTGCCCAGAAACAACATATAATCATATATCTGGTTATAGTTTGCTTCTTTAAATGCCATCAAAGAAGTTTTTGTTTTTTAAAGGCTTTCACGATTTTTAAGATTTTAACTATATAATATAACAATATATCTTGTTGTCCAAATAAATCTGTCATAAGTGATTAAACAGAGCACCAAGTCCTGTTATGCGCGAAACAGATTAAACCAGCAACAGCACCAGCATCGTCAACAGCAAACAGCACGCTGACCAGCAAACATTTCTCAAACACATTGCTACCAGCAACGTCATTTCATCTGCTTGACATTTCATATGGAAAAAAAAGCTTTTCATTGTGGTGCCACTGAATATTGCAGTGGGAAAGTTGACAACACTGCAGCAGCAACAGCAAATTTCGGACATTGGCCTAACGACGCTGTTGGCGTTGCTGTTGCTGTTCTAATGTGTGTTGAACAATTGAATTATATTGGCTCCTTGTTAATGGCGGCCGCTGTTGCTGGTTCAATCTGTTCCGCGCTTTAAACGTAAATAATGTATATGTATTTCCATTGTTGCCAAAACTACTATATTTATAATAAACGATGAAGGAATAAAATATTTTTCTTTTCCAGTCATATTCCATAATAGAATTTAAAAAATTATGTACTTACTCAGATATAAACGGATCTTCTAATAGACTGGCAGCTGTGGGGCGATCTAGTACATTTACTTCAAAGCACCGCAGAATGAATTTTTGTGCGAAAGTTGAAAGTTCTGGGGGTATAGTGGGGTGCGTTTTATAGAACCCGACTTTGAACAAAGCTGCTTCGGGTGAACCGAGTTCAATAAAAGGTGGCTTTCCAGTTGCCATTTCTACATTTGTACAACCAAAAGACCAAATATCGGCCGCAGGCCCATATCCTCGTAGTCCTTGATCGATAACTTCTGGAGCCATATATTGCAGAGTTCCAGTAAAGGTTTCAACTATTGGATTTAGACCCGCAAGCCTCTTAGATGTTCCAAAATCCGATATTTTAACAACTCCACTATAGGTATTAACAAGAACGTTATCACCTTTTATATCTCTGTGAACAATTTTTTGTTCATGTAAATATCGAAGCCCTTCAAGAATCTGCTTTGAGTAAAATGCCATTGTAGATTCACTATCTTTAAGAGGTCCCCATTTTTCTCGGAGAAGATCTGAGAGAGATCCTCCAGGAACTTGTTCCATAAAAATTTTAAAATATCCATCTTCTGATAGAGAACCTAAATACTTTTTAGAAAACGCATTGCTATTTATTTGAACTTTGATTTATATTTAAGTAAACTAACTTGGACAATATTTCTGTGGCGCAGCTGAGAATGCAGTTTAATTTCCTCATGCAACGGTTGAACATCCTGAGAATTTTTTTCCAGAACTTCCTTAATAGCTATCCGCACTTGCGTTTGCAGGTCTCGAGCAGCATAAACAACTCCATAGGTTCCCTTGCCCAACACAATTCTTCGGCTTTGGTCATCAAGATCATATTCGTACTATGATTATTATTAATAGTCAAATAATAAGAATCCAATAAAATGAAAAGGAGTAGTTATTACCTCAATTTGTGTTTCGTTAATTGATAGATTCACAAAAACTTCTTGATCCGAAGCCATTTCTAATACAAGCTCATAAAATTTCTGGCGACAACCCGTTGTAGGGAAATATATTTGAAAGTCATCCGAATTATGATGAACATACAAATAAGCACATCTATCGTCGCGTTTATATAAGCTTACGGATTTGATTTGACTGGCGGTAAATACAAAGTCATGCAGTTTTTTGCATGAGTTAGTTGAATGCCTTATGCACAAATTAACAATTTGTATTGATTTCTCTTCTGCACCCATATTTATCGTTATATAACTTGGCATATTAATTTTTTGTGGCTCAAATACCTATAAATATACAAAAAATATAAATATCGTTAAATATATTTCATAGTTTGAATGATTTTAAAATTCGTCTTTCGCAATGGAGATTAAATAAAATGAATGTTATTAGAGATATTATTCATAACCAGGGCAAGGATTTCTATGTTAAAACATATTTATTTTTAATAAACGGAAGATAAGAAATAAGCTAGTTTTTTTAATCATTAAATTTCCTTAAATTTGATTGATTGCCAAATCGTTAGAGCATATTTTTGGATATTTTACTATAAATGCATATAAATGCATTTTTCGGTTTATTGAACATATTTTTAAAATAAATTCATGTTTTAAGTGAATGTTTTCGATGTATTCAAAAAACTTAAAAATTTTAATATTACTTTTACAAAATTACGTGTGCATCTTAACACTATCAATTACAACTTCCATAGAAGTGCCAACTTGGCAGCACTAAACACAATTCCTGTTTTCATGTTTTTCATTCCCGTGCTCTTTAATCTAATTCTATCTTATCAAAACCATTACTTTGAATGAGAAACGGTACAATTCAAAGAGTTGGATGATTCTGAAGCCCTATTCTATTAAAATAACAAAAGGAGCATTCATTTAAAAAAAAAAAAACACATTTTGTTTTTATAAGTTCCAACTATGGATTTCTGATGGAAGATACATTTGCAAAAATTAATTCAGTCGATTTATCATTTATCAAAATCAGTTTTACCAATTTTGAGAAAATCCTTTAATAACCATTTTTCGGAATATTTTTTTTTTATTCTGTGGGACATTTTTGGAAAAAAAATAATATTTTATGTTAATTTTCAGTCTTAAAAAAATTTTAAAAATGTGTGTTGGGGGTAAATTGAAAACTCCTTTCTACCAAGTTTAAAGAAAATCGCCGATCCGCTTAGGCTGTAGTCGAACAGACAGATATACAGACAAACAGAAAAACTGAAAGAAATAAAATGCACGACTGGGTCGCACGACTGGGTCGCACGAACTTGCTCCTATGTAAACGACAAAGAATTTCAAAATTAATGTTATTAGAGAAAACTGTTCTTAAGGATAAAATTCATTTTTTAAATAACTAAAACAACTCCTTTAGCAGTTGGAGCTAAGCACAGGATGCCATGTGTTTTAAGCAAAAATTAGCTTATACAAGCACAAAATTATAATTCGTTGTAGTGGCTTCTTAAAAAAATAAGCTTTTATACAAAATTTTAAGTCATTTTTAAGAAAAAAATTAAAATCCGTTATTCCGATAATGAGAAATTCAAAATTCGAAAAAATCGTTCTATGGTAGATACAGTAAGTAATATTTAGATTTCAATTTTTTTTTATTAATTTATAGATCGTAGAAATTAATCAAAAGAAAAAAAATTTTAGCAAAATTCTCGGAACCGTTTTCGAGAAAAACACGATTTTCGAAAACCATTTTTTAATTTTTGTATGGAGGGTACCGTTATTTTTAGGTAAAATATTTTTTTTTCTCATTTCTTGTAGATTATATTAAGAAACTTTTATTTGTCAAGTTTTAAAAAACCTAGCATGGGGTTTTCGAAATATTGAGTTTTCAAAAAAAAAATTTGAAATATTTTTTTAAAAACCCAAAAAATTATTTTTTGGAAACTTGAATTCACAATAATATTCAAACTATTAGGGACTTTTAGCAGAAAAAAAAATGATCAAAATCCATCGTACCGTTTTTGAGAAAATCAAAAACCAAAAAAAAAACGTTCTAAAGGGGGTACCGAAAATAACAATTTTTTGGAATTTTTTTTCAACCATTGGCTAGCTTTAACTCAATGACATTTTTTGAATTTTTTTTTTTAAATCTGTGGGACAGTTTTGGAGAAAAAAAAAATATTTATAAAATTTCGAAAAAAATCGTATGGCAGGTACCGTTATTTCCGGGGGGGGGGGGGGGAGGAGGTGGAGTAAATTAAACCCATATCTACCAAGTTTAAAGAAAATCGGCCGAACCGTTTGGATGTAGTCGAACCAACAGACAGACAGACATACAGACATGAGAAGCAGAAGTTTAAAAAAGGAATTTTGAAATGGAGAAAAACTAATAAGTAAAATTTTGAAAAGCAAAATTTTGAAATGCAGAATTTTAGGAAATAAAATTTTGAAATGCAGAAAACTTAAAAAGTAAAATTTTGAAAAAGGTATTTTGAGAAGTAGAATTCTGAAATGCAGAAAACTTAATTTTGAAAAGCAGAATTTTGAGAAGTAGAATTTTGAAATGCAAAATTATGGGAAATAGAATTTTGAAAAAGGTATTTTGAGAATCAGAATTCTAATATGCAGAACACTTAATAAGTAAAATTTTGAAAAGCAGAATTTTGAAAAAGTAATTTATAGAAATAGAATTTTGAAATGCAGAATTTTGAGAAGTAGAATTTCAAAATGTAGAATTTTGAGAATTAAAATTTTACAATTCATAATTTTGATAAGTAGAATTTTGAAATGCAAAATAAGGGAAAAAAGAACCAGCTGATGTGAAATCCATTTCTACTCAAATAAATATATTTTAAATCATAGTATGTATTTTAATGAAATAGGTAAGTAGGTATCTCATATTGATAAATTCCTATAAATTTTTCAAAATAACTTTTTTCAAATATAAATATTTATTAGTAAAATCTACAAATTGCAACAATCTTCAATATGCAAATTAAAACAATTCCATATTAAATTTCAAATAAAAATTCATTGTGGTTTCAAACAAAAAAATCAAAAAAAGATTTTTTTCTAAAAAAAATAATTTTCATATTTTTTTTACTTTTAATGGAAGAAAAACATATGAATTTTGTTTGCTTAATTTTTAATTAACTTCAACTATTAAATCAGAAAAAAATAATTTCTGCTAAAATAATTAACATGGCGATTTTTAAATGTGGCAACTTTGTCTTATTTTTTCATAGTTCAACCTTCTTTTAGAGGCATACAAATAATTTTTTTGTAAATTAAGTTATTTGATTTTTTTAATAGTTTATACATATGTATGTATAGGTACTGTAGTACAAATTTTGCGTTTGAAAAAAAAATAACTCGATATTTTGATCAAAGTTGACTTTAGGATGATAGAGAGAACACGAAAAAAAATATTTTTTTAAATAAAAAAATTGTTTTTGAAAAATTAATGAGCCATTAGTTTTTAAAAATATTTCCTAGAATCTTTATTATTAATTACTTAAAATTGGCATCCCAAATTTTTGTCTAGAACAATTTTAAAGAATTTTCATATATACGAAATTAGTATAGTAATAAAACGTTGTTTAGGGGAGAGTGGGGCACATTTGAGCAATTTGAACAATGCTTATAAGATTTTTTTTATTACTCTTTTTTAAAAGTAATTTAAAATTTTAACCTGTCAATACCATATCCATAAACGTCATTGACTTTCCTTGATTCTCTCAGTTGTCTCTCGGACTAAGAGGTGAAAGGTCGTTTTGTTAGTGGATGTGCGCGATTTTAAAACAGGAACAAATTTTTTTGGAAGAAAAATAAATTTTAAACTGCCCCATACACGGGGCACTTTTGAACATAAGAGCCTATATTGGGTGGAGATAAAAATTCAATATAAATATTTCGTTAAATGGACCAAATATTTTTGTAAACTGAACGTCAATACCACTGTTCCATGTGTGTAAAATATCGGGCTAATTGCTCGAATATTTTAGGTTTTATCAGTCTGGAAAGCAAAAAGTGTTCAAATGTGCCCCACACTCCCCTAAGCTTTGTTTGTATAGATTCGAAGTTTTTGTATTTATGATAATAAAATGTAAAGTTTAAGAATTTTTATTTTATTTTTAGAAGTTACAAAAAATCTAGGTGAAAAACCTTATAACTTTTTAAAATTGATATTTCTTCAGCTGAATACTTAAGTGCCCCATATACATACAAATTTTTCCTCCGAAAGCGAATTTTAAGTTTTGAAAAATAATTCCCTTATTTTTTACTTTACAATTACGACTTTTGAATTTTACTATATATATTAATTGAAAATTCCTTTTTTGCATTTTGAAGTCCTGATGTCAAAAAACAACACAGTTATTTAAAAAAAAATAAATAAAATTTGAAAAAACTCAGAAATGGATATAGAACCGTCTTCCATACGAATGAAAACCAAACTTCAAATTTCCTATGGACTTTTATGACTTTTATGCACTGGACATTCGGAAATCAACGAAAGCAAAAATAGTAAAAAAAAAAATCAAAATTTCTAGCATTATCAATTTTTATAATTTTACTTTTAGTGATAAAAACATAAAACAAAACGTAATATTAATTTAATGGCTATGCCTTCCTCTATACCACATTGGATTATTCTTTAGTCTATAAGAAACGTATGAAAATGATAAAGTATTCTAACACTTAATTTTTAAAAATACTGAACACGAACTTTGGTCCATAAAATTTTCTTGAAAAATACATTCAATTTTATTCAGAATTAGTTTTTAAAATACTTCAACATTCGCAAGAGAAAGTTTTGGTATTTTTTCACACTTTTTTTTTAATTAGTTTGTTTTACTTTTTTTGTTCTATCCATTTTAGTAAAAAAAATACAATGGAGCATTTAAGCAATAAGCGTTTTTTAAACTTTTATATAAAAACTGCCCCACCTAGTACACATTTTGAAAATATGGCAAATATGCATCAAAAGAAGCCAAATATGTATGGTTTATAGAGCAAAAGTGCTTTCTGTAACTTCGTTATTAATGAAGATAGAGCAACGGGGATAACGCCAAACGATAGAGAATATTCGAATTAGAATAACTGCATCTTTAACTCACTTTCCCGAAAAAGTGATCTGTGGGACACTTAAGTATTCGGTCGACGATTTGTCCTGAATTTAGAACAAACATCAATTTTATAAATAAAAAGCTCATGATGAAAGAAAACAGTTATAACTTTTTCTATTTTAATGAATTAATAATTCTCAAATTTGATAAAAATTCGTAGACAAACATGAAAAGAAATATTTGTTTGTTCAAAATTGGCACGCTAAATATCTTATTTTTTAAATTTTTTTACAAAATATTTGGATATCAAATACTTTGTATGAAAAAAATATATTTTTACTGAAAAAAAAAATGTTCATGTGGGGCGCCTCAATAAATTTTCAAAATTGACTAACCAAGTTTCCTTTTTTTTAATTTTTCTAAAATTGTTTATAAGCAGGTACATACATAATGCACAAATGTACATATGTATGTATATGCATACCAAATATTTTTTCCAGCAAAAGGTATCTGATTTTTTTTAATATTATGTCAATAATAATTTTATTTATTCTAATTTTATTTTTTTTAATTAATTTAAATTCTCTAAACGAGTGAAAATTATTTTTTCTCGAAAAACGTATGTTATTTTTTTTTTGTCAAAATAGTTTTATGTGAATATTTATGAATTTCTGAAATTGATTTATATGATGAAATCCAGCATACTTTAAGATTTTCGTTTAAAAAAAAATTCAAATCATTAGCACATCAAAACCGTTGATGTTTTTATAATCAAAGTAACGTCAAAAATGTAAATCAAGTCGCGTTACTAAAATTCATCAATGCATCAAAAAATAATTGATAAAAATATGTCGAGTTTCTACACAGATGCACAAAAAAATACAAAAGTAGTTTATTTCAAGAACCGAACCTACATATCCTTACGTATTTTGACGCGCTGAATTTGAATTTCAAGTTAGAATTGGTCCACCACCCTCCAGTTTCCTTTTCAAATCGTAAAAAACTTACGATAAGTTCATCGACCATTTTTTTTTTCGGAACTGTTCATGCAGGTATGTCAGAGAGTAAAGTATCACTTACTTTTTGCTATATGCCCTTATTTCATAACTTATACATCAATTTAGTGTTTAAAATTATAAAATAATAAAATAAAAGTCCGAGAAACGTACATGAAATAAGTTAAAAATTTTTATCAATTTTCGTTTAAAATAAAAATTCATTTTAAATAATCTATTTAGTGGAATTAAAAATGATACTTAATACAGTTACTTTTTCAGCACTCACACTCTGTATAGCTTTAGGTTTCTAGGCATTTCTAAGCTTTTTTTGAGCGTGCTCTTTAATTTTCTACATCTAAAATAAAAATTACGCTGTCGAACATTTTTTAATTCCTCGATAAGTTTGTAAATTTTTGAGGCACATTAACTTTTCTGGGCTGAATTTCTTCGTTTTTTTTATATAGAATATGCACAAAAAAATTTATTACGATATATAAATGCATCAAAAAGTTATGAAAAGAAAAGTGTAACGATGTAATTTTCAAAAAGAGCGAGGGACGCGTTTTTCTTAGTTCACCATTTCAATATTATTAGTGGCACACCCAAATATCAACATAGATTATACTTAGTGAAGTAACTACAATAATTATTTCAATTTTCAGGTGGATCAAACATTGCATCAAAAAGTTACAAAGTTTTGAAATAAAAAAACATTGAAAGGGACAGATTAAATTATTAAATTTCGTTGTTTTCACGTAATAAAATAGCTGTATATATTCAAAATTAACACATTTTGTGTTGAAATATACATATATAATCATCTTTCTATTTAAGTCCTATTTACAAAATTACACCAATAACAACTATTTTAATGAACTATATATATCTGCTAGTGACATAAAATCCTAAAGTACGCTGGATTTCCTCATATACACATAAAAAGTATTAAAGATTGCCTATATTTTTTGCAAACAAAGTTTATATGAATAAATTTTAAAAACTGATCTATACCTACTTATATCAAATTTATTTTTTTATTTTTAATTATATAAATACACCTACCTATCTACGCATAAAAATATTTTTTATTTTTAATCAAAATTATTTCTACCGTACAAAATTTCTTATATTTTAATTTTATAAAATTTTCTATAGGTATATTTACATAATGTAAACGCTATTTTCTTTAATAAAAATATAGCTACGTACCTATTAGATTTTCTTAAAGAAATAGTTTTCTACCTATGAATGTACATATCTATATTAATTGCAAAAAAAAACAATTGGCACTACCTAACTACCCACTGCATCTAATGTAGGCAGTTAACTTAGTGGATTGTAATTATTATTTTTGTTCTTCTAAATTACACTAATTATTATACTTTTGAATAACAAACATAATAATAATTGCAATCAACCTATGTAAGTTACCTAATATACATATTAACATAATGTACCTATGTAGATATACTAAAATTTAAACTTCTAAATCTTTTCAAAAATCAAATCTGAAAATTATTCCTAGGTACTTAAATCTATTCAAATGGGTAGGTATGTGTCTATACAAATAAAAAGCAACGTTGTATTTGGGTTAGATATATCGAAATTGAACAACGTTGCTTTGTTCCGTATGAAATAGACAAAACAAAATTAAAATTCGAAAAAAAATATAACAACAAAACACAGAAGATCCTTCAAAAGGAAAATACTACAAAACAAATTTATTTTTCTCATTCTCGTCTTTCTCATTGCCCCAACCTAAATCAAAAGTCTCCATCAGTAGAGTATATTCCCCAACTTTTTTTTCTGTTCCATGTTTAATTGATTATAACAATAGGTGCGTTTTATTATTCACAAATCTATCTGGATCCGGATCTGGATCTTCCCTTGAAAATAAAACGATACGGATCTTAGTGACAGCAGTGTTTATAGGTCCGTCTCTTTTTATCCTTGGGTTTGTAAATTTTCAATTATTTCTTGTCTTTTTTCTTTACACTATAGCGTGCACTATCTTACCATAAAAAGCCATCTACTCGCAAGTGTAATAGCTGATTTTTGGATCTTTGAAATAGATCCTGATAGAAAACAGGATCCCAAATTGTTTTTGTAATACATGTTAAAACTTAATTCAGATCCGGATCCAGATAGATTTGTGAATAATAAAACGCACCTAATGTTGTACAGTAAATAACGTTTTAATTTTTTTTTTGTTAGCATGCTGTGGTCTAGGGACTAGGGTTCTACCTATCATGTCACACCAAAATATTTTCATTGTGACAACTTTCAGATTTTGAATAAAGTTCCGCTAGATTTGCAAAATAGCACACTTTGCGGCGCGGCGGGCGCGTCGTCTGTTCTCCTTCATAAGAGTACTATATATTTTATATACAAAGGTTTATGTTAACGATTTCCAACAACTACTTACCTTACCTGGCTTAACTACCTTCCTACCTTTCTTGATCGCTGATTTACAGGTTATTTAATTTGTTGGAAAATATAAAATAGTAGTTAATTTACAATTTATGGTGAGATAAAGTGATCAAGAACTGTTCGGTTCTTTAATAATAATAAAACTCTATTGATTATTAGAACATTGTTTTGACGAGGTCTGTCAAAACTTATTTTTAAAGGGCTTTAAATGTTTGTTTTCTCCGTAGGGGTTATTGACCCATATATTGTTAAAAAGTTTAAACATTTACTTCAAATATATACCTACATATATGTATGTATGTTGAAACAGAATTAATTTCCCATCTAGTAGCGGGCCAGTGAAAAAATCCCTTGGACTACTTGAATCCCGCAAAACCGGGCTTAAGCAGATTTAGTTTTAAACGTATGCACCTTCTTAGCTTTGTTTTAAATGTGTTGTTTTGAAACTTACATAACTATGGCAGATATTCATTTAGCAACTTGAGGTTTCTCAGATCCAGGGTTGCGAATTTTTGAATTAAAAAATCCTTAAGTCATAAGTCTATAGATGACTTGTGAATTAAAAAAATTTAATTCATAAGATATTTGGTGACTTATGAATTAAAAAAAATTTAATTCACAACCCCCAAAGTGACTTATGAATTAGAAAAAAATTAAAACCTAAGCTACTAAGTGACTTATGAATTAAAAAAAATTAATTCACAACCTACCAAGTGACTCATGAATTAAAAAAAAATTAAGTCATCAGGGAGTAAGTGACTTATGAATTAAAAAAATTCAAATCATGAGCAACAAAGTGACTTCTGAATTAAAAAAAATTTAATTCATCACCTACTAAGTGAGTTATGAATTAAAAAAAATCGAGTCATCAGGGAGTAAGTGACTTATGAATTAAAAAAAATTTAAGTCATGAGCAACAAAGTGACTTATGAATTAAAAAAAATTTAATTCACCACCTACTAAGTGACTTATGAATTAAAAAAAAATCAAGTCATCAGGGAGTAAGTGACTTATGAATTAAAAAAAATTTAATTCACAAGTCAGTTGGTGACTTGTGAATTAAAAAAAATGTAATTCATAAGTCACGAGTAGTTGGTAGATTGGAAATTTTAAAGCTTGTTTTGACTACATAATTATTTAATTATTAACGAAAGCTTTTGGAGAATTTTTTGGGAGTTGCCGTTTATTCAGTCCTTATAATCCAACTAAATAAGAAGCAATATTAATAAAATCTTTGTGTTGAGCAAATGATGGGTTATCATTATATAAATTTCGTGAGTGCATATTTTTATGCATATGCCTTTAAATGTTTTGGTTTTCATATTTTACATGAGTTGATTATTTGATATTTTTTTGTAAAATTGTTTCAAGTACCTGAAACTAATTCAATATGTATTTTCAATAAAATTGAAAAAAAACGTTCTGTTTTCTTAATTAAGCACTTCGAAACTTTTGGTACCTACTCAGTAAGTATAACATTTAATTTTAATTTTTAATTTTACATATATCTTTTTAGCTTTCAAATCTAGTTTTTAAATCATAAGATTATCACGCTAGCTTATAAATTATCCATTTCATAATTTTTCTAATCAGCATTTATCCATTAACTTATGAATTAAATTTTTTTTAATTCATAAGTCACTTAGTTGGTTTTGAATTAAATTTTTTTTAATTCATAAGTCACTTACTTGCTGATGATTTGTTTTTTTTTAATTCATAAGTCACTTACTTGCCCATGACTTAAATTTTTTTAATTCATAAGTCGCTTAGTAGGTTCTGAATTATTTTTTTTTAATTCATAAGTCACTAAGAAGTTTATGATTTAAATTTTTTTGATTCACAAGTCACCAACTGACTTGTGAATAAAATTTTTTTTAATTCATAAGTCAGTTCCTAGCTGCTGAATTATATTTTTTTTAATTCATAAGTCACTCACTAGCTTGTGAATTAAAGCCAAGCTTAAGCTTTTGCAACCCTGCTCAGATCTTGTAGATCACAGCAATCTCAGAAATCTAAAATGCAATTCCTCAAAAATTCTTGACTTATTCTGTCAAAAAAAACTGAGACTGATTTTTTTGAAATAAAGTCTCTTCGGTAGAACAAAAGGAGTTTCTAAATTTAATTACCTATCCAGTAGTATAAAAGCATTTGGTTGCCTCTGACCCTCTTCAATATTTTCCACATGATCGTCGCGGAGTTTTTCAGAAAAATATTATTCTCTAATCGCAAAATCGGTCTTATGAATATTTCGGAATTTCCTTTCTAATTCTGCAAAAAAAAAGATGTTGTTTATTGTAAGTATTCCTTCTTTGTTATTCTCTGAAAAAGGATCGTCCGAAAATTCGTTGAGCACTTCTGGTATAAAAGAATCGAAGCACTTATCTGAGCACATAAAAACCCATGAAACATCGAAATACCACGTTAATTCTTGCAAAAATCATTGTACGACCAGCATAATTTTTATCGTGAGGTTTTAGAGCGCACAATGGATGTGACTTTTGAGGATCAAGTAACATAATTGAAGATCTTAATAAGGGAAATTTTCTTTCCATTATTACACGGCTGTCTAAGTATGATCCTTTTTTAAACGAATTATTTAAGTCCTCAAGTACAAAATGAAGGAATTTCTTTGCTAGGTCAAGAAAATCTTAAAAATATTATTCCAGAACTGAATTTTCTTCTTGATTTTGGACACAGCGCAAGACACTAGCAAAGATGATCAAATGAGTCAAGTTTTTAGTTTTGTAAAAATTATATTCAACTATAAAGGTGAGGCAATTGATCTACATATCAAAGAGGTATTCACTTCCTTTACTGCTGTTAACAATGATATTGATCTCCAAAAAGGTCGCGGTCAAAGATATGATGGTGCAGCAGTTATGAGCGCTGCCTATCCGTGTTAACAAAAAAGAATCATAGATGTAGCTCCAAATGCACATTTCGTTCATTGCGCTTCTTCGAGAGGTTTTGTGATGTTTTCAAAAGCTTAAGCAAAATAATACTGAAGACAAACAAATCTATTGAGAGAAATGATACGTTAGAAATAAGAAAGAAAATTGAGTCCTTTGATTTTGTATTTCTCCTGGTTCTTCAAGATAAAATCTTCTTAATCATTAATTGACTTTCGAAGGTATTACAATGGGAAAATAATGATTTGCTTTCTGCTTATGATCAGCTTCAAAATGTATTGTCATATATCAAGAAGTTGAGAGATGGGTTTAATTTATTGAAGGAAGATACATCAAGGATTTTCGATAGGTGGAGTATTGACAAGAAGTTTTTAGACAGAAGATCGCGTAAGATCAACATTCACTTCGATGAACTATCTTAAGACGAGAGTTTTGATGATCCTCCACAGCGTTTCCGTGTAACTTTTTTCTACGCTGATTAATACTTTTTTATAACAGTTTAAGAACAGGTTCACTAGAATGAAAAATGTTTCAAATACTTACAAGGTTTTGCAACCTCTTTTTTAACAAACTTGCCGAACAATTTTCCGCAGGCGTGTTATCCGTTTTTTTCAGCTCAGTTGCTTTCTGTCAGGCCAACATTTTTGAAAAATGTTAAAGAATTGGCTATTTTCTTGATAATTCACAATTCTCCACTGTCTTCGAGATATCCAGATGTATGCACCGTTCTTATTATGTTTAAAACTGTTCAAAAATTACTTGGTGCATAGCCTCGTAGGCAGTCAATGGAATGATAACATGGTTGACTTGAAAATTGAGAATGTACCGTATTCAGACCATTTTCCTATCATCACGATCTTCGCGATAAATTCCAGACCAAACTGAAATGGAAACCGACAAACAAGGCCAAATATCAATCAAGACTTGATAACTGACTGCGTAGCCAAAGAAATGGTGAACTAACTCAGCTGAACGATATAATTTAAGCTTCGGCAGAACTTTATCTTACTATCTGTATGATGCTGACGGCAGCAAATACAGAGAATTATGGTTTGGATGGCTAAGAGCATATAGTTCTTCAGATGATGCTTATTTCAGAAGTCAGTAATTGATAGCAAATAGACCTTACAAGGCAATACGAGTATGTAGTAAAAAAAGGCATCGTTCTTCGGAGCTGAATCGAGACGATTAGCACTATGTAAATGCTCAAAAGATTTTTGGAGCCTGGCAAATCATTCGAATGGGAAGTGTTTTCTATACACGTTAGCACGAGTCAAATTTTCTAGCAGCTTACTTTGAGAGATTGTTGAATCCTACCCGCGAGTAACTGAATTTCCATTATGCGACTCCAGATTTTTACAATGGAGTTCTTGATACTTCAGTAAGTTATCACCAAGTGATTTCAGCTATAGCGAAGCTTAAAAAAGGGTAAAGCATGCGGATCGAATGGTATACCAGCTGAATTTTATAAATAGGGAACAGCAGATCTGATCAAAAAGCTGAAACTAATATAAGACAATGTTATGGGCTTATACCACAAGAATTCAATGAACCGATTATTTTCTTATTTCACAAGAAATGAAATTGGAACGAGCTGTCCAACTAAAGAGGTATATCGTTTGTAAATGCTTCCTATAAAAACGCTTCAATAAATCGATAGATAACAACAAGCTTTCGAAGGAGCTTAAGGCAGGTTTTAGAGCAGGATATTCGACGGTGACCACATTTTTACCCTTAAAAGTATTGCGGAAAAATTCCTTCATAAAGAAAAGATACTATACTTTTTTCGTGGATTTTAGATCTGGATTTGATATGATAGATATACAAGTAAAGGCGGTAATTTACAAGCTCTACGGTAACGGAATGTCATAGAAAATTGGGAGAGTTATACCAAATCTTTATGGGGACACAACGGCTAAGATATGGAATGGTGAAGAGCTATTGGAATTGGAAGGATACAAAATGCAATCGGGAGTAGGGCAGGGTTGCAAATTGAGCACAGTCATGTTTGTTTTGTTCATTTATGAACACGGAAAGATAATAAAAGTATTGATGTTCGCAGACGACAATGTACACTTGGCAGCCTCAATCATTGCAGCTAATAATAAATCGCCTTTTTCAATACTGCCAGCCTTGGAGTCTGATAGTTATTTGCAACTATGCAAACGAAAAATGGCACTTTAATGGTGAGCCAATCGAAGTTGTCACGGAATTAATTAATCAAATACCTAGGAGTTATCTTTACGAGAAATTTGAGTATGGAAACGCATCTGAAGGACAAATCGATGAAGGCAAAAAGCGCAATTAGCACAACCTGGAACGGATGTTTCTATAATAAAAGTATCGCCCATAGCAGTAAGTTCAGGTAATTTGAAGCGGTATCAGAATCAGTCCTTTTTTACACAACTCAGACTTGGGGAACGAAGTAGTATGACACTGTTGAGAAACTTTGGCGATACTTTTGCAATTTGAACTGCCATTTACTACACCCAACTACGTAATAATTTAATTATTCTGTTCATACGAACCTTAAAAATGCAAGTGCATTACATACTGAAAGTTTTAAAAATGGATGATAACCGACTACCAAAGATAGTAGCTCTGCAAGTAGTAAGTACCAAAACAAGTTGGTGTGCTGATTGGATGAATGTAGCGAGAGAATGAGGAATAGATTTAAACCTAAATAATTTCGGTGATGAACTCTGCTTCTCTTTACCAGCTCATTTCTGGAGTAGACATCAAGCAGCGAGAGAAATACCTGAATGACGCAATAGAATCTGCCTACAGGCAACTCTTCAGTCAACCAAATCACAACTTGGATAAAATGATAACATCATTGCCGAAATATCAATGATGGTAAGGCTTCGGGAAGGACTTATGCACTTGAATTTCACACCGTTTAGAGATGATTTACCGATTACATGCTCTTTGTGCAATTTAGATTAAAGAGAAGATATTCTCCACTATATCGGAAGATGCCCGGATCTTAATGAAATAAGAAGAGATGCTTTTGGAAGCGACACGTTGACACAAAGCCAAGTTATATTCTTGCTTAACAAAATGGATGTTCAAAAATTATTCAAATTCTGCACTGGCTCTTCTCTATAAAAATAGCATTAGAAATGAAAGTTTTTAAAACAATTTTTGCATATACATTTGGTAGTTGTAATTGATTGTTTCTACTCTAATCTTCAGCTACAATCGCATATATAAATATATCCAGTATGAATTCAATAAGCCATATGAAAAAATATATTTGTAAGGCCATAAGTAACCAAAAGTAAGACCCAAAAACGTATAAATATTTTCACTTTCTTCATTCGGAAAAAAATTTGAACTTGGGATTTTGATCAAAGTTGGCATTACGATGAGAGCAAAGGCCAAAAAAAAGGGTCTCGCAATTCTGTCTGTTCGACTACAGCCTTATGTACTCCGATTTTCTTTAAGCTTGGTAGATATCATTTTTAATTTTTTTTCCCCCACACGTTTTTATTTTCTATGCAAAAGAATTTTGCCCGCCCATCCGCTCTCTTGATTATTTTTGTCAGGGCTCATTTAGTTTTTTTATTTATGACCTGTTATCTTGCATCTCGTATACAAGAACAAAAAATATAAAAAAAACTAGTGGTAGGCGCATTCGAATGATATAATCGATTCGGACAACAGCTCGAGATATCTCGATACTTCACACAAATCATTTGAATACTCAAATCATTCGAATGATTTCTCATTCTAAGCGAAATGAGGACTCGAAACTCGAGTGCCTATTGGAGACCGAAAAGTGAATATTGAAAGAAAGAACAGTAAGGAAAACACACAAAATCGAGAACTCGTGAAGTTAGTTATTTGTCTATCTCGTGTGTGTATTCCACGACTTAGGGTTTATATTTATATTTATTTACGCACTCGATGCATCTTGAGGGTTGCATATGGAATAAAGGAAAGGCGAGAAGCAAGAACCACCATTATGTTATGACTTTTTTGTTTTGTTTTTACTTTTTTTACCTTGAAATGGAGTGCTTAGTTCCTACTTTTTTAACTATCATATTGTTTCCAAGATCATTCGAATGATCATTCGATTCCTTAAATCATTCGAATACTAATATCTCGATTCTTTAAATCATTCGATTATGCCTAACACTAAAGAAAACGTTAAGCCCCATTTAAACTTTCGATCTTCATTCGCTTTACGTTGTTCGTTCTTCTCTCATCAGAATGGATAATAACATATTGTACGCAGTTTCGGCACTATAAATAGTTGAAAAAAAGAAGATCCTGTTAAGACGAATGGTTGGCTGCTGAAAAGGAAACGTTCATAGCATACAAATCTAGAGCTAGAAATAATTATAGTATCGTGCTTTTTGCATGTTTCTCTGATTATTATATCTAAAGTATTATTATTCGTACTAGAAAGATAAAACCCATTAACAACATATTTTATTTATTTATCTATATGTACTCCAATTTATAATGAAGCCTTCTGAAACTCCATTCAATAATAAAACAAATTCAAAAAAGTTTCTATTTGTTGCACGGCACTGCAAAACAATGTTTATTTAAACAGTTTTCGCATTTAAACACACGTTTTTTGAGTAAGGCCTAGTTATAGCTTTCATTGAAAACCATCATTGAAACACAAATCAGTGGAACGGTGGAATATTTTTCGACAAGTCCTGTCAGTTACTGATAACAACCAATTCTATGTATTTGAGGTTAGAGTTGATCATTGAAAAAATACTGATCCTTGTATATACAGTGTGGGAATTCGCGAATTTAGCGGAATTTAATTCGAAAAATGACTAGTCTCGATTGATGCCAAAACCGGTTTTTCTTAAAGCTAAATTGTAGAAAGTGATAACAAAAGCACTGTTGGGTGGGGATCATGTAAACAAAAAAAAAAAATTGCATTGAAGTTGCAGTTGGCCATTTTTATTCTGTATATTTGCTGGAAGAGATTACTTTGCTCTTAATTTTTTTTCGTGCGTTTGGTGTGTGTTTTAATAAAAGTTTTATTTTTTTTATATTTCCTAAATACGAGTATCAAGGTATAAGAATGTAAGTAATTTTTTAAAACCCTTTTTAAGGATGGAGTTTTTTTAGTTCATAAACAACGGCATTGACATATCGGTTTGCAAAAAAAAGCTAGTAAATTCTGATAATAATTAACTTTTTTCTTTATTTTATTCATATTTGTAATAAAATTAAACAATACATCATTCCTCAAAAGATTTTTTTGTAAATTTTGATTTTCAAAAAAAAAGTACTTTTTGGTGTAAACAACCTGTCACTTCAAAGCTCATTTTACAAAAACTTAAATAAAATATGACCAAAATATGAGTTACATTTGATTGTATAGACATTTTCAATGAACTAAACAAAAAAAAAACTACAACAAAATTTAAAATGCAAGCGTTATTAATTTTATTCCGCTAAATTCGCGAATTCCCACACTGTGCGGCGGCGGCGAGGCGCGCGGTGCGTCGCAAAGTGGTTTGGTTTGTATGGGAGAGCGGAAAAAAATCTGTAAGATCTGAACTACTTAACGGATTTAAATGAAATTTGACACACGTGTTTAGATCTATCTTATACATTATGTGGTCCAAATTTGGTGAAGAAATAATTATTAGAAAAAAAGTCATTGATATTTTTTTTTTTAATTTGTGCGTTTGGATTGTATGGGAGAGCGGAAAAAAGTCTGTAAGATCTGAACTACTTAACGGATTTAAATGAAATAAGGCACACGTGTTTAGATCTATATACATATGTGGTCCAAATTTGGTTAAGAAATAAATATTAGAAAAAAAATTATTGACATTTTTTTAAAACTTATGAGTTTTTGATGTTGTACTGAAATATATTTTGTGTTTTTTTTTTTGTGAAATATGAACTTTTTATTTTGAATAAAGTAGAACAAACTATGTTTGTATATTTTAAACATAAAAACAAATTCTTCAAAAATAATATTAAAAACATAAATAAAACATTTGCAATAAATTAATAAATAATATAAAAAAGTAGAAGCAGCTATTTTACTGTGTTAAAATGAAGTTTCTAGCATCTGCACTCATTGGTAGTATTTTCTTTTTTGCCTGTGGCCTCAATCCAGTTATTAGTGGATCTGAGGATATGAGGATAGGGTACATCACATCTTCATTCGTCGCAATTCGACTGCATTTTCTCGAATTAAAACTGCGATAGATTTTATAGTCCTTGTTTCGGAATTCTTGGGCTTCCTCGCAAAGTGATCCAACAGGAAATGCACAATTTTTTTTATGATTTCTTTTCCATGGATCAAAACCATATGTACGTCGATCCCTGGCATATGGTACCATTTATAATTCTCTGCAAAAAGTTGTGCAGTTTCCCACCGGTACTCTGCATATTTTTTTATATCTATTTTTTTTATTCGATGTAATTACTTCAAGAATAACAGAAAACCTCCGAATTTGGTCTTCATTGACTCCAGTGATTTCTGAAATCAATGTTGGATTGGCAAAAAACCTCCTGGATGTTTTGCCGTCATTACTTACAATGTTTGACAACAATGTTTGACAACATCAACAATAAAGCCCAGTTTTTGACGAAACTTGGTGAAAATGTGATGAAGAAAAGCTTTCTGATGTTGCTGCATAGTTTATCTCTTCTTTAGTAAATAAATTTCTAATTTGGTCTCTCTTATACTTCTTAGCTTGCTCACAGCATTCTTCAAAACTCTTTCGTGGTCTTCCACGACCATCAGTTGAAGTTTCAAGCAGTATATTTTCGGTGAGTTCTACTTCCAAAAGTCCTTCCCCCCAATCCTTGTACTTTTTTTCGAAAACATTTTTTTTTTTTTCTACAAACTGCGGTCCACCGTTTTGACCATTAGTCATAAGTTCGGAACTTAAAACCGAATAAGGAATTGCGATTGAATTCATTTTAATAGAGGGAAATTATCGCTCGAACAATTCAAAAACAGTCGGTGATTAAACTCGCTTTTTGTTTTTATTTATATTTCACTTCACTTTTGCTTACTGGTTGATAAAAGAGTTATAATTTTTCTTACACACCTTGCACAAATGCACAATCAGTCAATTATGACTTATTTTGTTTTTAATCCTTTATATATGTATATAGTTTTAAGTAAGAACTTAAACATTCTTATGGGGCATTACCTACTAATCATTAAAGGTCATACAAAATTTTGCAATACACAACAAAAACAAAGCAATAAAACTTTAAACAACAATAAAAATTGTTAGTTTTCCATTTATGCCGGAAACGGAACAGGTAGAGAAAAACTCATGTACAGAAAAAAAACCTTTTTTTTAATTTTTACCTGCCTCTACTTTTTACGTGAAATCAAGAAAACTGTGAGATTATCCCTAATTCTTTTGGTTATTTTATAGTAAGCTCTATCATATAATTCTAACTATCATAAAATAATAAAATTTTTAACATAATTTTGCCAAGAAAATTGAGTTGAAAGTTGAAAAATTTTCGAGGCAGAAATAAATTGTTTTGCAAAAAATCGAATTTCGCAGACTTTTGTGAAGGTATGGATTTTATTTAATTTTTAAAATAAAGGTACGCATTTTTTCTAAAAATAATGGGTTTAAACAGCTCGTTCTGACAATTAGACCGTAAGAAATTACAACTATTTAATATACACCACCCTCAAAACCGAGTTTTTTTTTAAAACCGATTCAATAAGACAAATTTGAACATAACTTCCAGATCCGCAAGCATCCGCAGCTGATTTTTTCTGTGTTGTTACTTGAAGGTATGGAGCACACATTGACGTACTTCACTACGTGTAAGCAAGTGTAGCTAAAATTGAAACTCAAAAAGTTTTCATCAAAAAATTTTTTTGTTAGTGGGTACCCATATCTGACGCTTCTTATAGAAGGCTACTTTTATAATTCATAATTTTTTTTAGATAACCAAGATTAGAAGAACAAAGCGGTATATAAATTTTAAGAATTTAATTTTGTAACGGAACCTGTTGGTGAAGACAAGGACTCTCAGAAAAAAACTTTAAAACTTCTAATCTCCTTAAAGAGGAGGTACCATTTCCAAATATCTCAGAACAAAATGAGGGTACACTTCCTATGTAATTAAGTCTCCAAAAGTCCTTGCGAAACCTTTACCCCTTCAACTACCGTTCTGACCCCTAGGCTACAGGATCAAAAAGGCCAATCCGGGCAGCGAGGGTAAAGGGTGTTCTTAATTACGACGGCTCGGCATGCTTGCGTTAGCCTGGGCTCTGCTCGTCGATAATGGATGGGTTCTTGCCATCGTAACCAAAAACGTTTGTTACGTATAAAAATTCATGCCGAATGAAAGATGGGTTTTCAAAAAAAAAAATCAAAATAGGTTCGAATAAAAAAAAATATCGAGACCTGAATTCATCCAATTTAAAAAGAAAAAGAATCACTATTTGAATCTCAGCAAAATGAACGCTAAACGAAAGAAAAAGAGAGTTGGCAACCCTAGAGAGTGGTAGGACAAGGTGTAAAGTCCTTAAGAGGCAAACCCTCCCTTGCATCACAGTTGAGATGCATCCTCGGTTACTGCTACCTCGTATTATTATGCAGCAACCCCCTAACTTGCAGTTCCTCGATAACTAAATTACCTCAGATCTTACCATGATTAATCTTATCAGCTACTAGAGGTCCTTTAGCTTGGCCACATCCACCCTAAATAAAGAATTTAGCACTCCATTTTACTATTTCCTAAAATTTTTCAAAATAGATACGGACTTCCCATTCTCTACTGACGCAAAATTACAAGACGGAATTTGTTTTCGTTTTAAACGTTATAAAATTTCATTTTATTAAAAAAAGTTTATAATCATAAAAAAAAATCTCAAATATAAATGAAGAGTATTCAAAATTATTTATATATATGTAAATCTGTATATAATAAAAAGGGTCGATAATAAAATCATAAAAAGGTAAACTAGAAAGTTAATTCGATATTTCTTTTTTTTTTCTTTTTTGTTAATAGGTTATAAATTTGTTTTATATTCAATGTCTGGATTCATAAATGTTTAATTCGAATTAATGTTCAAATTGTAGACCGTTTGAAATTTTAGTTTGCAGTCTATCTTTAGGAAAAAAAAATATACTTCCGGTTTCGGATGGGGATATATAAAAATCAAAGATTGACTGAATCTACTTTCATCTTGTTGTATGAATTAAAATCACTTGATAGTATGCTTTAATTAATTGTTTGCTCTTTGCAGTTGTTAAAAATGTATTGCATACTTTATTAAATTTTCGTTTTATCTAAAATTGTCTTGTCTATTTTTTTTATTGTTTTGTCTATTGATAATGTACAATTATAGCAACTATCCAAAAATTATTTATGGGAAACTCGTAGGTTTATGTTTATGATAGTAGTTTACTATAAATGTGGTTCGAAAATATCTTAAGGTTCAAGCCTATACTACACGAATTTTAATAGCAGCAATTTTCGATAGTAAATGCATTCAAATAAAATCAATAAACACTTACCGAACTTTTTCGATGAAAATAAGCTTAGTTTTTTTTTTTTTTCTTACTTTTTCTTCTTGTTTTTCTGATTGATCAATTGTTTTGATTTAAATTAAACTTCTCGATGAGTCAGCCTTCGAGGTGGTGCACCGCTTCGATGGGATTGCTTCAGTTTTCTTCATCATTGCAATTGTTTTTGTATGTAGGTTGAAATACTGTGGGACTTATTCCTAGGAAGTAAGATTAAATTTGAAAGAATTTAAGATCGAATATAATTGCTTTACAAATGAAACTAAAACGTGTCAAACGCGCTTATGAACTTTGAAATTTAATTTCCAATTATTTATGTTACTAGTATATATGTATATGTTCAAATTTTGTTCGTTTGTTTAAGGTTTATATATGTATATGGATTAAAATTTTATTCTATACTATGTATGATGAAACTAGGTAGGTAATATACTTAGCTTTATAATTTTATATTGATGACGGATGATTCTTGGTGTGAATGCATTCGGTAGGTATGTAGATGTTGTTTAAAGTTGCTGTTTGCAGTTGCCTGTACTTGTAGTGTCTGTACTGATGTTCAAAAATTTGTAGCAGGTGTTGTTGGATCTTGATGTTATTTTTGGCTGGTGTGTGGTTGTGTTGAATCTTGATGCTATTTAGGCTGGTGTATGGTTGTGTGGATCTGCTGTTATGGTTGTCCGCGTGTGTTCTAGATTTGGATTGGATGTAGTGATCTTGTATGTTTTTGTGGTTTAAGTGGTGTGTTATGTTATGGTGGATCTTGTAGGATCTTGTTGATGGGTTATTGCAGTGGTTGTATGTTCCTGTTGTGGTTTTGTGGTGTGGCTATTGCAGTGGTTGTATGTTCCTGTTGTGGTTTTGTGGTGTGGCTATTGCAGTGGTTGTATGTTCCTGTTGTGTTTTTTTTTGTGGTGTGGCTATTGCAGTGGTTGTATGTTCCTGTTGTGTTTTTTTGTGGTGTGGCTATTGCAGTTACCACGGCCGAGATCGTATGATGTTATATATGTACGTTCGTTGGTTTTTTTATGACGTGGGTTTTGATGGTGATGTGTAATTTTTTGTTGCGTGCTAGTGTAAGTTGCGGTTTAAAAGAAAATAAATTCACTTTTTAGGTTTTATTGATTACTTACCCAATCGGAGATATGGACGCTGGCGAATAACCACGAGTTTTGCGTGGCCTCGTACTCGCCTCTTTCCTCAGTTGTGTTTCTTTCTTCAGTTTATTTTAATTAATTTATTATTTTTGTTTCCTTTTTTTTCTGTTTAATAGTTTTTTTTTTTCTTGCTTTTTCCCTTTTTTTCGGAAATTCGCACTTTATTAATTTTTTTTCTTTGTTCTTATACCTTTATATCACTCTCGACCGGCACGCACTAAGCCCAGAAACCAACTGACTTGATTCTTTCAGTATTTGGACCTCCTACTTCTTTCTTATTAGTAAAAAGTTGACGAAAGTTAGGATTTTCATCATGGAAGTTTATCCGAACTTCCGTTTCATAGGTTTTTTCCTCAGATTTTAACCAAAAAAATCCAAATTTATTCTCAAACTCATTTTCTGAATTTTTCACTAATATATGTACTAAAATTGCCCAAATTTGGTCAAAATTGTTACAGCTTAAAAAGCGGAAAAAACAAATCTTTGACTAACACCAACGCACTCTCTAGTATTAGTTAACGAATCATATTTTCTTTTAAACCTTTCCTTTAATTGTTCGATGTTTTCCTCTCTTTAAATCTACTTTTAGGTATCTCGTTAGTCATTCGATTAAAATTTCTTCACCATTCTCTCGTACCAAAGCGTGGTCTAGTGGTCTAGGCGATCGTCCAACCTCACTCCTCGCTGGTTCGAATCTTGCGATCTCTCATCTTTTTTTTTTTTTTTTTTTTTGTATATATATTTTTTTTCTTTTTTTTTCGTTCTTTAGCTACTTTTATAGGTATATTCCTTCGTTTGTTCTTTTTTTTTTTCAAATTTTTTTTCCATTATCGAGTAAGCTACATTCCACTGTCTCCTGTACATCCTAATGGATAGTATCTCCCTATCGTCCAAACCTGAATCCACTACGATACAAATTCCCCTTCCCGATTAAACGTGAATCATTTTAGAAATGAATAGCTCGACCATCCTAAAAGTATGCTACCCTTTGCTTGTCCTAAACCGCAAATTCAAATTTGGTAGTTTGAATCGGTTATACCACCTAGTCATTTTCTCACAAACCTGCTTCCTTTTCCGAGTCCTCATGAGGCAAAGGGACAGGAAATCAGAAAGAGGCTCATGCACAGACTGTCAGCCGGGCACAGAAAAGAAAGAAAAGAAAATAAACATTTTTATCTTCGTATGTCCTTGCTGTGATATACTCCTACCGGTTTCCCATTCATGTCCGCCAGCTCGTACAGATTGTTCCCTATAACCTTCTTAACTATCATTTTCAAAAACTTAGGAGATAATTTTGCGCTGATTTTTTTCGAGGCATCGCTGAGAACAAAATTTCTTCGGTACACTACGTCTCCTACGGAAAATTTTACAGCTTTACTCCGAGTATTGTAAACCTTTTCATATTTGGAGTGTGCATTAGCTAATGACTCTTTTATGTAGGAATGCAATATATTCATCTGCGATGCCTTTGAAAGTACCTGAATTTCTGAGTTGTTTAGACCGTTAAGGTCTTTGAGCAATTTATAATCGGAACCATGCTCCACCATCGTCTGGCCAAACAGAGCTTGGTAAGGTGATACCCCCGTTGCCGAATGGACTGTCGTGCGGAGTGCGCACGCGATCGTTGAGAGATGTAAGTCCCAATTACGTTGATCTAGATCAAGATACGATCGGATCGCGGCCAAAATCGATCGATTCACCCTCTCGCTCGCATTGGCTTGAGGGGAATATGCAGCGGTCTTCACGTGGGTTATACCATATGAGGACATCAGCTTACCAAACTCTTTGCTTGTAAACTGCGTCCCATTATCTGAGAGAATGGTCTCAGGTACTCCGAACAAACATAAGACATTCTCTGTTAAAAATTTTATTACCGTTTCCGTTGTAGCTTTTCTCAAGGGTTTGATTATTACAAATTTTGTTAGTTGGTCAAGCGCAACAACTATATGTGTATTTCCTGTTTTAGAGCGAGGGTAAGGACCTAAAAAGTCAATGTACACCATCTGAAATGGTCGTTCCGCCATAAAGGCCTTCCCCATCGGTGGTCGGAGGGTGTTGTTAGGTGCTTTACACATTTTACAAATGTCACATTTTGCGATGAACGCTTTCACCTGAGCTGCCATGCCAGGCCAAAAGAACCGATTGCGTAGTCTGTACAATGTTTTTGATATACCCCCATGCGAAGCCCGAGGCGGCTGGTGAGCCAAAGATATTAAGCGATTAGTCAGCGATTCCGGAACCCACAACTTCCAAATCAGTTCATCCTCTATCGGATTACCTGTGCAATGTTGGACCTTCTTATAAACGAAATTGTTCGATACTTGAAGGTCCGGTAGCTGGTTCTTTTGTTCTACGACTGTGTCTATGATCTTGGAGTATTCTTCAGATTTAAAACTGGGGTCTTCAAGATCTATGTACAGCACGTCATATTCCTTCTCCACAACCGAATCATCTGGACTCAGTGCCTCAACTTCGAATACCCTAGAAAGGGCATCTGGCACCACATTCTGTGAACCCTTTCGATGTTCGATTGTGAAGTCGAAACCTTGTAGTTTTAGGCTCCATCTCGCTAACCTACCACTCAAATCTCGTTGACTCATCAGCCACCTCAAACTCGCATGGTCGGTGATTATTTTAAACGGTTGTCCTTCTATGTACGCTCGGAACTTTTTAACTCCGACCACGGCCGCTAGGCACTCGCGTTCTGTAACGCTGTAATTACGTTGTGCCTTATTTAGTTTCTGGGAATGGTAGTACACTGGGCGCTCATTTTGTTCATCATCCAGTTGACATAAAACACAGCCTATGCCAGTGTCAGACGCGTCACACAGGATGATGAATTCCTTTTCAAAATTAGGATTGATCAGGACTGGTGCAGAGGTCAACGTTTCTTTCAACTTTTCAAAAGACGCCATGGCTTCTTGTCCGAAGACGAATTTCGCCCCTTTCTTCAGGCAATCTGTTAGTGGACTTGCCAAAGTTGAGAAGTCCTTGACAAATCTTCTGTACCAGCCTGCCAATCCTAAGAACCGCCTCACTTGTCTTGCGGTTTTAGGAACCGGAAATTCTACTATTGCTGCCACTTTATCCTGATTAGTTTTAATACAACCATCTCCAACTACATAACCCAAAAACTTCAGCTCTCGAAAACAAAATTTGGATTTCTGCACATTAATTGTGAGTCCTGCCAACCTAAGTTTTTCTGCTAAGATATCTAATAGCTTGACATGCTCCTCAAAAGTACTTGACACCACCAGCAAATCATCAACGTAGGGAAAGATTTGTTCTCGCAGTTCTACAGGTACCACTTTATCAATGACTTGACACATTGTTTGCACTGCGTTCTTAAGACCAAATGGCATTACCTTAAACTGCATAAGAGGTCTGCCAGGAACCGTAAACGCCGTTTTTTCTCTTGATGATTTCTCAAGCGGGATCTGCCAGAACGCGTCCTTCAGATCTATGCTGGAAATAAAGCGCGTATCTGGCAGACGCGACAGCAAACCCTCTATATGAGTCATTGGATACGCATTTCCTTTCGTCTTGGAGTTAACCTTTCTGTAATCTAGGCAGAGCCTGTTCTTTCCTGGTTTTCGAACCAGGACTACCGGAGAGCTCCAAGCACTACAACTCTCTTCTATAACTCCAAGCTCAAGCATGCGATCCAACTCCTCATACATCAGTTTCTGCACCGCCGGAGAAATTGGATAAAAACGTTGTTTAATAGGTTCGGCGTCCCCCGTATCTATTATATGTTCAATCAGCAAAGTCTTTCCAAGGCCTAAAACAGCCGAGGAGGGAAACTTGCCGATGATTTTCCTTAATGTTTCTGATTGTTCAACTGTCAAAATGTGTGCGTTGGGATCAAGCTCTTGAGAAGACACGTCAAGAGAAAGTTCTGAAACGAGGTGAGGAGCTACGTTGAATTCTTTCCAAAAATTTATGCCGAGGTATAAACGCTGCTGAAGAGATGGTACGATATACAAAAGTACACACTTCGTAACACCCTTATATGAAACTTTAGCCCAGATTTTGCCTACTATGGCCTGTTTCTTACCGTCTGCAGTTTTTATACTTTGGTTAAACTTATCGTATTCAAGATTGTTTTTAACCAGAAAATCGACTCCTCCCTCACCTAAACAACTAATGCTAGCCCCGCTGTCAAGCAATCCTAACATAGGCTGATCAAATATCCTAACATTAGCGTAGGGCCTAAGATCCTCAGTACCACACAATGTAGAGGCTTCTATCGACTTAAACTCTGCCTTCTTTTCTTTAAACCTTTGCCTAAGTTTAAGGACTTTCGCGGACACCTGTTTCTTCGGATCCGAAGTGCCGAAAATTCTTTCTCTTACTGCGTAATAATTTTGCAGTCGCTCATGCAAAGTTTTTCGTGGTTTGAAGGAAGTTTGAGCTTCTGCTGTTTCAGTCCTTTCAGGTGTTTGTATGGGTCTAGGTTTTAAAATCGTAATCTGTGGAATTGGGTCTTTTGTGGTTTCGGTTGCAAATATAGGTCGAACATCTTGGTAACTATCAGGTTGGTTGGTAAAATCTACTGTTTGTCCGAGCTGGGATTTTGAGAGCAGGTTCCCCTGGACATGGGACTGCTCTTCGGGAAGTTTCCCGAACAACGAGGGCACTGAGGTACAGTTGTATTTTCCCAACCACACCTGTAACAGAAAAGATTTCTCTGAGGCACTTGACACTCAAAGTAGGTGTGTCCCTTTTCTTTACAGTTAAAGCACACCAGATTTCGTCCGTCTCTGCCTGTGTTAAAAGCTTCCACGATTGGATTACTTACGAGTACTTCGCTGTTATCGGAATTATCTGGCTCTATCTCGGACACATTCCTACGTACTTGTGGTGGTTGTTGAAACTGAATTCTGGACCTTTGTGAGCTAGGGTCATTATTATTGAGATATTTCTCGATGTTCCTACAAACGTAGACCATCTCGGACAAACTGTTTGTATGGAAAGTAATCAATAACTCGCCCATCCGTCGCTTCACGTTCAGTTTCAACAACTCCACTATCTCGTTAGGTTGCTTTGGAACTCTTAACCTGCCATTTAGTTGAAGAATAGCCGTATAGAAATCGTCAAAGGATTCTGTGGGCTGTTGACGTCTGTCGAAAAGCTTCCGAGATAGTTCAGAGTCAGTCTCTAGACTGCGATACTGCTCTATCAAAGCCAGTTTTAGGGTATCCCAGTTAGCTGATTGGTTCGACTTCATATATACCCAAAACCAGTTTTCTACGGGTCCTGTCACAAAGTGATGGAAGTTTTGGACTATCTCTTCCCAGCATACGTTGTAACAATCCTTTAACCTACTCAACCTAAACAGGAAATCATCTACCGTCATCTGCCTGCCATCAAATTTTAATCCCCATTTGTGGAAGTGATGATACCTATTGGAAGACATCGCCGGAACAGAACGAAAGGTGCTACCTAGGGGGTCATTCAAGGACAAATTGTTGAGTTGTCGCAAAAACTCATCTGCATTTGAGGTACGGCCCCGATTAGTTGGATGAGATGTCGACTCACCTTGAGGTCGTATAGTTACAGTAGGATTCTCAGAACTTGCGTTAACTGGAGCTGGATCATTTATTCGTTCTAAATTATATCGTTGTGGAGTGGCCGTTGGAGTCATCGACGCTATCGTTTGACGTACGATATTCTCTACTTGACTTTGCAAATACACCCTACTCCGCTCAGCTTCCATTCGCAAAAACTCTAAATCCTGGGCTCTGTTAAATCCAATGGCAGCTGTAACGACTTCCTCGATATAGTCTGTTAACACCTCGTCATCATTTTCCCCTATATCATTGCGATCTATCCGACCTGTACCACTTTGAGAAGTAGAATTCCCTAAATTAGAACCATCGTTGACTGTACTCACACCTTGAGCTAACAAAGAAGCTGCTCCACCTTCTGTTCTCAGTTCATTCACAGAAGATTGCTCATCATCCAAGGATTCATTTTGTGCAGCATTAATACTCTGTGCAATTAATGCATTATTTTCCGCAATCGCGTTCGGATTACTCCGCAATACCGTACGCTTTTTAAAATCCGCAAACGACAATCTCCGTTTTTCCATCTTGTCGATATGTACGAGTACTCAAAAAAAATAGAACGTATTCCAAAAACAACGCGAACTCGAAACCCAAACTAAACTTCCTTAATGCTTAAGGCTCCAACTCAAATAATAAAAAAAATTGTACAATGGCAATCAATTAGAAAATTATCTCTCAGATCAAAATCCAAAAAAAAATTTTTAAGATAATAAAAAAACAAAATGTATCGAAACTGAATGAATAATAACAAACTTAGCCCAAACCAATTGAAAGTTTAACAAAAACCTATCTAAAACAAAAAAAAAATATATCAAAGCTAACAGTAGGCTAATAAAAAAACTAAGTACTAAATCGATAATGTAAAAGAATTATCTTTCAACTCGACAAAAAAAATCAAAATAAGGTAAAAAGAAAAACTCCAAAAAAAGTTAAGTAATAAACAAAATCAGAAAATCCAGAAATCAAAACAAAATTAAAAGTGTATATCATAAAAATATTAAGGTGAATGTGACCAGCTAAAACCTCTCGTACCATAAACGATAAGCAAATAATCAATTCACTAATCCACTCTCACAGGATGCCCTCTCTCTCCTCTACTCGTTTAGGCTCCAAATTACCAAAAGACAAACAATCGCCGTATAAAGAAAATCAAATTTAATTTTGTTAAAAAAATTTAAGTTTGTTCGTTTGCTCGAAATATTCTTAATACCGGTAGTCGTTAAGTACTCGCTTCCAAATACCAATCAAAGACTTTAAGTAACTGGGTCAAGCACTTATTCCTCCATCTTCTCCCGTATTCGTAACTAAAAAAAACAACAACGAAATCACGAATAAAACTAATTCATAATTCGGATTATCCTTTATAATTAGAATAAACTCTTGTTTTAGTAAGACCATCAAAGAAGCTAAATATTGAGCGCAACAGACTGGCCAGGGACATCAACATCCAACCACTGGACGTCAAGTGATAGCTACTAAGTGTTCATTACTCGCGAAATTTCTCAAAACTGAATATTACTATAAAATAAAAATTATATAAAAAAATTTTTTTTTTTCATTGTTTGGCATATCCTTTTTCCTTCCAAAAAGGACGAATTCGGGCCCCACGTTGGGCGCCACCTGTAACGGAACCTGTTGGTGAAGACAAGGACTCTCAGAAAAAAACTTTAAAACTTCTAATCTCCTTAAAGAGGAGGTACCATTTCCAAATATCTCAGAACAAAATGAGGGTACACTTCCTATGTAATTAAGTCTCCAAAAGTCCTTGCGAAACCTTTACCCCTTCAACTACCGTTCTGACCCCTAGGCTACAGGATCAAAAAGGCCAATCCGGGCAGCGAGGGTAAAGGGTGTTCTTAATTACGACGGCTCGGCATGCTTGCGTTAGCCTGGGCTCTGCTCGTCGATAATGGATGGGTTCTTGCCATCGTAACCAAAAACGTTTGTTACGTATAAAAATTCATGCCGAATGAAAGATGGGTTTTCAAAAAAAAAAATCAAAATAGGTTCGAATAAAAAAAAATATCGAGACCTGAATTCATCCAATTTAAAAAGAAAAAGAATCACTATTTGAATCTCAGCAAAATGAACGCTAAACGAAAGAAAAAGAGAGTTGGCAACCCTAGAGAGTGGTAGGACAAGGTGTAAAGTCCTTAAGAGGCAAACCCTCCCTTGCATCACAGTTGAGATGCATCCTCGGTTACTGCTACCTCGTATTATTATGCAGCAACCCCCTAACTTGCAGTTCCTCGATAACTAAATTACCTCAGATCTTACCATGATTAATCTTATCAGCTACTAGAGGTCCTTTAGCTTGGCCACATCCACCCTAAATAAAGAATTTAGCACTCCATTTTACTATTTCCTAAAATTTTTCAAAATAGATACGGACTTCCCATTCTCTACTGACGCAAAATTACAAGACGGAATTTGTTTTCGTTTTAAACGTTATAAAATTTCATTTTATTAAAAAAAGTTTATAATCATAAAAAAAAATCTCAAATATAAATGAAGAGTATTCAAAATTATTTATATATATGTAAATCTGTATATAATAAAAAGGGTCGATAATAAAATCATAAAAAGGTAAACTAGAAAGTTAATTCGATATTTCTTTTTTTTTTCTTTTTTGTTAATAGGTTATAAATTTGTTTTATATTCAATGTCTGGATTCATAAATGTTTAATTCGAATTAATGTTCAAATTGTAGACCGTTTGAAATTTTAGTTTGCAGTCTATCTTTAGGAAAAAAAAATATACTTCCGGTTTCGGATGGGGATATATAAAAATCAAAGATTGACTGAATCTACTTTCATCTTGTTGTATGAATTAAAATCACTTGATAGTATGCTTTAATTAATTGTTTGCTCTTTGCAGTTGTTAAAAATGTATTGCATACTTTATTAAATTTTCGTTTTATCTAAAATTGTCTTGTCTATTTTTTTTATTGTTTTGTCTATTGATAATGTACAATTATAGCAACTATCCAAAAATTATTTATGGGAAACTCGTAGGTTTATGTTTATGATAGTAGTTTACTATAAATGTGGTTCGAAAATATCTTAAGGTTCAAGCCTATACTACACGAATTTTAATAGCAGCAATTTTCGATAGTAAATGCATTCAAATAAAATCAATAAACACTTACCGAACTTTTTCGATGAAAATAAGCTTAGTTTTTTTTTTTTTTCTTACTTTTTCTTCTTGTTTTTCTGATTGATCAATTGTTTTGATTTAAATTAAACTTCTCGATGAGTCAGCCTTCGAGGTGGTGCACCGCTTCGATGGGATTGCTTCAGTTTTCTTCATCATTGCAATTGTTTTTGTATGTAGGTTGAAATACTGTGGGACTTATTCCTAGGAAGTAAGATTAAATTTGAAAGAATTTAAGATCGAATATAATTGCTTTACAAATGAAACTAAAACGTGTCAAACGCGCTTATGAACTTTGAAATTTAATTTCCAATTATTTATGTTACTAGTATATATGTATATGTTCAAATTTTGTTCGTTTGTTTAAGGTTTATATATGTATATGGATTAAAATTTTATTCTATACTATGTATGATGAAACTAGGTAGGTAATATACTTAGCTTTATAATTTTATATTGATGACGGATGATTCTTGGTGTGAATGCATTCGGTAGGTATGTAGATGTTGTTTAAAGTTGCTGTTTGCAGTTGCCTGTACTTGTAGTGTCTGTACTGATGTTCAAAAATTTGTAGCAGGTGTTGTTGGATCTTGATGTTATTTTTGGCTGGTGTGTGGTTGTGTTGAATCTTGATGCTATTTAGGCTGGTGTATGGTTGTGTGGATCTGCTGTTATGGTTGTCCGCGTGTGTTCTAGATTTGGATTGGATGTAGTGATCTTGTATGTTTTTGTGGTTTAAGTGGTGTGTTATGTTATGGTGGATCTTGTAGGATCTTGTTGATGGGTTATTGCAGTGGTTGTATGTTCCTGTTGTGGTTTTGTGGTGTGGCTATTGCAGTGGTTGTATGTTCCTGTTGTGGTTTTGTGGTGTGGCTATTGCAGTGGTTGTATGTTCCTGTTGTGTTTTTTTTTGTGGTGTGGCTATTGCAGTGGTTGTATGTTCCTGTTGTGTTTTTTTGTGGTGTGGCTATTGCAGTTACCACGGCCGAGATCGTATGATGTTATATATGTACGTTCGTTGGTTTTTTTATGACGTGGGTTTTGATGGTGATGTGTAATTTTTTGTTGCGTGCTAGTGTAAGTTGCGGTTTAAAAGAAAATAAATTCACTTTTTAGGTTTTATTGATTACTTACCCAATCGGAGATATGGACGCTGGCGAATAACCACGAGTTTTGCGTGGCCTCGTACTCGCCTCTTTCCTCAGTTGTGTTTCTTTCTTCAGTTTATTTTAATTAATTTATTATTTTTGTTTCCTTTTTTTTCTGTTTAATAGTTTTTTTTTTTTCTTGCTTTTTCCCTTTTTTTCGGAAATTCGCACTTTATTAATTTTTTTTCTTTGTTCTTATACCTTTATATCACTCTCGACCGGCACGCACTAAGCCCAGAAACCAACTGACTTGATTCTTTCAGTATTTGGACCTCCTACTTCTTTCTTATTAGTAAAAAGTTGACGAAAGTTAGGATTTTCATCATGGAAGTTTATCCGAACTTCCGTTTCATAGGTTTTTTCCTCAGATTTTAACCAAAAAAAATCCAAATTTATTCTCAAACTCATTTTCTGAATTTTTCACTAATATATGTACTAAAATTGCCCAAATTTGGTCAAAATTGTTACAGCTTAAAAAGCGGAAAAAACAAATCTTTGACTAACACCAACGCACTCTCTAGTATTAGTTAACGAATCATATTTTCTTTTAAACCTTTCCTTTAATTGTTCGATGTTTTCCTCTCTTTAAATCTACTTTTAGGTATCTCGTTAGTCATTCGATTAAAATTTCTTCACCATTCTCTCGTACCAAAGCGTGGTCTAGTGGTCTAGGCGATCGTCCAACCTCACTCCTCGCTGGTTCGAATCTTGCGATCTCTCATCTTTTTTTTTTTTTTTTTTTTTGTATATATATTTTTTTTCTTTTTTTTTCGTTCTTTAGCTACTTTTATAGGTATATTCCTTCGTTTGTTCTTTTTTTTTTTTCAAATTTTTTTTCCATTATCGAGTAAGCTACATTCCACTGTCTCCTGTACATCCTAATGGATAGTATCTCCCTATCGTCCAAACCTGAATCCACTACGATACAAATTCCCCTTCCCGATTAAACGTGAATCATTTTAGAAATGAATAGCTCGACCATCCTAAAAGTATGCTACCCTTTGCTTGTCCTAAACCGCAAATTCAAATTTGGTAGTTTGAATCGGTTATACCACCTAGTCATTTTCTCACAATTTAAGGAACTTGAAAATACGGTTCGTGACTTGAATAAATTTTTCTTTGACTTTGAGGGCTTGTAAATTGTATAAAACATTATGTATATATAAAAAAATACTCTGATATCATAATGCTCCGGATATATAAAAGTACTTAGACATAAAACTTAAAAGGCTGCTCATTACTTTCTGAAATGGATTTTTTTCCGCTCTCAAACCACTTTGCGAATGAAATTTTGTGTATAAGTTTTTTTTACGTTGTTTTGTTTTTTGGATATATGTATGAGAAATGAGAATATGCAATAGGTATATGAATGAGCGAATAAGGTAGCAATATATTGTCAGAGAGGGGTTTGCGGTTGATGGCGGTCCATTGTATTTAGTTTTTGCATATATGTACATATGTATGTACTTATATAGGAAAAGACATACCTATGCATTCGTAAAAAAAATCGAACTCGAGATTTTGATCAAAGTTGATATTACGATGATAGGGAAGACTAAAAAAGTGGGTTTCGCAATTTTGTCTGCCTGTCTGTCTGTTCGACTACAGCCTAAACGGCTCGACCGATTTTCTTTAAACTTAGTGGATATAACTTTGAATATTTTCCACCTACACTTTTTTTTCTTTTTTTTTTAAACAAAAATTAACGGTACCTGCCATACGAATTTGTTTCGAAATTTTATAAATATTTTTTTTTTCTCAAAAACTGTTCGACAAATTTAAAAAATGAAAATTGATAAAAATTTCATTTAGTTAAAGCTAGATATTGGTTGGAAAAAAAAATCGGATAAGTGGATATTGAGGGTACCTCCCATGGAGCCATTTTTTTTTATTTTTGATTTTCTCAAAAACGGTACCACCGATTGTTATCATTTGTTTTATGCTTAAGCTCTCCACCAATATTGTATGTATTCAAATTAAAAATTTTTTTTTGATTTTTAAGAAAAGTTTAATTTTTTTTCAAAACTCAATATTTAGAAAACCCAATGCTATTTTTTTTTAAACTTGATAAATAAGAGTTTCTCAATATAATCTACAAGATGTGAGAAATTTTTTTTATTTTAGCTAAAAATAACGGTACCCACCATACAAATGTTAAAAATGTTAAAATATGGTTTTCAAAAATCGTATTTTTCTCGAAAACGGTGCGTAGAATTTTTATATTTTTTTTCTTTCAATAAATTTTTATGATCTTTAATTTAATAAAAAAAATTTGTAGTACCTACCATAGAACTACTTTTTCTAATTTTCAATTTCTCACATATCGACATAACGAATTTTAATGAAATTTTGGATAGAGATGCTTCTAAAAAGTTTGAAATAAAAGTTTAAATATCAAGAAAAAGAAAAGCTATGAAGCTGTTTACGAACGAATAATGCTAGCAACACTTTTTGATAATAAACAGTAAAGTCTGATTTTCAACTTTGACTTCACTTTATGACGATTTAAAAAAAGTGTAACTTTGGTATACCCTGACCCATGTTAAAATCAATTTCTCTGTCAGTACTCACAGTAGGGACCTCATTCTGCACTTTTTTTTAGTACAATACTAACCTTTAAACTACGTTTAAATTGAGTTGATATGTTTTTAGGGTGGCCAGATATTCGATTTTAAATGGTGTTCAATTTTTCTTGCCCGAGCAATATTTTGACTTTGAGGTCAATTTTTTTTTTTTTTAAATGCGTCGTAAACACAAAGTTTTCTTTATTTTTACTTGATGAAGAAAACAATAATAAAAAAAACTCATTAAGTGCACCCAAGCACCCATACATCTTTTGATACATGGGAAAATCTTAAACAGGTACAAATTTTGGGTTTTTTACCTACTTTTATTGCAGCACAAACTTACTCTTATGTAAAAAAATTTTGAATTTTTGAATTTTAAATACATTTTACAAATTTACAACATGGATTTAATGAGATACAAATTTTCAAATGCATGGAATTGCCGTCTGATTTCCGAAAAAAGTATAAAATTCTGCAAACAAAGTTTGTAAATCGTTTTATTATAAAAGTAATTTTTTATATAAGAAATATTGAATATTTCACGCGTATACAAATTTTCCTTTTTCCAAGAAATGTTCATATTTTTTTGAAAACCCAATATTATAACATAAGTTTTTTTTTTATTTTAATAAATTAATAATTCGCAAATCGCGACCTTAGAATAATAGGGTTCTTACTGACTTTTTTTTCAAAACTGAGTTATACATGTGGTCGTAGCAAATCGAGTATGCTCTTTCGATCTGTTACATCCATATTTGTCTATCTCCTTCAGTTTCCTATTAAGTCAATAAAAATGCAGGAAGCAGAGTTCTATGTACATCAATTTATTAATAAACTAAGTTCACAAAGTTCTAATTGGTAAATAGAACCTAGTGTAGTAAGAAAAATTAAAAAAAAATGCACATAGAACTTTGTTACACAACAGGATGTAGATTGAACTTTGTTGCTTCAAAAGGCTATTTTGTGTTAAAGTTGAATTTTATCTGAAATGCATTTTAAAAATTTGTGCTGTGTGACTTTCAAAATGTTTGTTCTAAATATGCATTAATTTTAATAAGTAAAGGTGAGTATTTCTATTTCAAAAGAAAATAGGAAATCTAATATATATACCACTCATTTAAAATTCCCTGTTAATGATAGCTTTTACAGGAATGTTTTCAGTACGAACTTTAACCTTGACTTTCACCATCCCAAGTTTGATAAATGTGTTTGATACATTGAGCAAAAAATTTACGAAGGAATATGAGGTCCACTTAAACTTAAAAAAGATTTTATTATATCATGTAAAGGTGAAGAAACTTGCCATATTTGCCAGGCTTGGATGCATCACAAAGCCCGTGTAGGGCTTACTAGAACGGAATATCAAAAGATAAACAAGGTAGATTCCAATGAAATTGCGCCAGATACTCTAGTTGTTATAATGCCACCTCGTTAAGAAGGATTCAAGGCCGTTATATTTGCCAAACGTATTATAACTTTCAATGAAAGTTTTGCGCCTCTTGGGACGAAAAGCAAAGAAATACCTTTTACTACAATTTGGCATGAGGGTACTTCCGGTCGATACTGAGTTCATAGTACTTAACTTTTTAAAAAGTCAATATATAAAGTCAACTTTTGTTGAACCATCATCATTTGTTCGCTCCCAGCCAATAGAAATATCAATCGACAGAATAAATGTTATTGAAAAAAATCTCTTCCAACTGTTTCCTGAAAATAGAAAACAATTCATCAATCTTCCTGTGATCGAGCTTAAAGCAAACTTATACTAGTTTTAAAAATGGTGCAAAAACAATTTTTTCTTAATAAATGATTAAGTTTTGTTAACATAAATTTATGTTTTCTTTTTTTATTTACAGTTCAGTTAAAAAAGAAGGAATTTTAATAGAAATAGTTTGCAAATCGGTGTATAATGTACATAGGGCTTTTTAAATATATCTGTATAATTAATTTCTATATTCGGGTTGCTGTAAAGAGATTTAGTATTTTCCTTTATAACTCGAAGTATGAAAAATGTAGTTAGGGCCTTCACGATATTATGGGCAGTGTGAGCTTTACTATTAATTAACTTTTCTTTAATAATGTTTATTTGTTTTCCTTTATAAAAAAATTAAAAAAAAGTAATAAAAACTTCGTTCAACAAAAATTCTTATTTCTTTCAGATAACAGGGTTCTATCTGAACAATTAAATTTCTTATCATGACACTAAGTATCAGGTAATTAGAACCTTATTGTTCTATGCTTAAATGACCTAGCGTTGAGAAACAAGGTTCTATCCATTTTTTCAACCACCAGTTACTGCAAAATTATGTTGTAGATTTTTAAACTTAGCATATGACCAAGAATCACATCTGAAATTATGGCACACGAATTACCGGACACCCTTTAGATCATAGCCAAGTCAGAAGGTGTCAGTTTTGTATTTTCGTAGCATTAAATTCCAGGCGGTTGTTGGTACTGTATTTTATAATGCTGGCATAATAGGAATCTAATAAGCTTAGCATACGCTGTTGTTTCAGTTCAGTGGATGAAAATTTTAAGATAAAAGATCATTTATAAAGATAAGCAAAAGTATTGTATTGAGTGTTTAGAATGGTAATTTATCATCCATTGAGGAAAGGACTTTTTCTTATTTCTTAAATTAAGTTAAATTTTTTAATTTATAATACCTTAGAGCGAGAAAAAAAAATTATGGAAATCTAGCCTACTTATAGCCCTAATCTATGACTCTAAATTAAACTATAAAATAACCTAATACTAATACCTTTCGGCCTAAAAAACTAACTTAGTAGGGGAAGGTGGCCTAAAATGGCACCCCTTAAGGAAAATGTGTCATATCTCACAAAAAAGTGAAATTTAAACTAAAATGTTATATTCATTCCAAAGTTAAATCAATAAAGCTTACATTTTTTTGCTTCACGAGCTTAAAAAGTTTCAAAAAGTATTTAAAGTATTTAATTTTCAAATACTCTTCAAATTCCAACGATCAAAATTGTCCTGGTAAAATGGCAAACTGGTATGTTTTGTTAGAATAATGCTTGTTATTATATCAGCAATATAATCTACATGTTGGGGGGATTCCTCTATTAAATCCCAGTCACGGGTATTTATCTATGGGGCTGCTATGGGTAGACAGCTTCGGGCTAATCGCTATGGGTTGGCGATATATTTTCCAAAAAAATCCAAGTGCTTTTTGTTTTACAAATTTTATTATTAGGTCTATTCCTTTTAAACAATATCAATAAACTAAACTTAAGAATAAGTACGATTCATCATCACACCGACCGACTAGCTCTTGCTCGGTGGTGAAAGCTCAGCTTGAAAGATAAAACTGAGATAAGCTTCTTAACGATTGAGTAACTAACATTAAACTTAATAACTAAGTTTTAATGTTATTTACTCAATTATATCTAAATGTATGAAATGCCTAAAAGTAGGCAATTTAATTTCTAAATACATATTCTCTAATACATATTCTTTAATCCAAAGTTTGTATTTTGGCGTCAACATTCCGGCCTCCCTTTGCAGGAATGCAAAGAGTCAAATCCTTGAAAAATGAAGATTTTGAAAACGTAAATCCAACGGTGGAGGTATTGTATTAAAGAAGCGCCTCGATTCGCTACTCAGGAAAAAAAAATTATTAGTAAGATCCATCGGTGAGGGTTGATTAAAGAGTGCCCTTACTCACTCAGACATGTTAATAGGAAATAATTTAAAGTTAATTCAAGTAAATTTAAAGGGGTTAAATTCATTAGGTACTGTGCATTAGAACCATTAAAAAATATATATATAAAAATAACTATAGAATATCGTAATCGAATGAAAAATGAAAACTAGCAAATACTACTCTATCTTTTGTGAAGCATGATAAACCTGAAACAATTCCCGATCGATGGGCAAAAGACACAGTTTTACTATAGGGCGCAAAATCTCCCCTTGTTGAGTCTTAACGGTAGCTACACGAACCTTTCCATCTTTTCCTGGATGAACAGCCACAATTCTTCCTAGTCTCCATACAGTGGGTGGCAATTTTTCATTGCGCACAACGACAATGTCTCCGATTTCAATGTTACGTGTAGGATATTTCCACTTTGTTCTTCGTTGAAGATCGGCCAAATATTCCTCCTTCCATCTTCTTGAAAAAGAGTGTAAAATTTGTTGAACTCTTTGCCAATTCTTAACCGTGGTATTTTCACTAACTTGACTTTCGGGTAAGGAAAGCAAGGGCGCACCTTTCAAGAAATGACCAGGAGTTAAAGGAAGAGGCTCAAAAGGGTTTTCACTTATTGGAGAAATAGGGCGGGAGTTCAAACACGACTCAATTTTGACAAGTAATGTTGAAAACTCTTCAAAAGTTAATTTGGAGTTTCCAACAACTCTTTTAAAATGATTTTTAAAAGACTTTATGCCGGCCTCCCAAAGGCCACCCATATGAGGAGAACCTGGTGGAATAAAATTCCATTTTAAATCTTTTGGTAGGTATGATTTTTCAGCTTCTGAGGTAGCACTTGCCAAAGCCTTTCGAATTTCTTTTGTAAGTATTTGATTAGCACCCACAAAATTCGTACCATTATCGGAAAAAAGTTGTTGAGGAACACCTCTTCGACCGACAAATCTATCAAAAGCTGCTAAAAATGACTCTGTAGACAGGCTTCCTACTGCTTCTAAATGTACAGCTTTTGTACAAAGACAAATAAAGAGACATGCATAACCTTTTATTGCTTGATAAAAACGACCCTTTTGAACCTTTAATTCAAAGGGCCCAGCAAAATCTAGCCCGACATGAGTAAACGGAAAAGAATAGTTTACTCTTTCAGGTGGGAGTGTTCCCATAAGCTGGGTTTGAAATTTCTTTTTGTGCAAAACACAAACAAGGCAACCATCGATATACGTTTTTATCAAGTTTTTTAGTTTTGGAATCCAGTATACTTTACGCATTAGATACAGAACTTGCTGGTTGCCACCGTGAAGGGAAATTTTATGAAAAAATCCTACCAACAATTTTGCTAAAGGACATGAATATGGAAGTAAAATGGGGAATTTTTCGTGATAGGTCAAATCAGCATTTGCTAAACGACCATTTACTCTCATAATTCTTTGAGAGTCTAGCGAAGGGTTGAGAGACAAAATTGAGCTATTTTTACTCAACGGTTTTGAATTATAAAGCGCTTTGTAATCATCACTGAAATAGTGATGTTGTGCTAGTATAACTAGCCGAGTTTTCACAAAAACTATTTCATGGTGAGCTAAATTTATAGAAGAGTATCTATAGGGATAAAACCTTTTTCTTTTTCGAGAAGCTAAGTTAATAAACCTAAACAGATACGATATTACTTTAAGGGCACGCGCAAAACATGAAAATCTACTTAAGACATCATAATTGTGGTTTGTATTGACAACAAAGCTCTTAATTTTTTTTGTTTCGAGATTCCAATTAGGATCCTTTTGAATGTTTGTTACTGGCCAAAATTCCTTTGAAGACAGCAACCAACTTGGTCCATGCCACCATTGGGTATTATTTTTCAAATTTTGAGGCATAACTCCTCGAGAAGCGATGTCAGCAGGATTATGTTCAGAGGGAACATGTTTCCAAATACTACTTGGAGGACTTTCAGTTTGTATTTTCGACACCCTATTTCTGACGAAAGTTTCAAGTCGAGATGGACAATCATGAATCCAATATAAGACAATCATTGAGTCCGTCCAAAGGTAGACGGGACAGTTTTTAAGGCGTAGACTACTTAGTACAGCGTTCACTAACTTTGTTAGCAAAACAGCTCCACAAAGTTCTAGCCGAGGAATCGAAATGGCCTTTAGGGGTGCCACTTTCGTTTTTGAACAAAGAAGGTGAGAAAAACTATTTCCAGATGAATCTGAAATCCTTGCATATGCGGCAGCTGCATATGCATGAAGCGATGCATCACAGAAGCCATGGATTTCAATGCACATCGCTGGGGTATAGTTAATCCATCTCTGGATTTTAATATCTTTTATAATTTTAAAAGAATTAACAAACTCTTGCCAAGTTTTTAAATGATTAGAATTTATGTGGGTATCCCAATCTAATTTGTCCTTCCAGACCTCTTGCATTAACATTTTTAATACAACTGTTGTTGGCGCTAACCAACCATTAGGGTCATATATTTTTGCTATGTTTGAAAATAGTTCACGTTTTGTGATAAGCGAATCTTGTTGAGGAAACAATTCACATCGAATATAAAAACAGTCTTCCCTTGCATTCCACCCTACACCTAGAACTTTCGAATGTGAAGACTCTTCAAACATTAGAAAGTGTTGGTCTAAAACATCCCCCCTAGGAATGTTTTCCAACAAGCGAGGGTGGTTGGCAGTCCATTTCTTTAAGTAAAACCCTCCCGATAATAGAAGTGCTTTTAACTGGTCCTGAATTTGAACAACAACATCCAAGTTGAAACCACCCGAAAAAACGTCATCCACGTAAAAATCTGACAGTACTACATCCTTAGCTAACGGGTACTTGTTTCCTTCATCAGAAGCAAGCTGATGCAATGTTCGGATAGCCAAATATGGAGCACAGTTGATTCCAAACGTAACACGATTTATTTCAAAATCAGCCAAATCTGATTCTGAATCTGAGGGTCGAAAAACTATTCGTTGGAATCTGTGATGATCGGGGTGCACATGTATTTGACGATACATTTTTTCAATATCACTATTGAAAACGTATGGATATTGTCGCCATCTCAGTAAAATAGATTGCAAATCGTTTTGGAGAGCAGGGCCGCAGTATAAAAAGTCGTTTAGACTCGCGCTTTTGCTTGTAGACGCGCTGGCATTAAAGACAACGCGTACTTTTGTTGACACACTATCCGGTTTTACCACAGCATGATGCGGGAGATAAAAGTGTGGTTTAGAAAGATTCAAACTGCATTTTGGTAGAAGAGTCATATGGTTTAACAAAATATATTCCTTTAGAACTTTGTTATACTCTTCTTTTAGCTTTATATCATAAAGTAGACGCCTTTCTTGGCGCAGATACTGCGAAACTGCACTACCTTTTGAAAGACCTAAATCCAAGATATTTAAGTGAGGGTTAAATGGAAGTTTGACTGTATAACGACCATCTGCATTTCGAGTTGTCGTCTGTTTATATAATTTTTCACAAAATTTATCTTCGTTAGAGAGGGGTTTAATATCCTGAACTTCTTCGAGTTCCCAAAATTTCTGTATTTGTTTTTCTAAACAAATTTTGCCAAAAAATGTGTGAAGGGTTGGTTTAGTTGTACCTTTGTCACAAGGTCCTGAAAGGACCCATCCAAAAACCGTATTTTGAGCAACTGGACACAAGTCTTTTTCTCGTTTAACACCTTCACATAAGATAAGAGGGTAAATATCTGCTCCAATCAATATATCTATTGAAGCAGGCTTATCAAAGTTCGGATCTGCCAACCGCAAACCTTTGAGCTCAACCAAGTTTGATGCGTCAATAGTTTGGGATGGCAAATTACCTGTCAACTTTTTCAAAACAACAGCTGAAACAGAAATATGTACATCAGGGTTGATGCGAGATTCGAGAATGAGAGGGCACATACTCGTTGAAAATTCACTATGAACTTGTCCAATGCCACAAATAGATGCATTGGACGAACGGGTGGAAAGCTTAAATCGGTTCACTACAGATTGTAAGATATATGTAGCTTCAGAACCAGGGTCGATTAAAGCTCTCAAGAGAAATGTTTGGTTGTGAGCAGTAATTTTAACCAAAGCTGTAGCTAATAAAATATTTCTTTTCTGGTTAACGAGAAAACTTTGAAGCGTTTGAGAAGCAGATGGAGTATCTGTTTCTACTTCTTTCGTTGGTTGTTGATGAAATTTCGAAGTGGACTGTATTGAGGTATTACTTAAAGAAGCCTGATGTAAAGTAGGAGATCTTGTGTCGTGAGAGACGGGTCTTAAATGGGTGAAATGTAGTAAACTGTGGTGTCTTTTTCCACATTGATCACAAGACACTTTACTTTTACACTCATACACCGAATGTGTAAGTGCAAGACAGTTGTAGCAGTACTTCTGGGTTTGTACTAGCTTACGACGAGATGAGACATCCATGTCCAAAAATTTCTTGCATAATCGCAAAGGGTGATTGCTCTTACATATTTTGCAACAAAAGTTCTTTTGTTCGATATGAAAAGAGTTTATTTTGTTCGCTTTTGAATTTGATAACTGTTTAGCGTTTTGTCGTGGACCTTGTTTTATTTCTTCAACAGATTCAAGAATTCTGTATCTAGAAGCGAGAAAATCTTCTAAAAATTTCCAAGTTGGAATTTCATTTTCTTTTGGAAGACTTTGTTCAAAAAGAAACAAAGTATTTTCAGGAATTTTCTGAGAAATTAAGAAAACTAGAATCGGATCCCAATTGTCGGTTTTAACACTGTAGCTTGAAAGTATTCCTAAGCAATCACATACAGTTCTGTGGAGTTTTCTCAAAGCTGAACCGCTTTCAGTTGCGATTGAAGGTATAGAAAAAAGTGTTTTAAGCTGGGTATTTATTAGGATTCGTTTGTTTTCGTACTGGGATCTTAGTGTATCCCACGCAAGTTTAAAATTATCTGCCGTGAGAGGAAACTTATCAACAATGTCATGAGCTTCCTTTTTTGTTTTTAAGCGTAAATGAAATAACTTTTCAACATCACTTAATCGAGGGTGATTAACGTAAATTGATGTGAACATGTCACGAAAAGTAGGCCAGGATTTGTAGTCGCCTTCGAAACATTCCGCGTCGCAAGGTGGAACTCTTATTCCAAACTCTGACTCAGACCTTTGAGGAAACACCAAATTTTGTTTCGTTTCGTTGCTTGAACTCAATTCAATCGCATCTATTATACTACCTACTGTAGTGAAATAATTTGTTGAAACGGATGTATATTTGGATTTAATTGTCAATAATTTTGCATCGTCTAAGGTTTTTTCTTCGTTTTTTAAACATTTCGTATAAATTACACGAAAACTCTCCCACAAAACCTCGAATTCCTTTTTCCATACTTTGTACATACCAAATGTCATATTTTCTCTATTTGGTACATCACGAAAACTATTAATTGTTTCATTTATTTGCTTAACGCACAAATAAAAATCTTCAGAAACAGACATTTCGAAGAACTAAGAAGAAAAGTTAAAACGGATCTCGAATGAAGAAAAAAATGTACAATATGCAATACAATTTCAAAAAAAGAGAAAATAAGTTTTCAAATACTAATTATTTTTGTTAAAAATCAGAAAAATCTGTTTTCTTTTAAATTAAAGAACCGATAATCATTAACAGGATCTCAAATACCGTATGGTTTGTTCACCAAGAAAAAAAAGAAACGTATTAAAATCACGCGATCAAAAAACCGTAGCGAAACTGTACCTTAATCTTCCGATCAAAAACTATCCCAAATTTACCAACTTCATAAAGATCTTGCTTCACTTAATTTTTTTTTTTTTTTTAATAAAAAAAGCTTTAAATTACACATCAACCGATGCACAACTTTTCTTTTCAATACAAAATAAATTGCGATTAAATTGAAGGATTCTTTACACACAAATTTTATTTTTTAATTAAAATCACCGAAAAAAATCACCAAAATATCTTTCCTAAGTGCACAGCACCTACCTTGGATTAGGGTTATGGGCTCTCCAATTATTATGCAATTAATGCATCAATTTAATTAAATCCGGAAAAATCCTATCCGGTTCGATTGGACCAAAAATAATGTTGGGGGGATTCCTCTATTAAATCCCAGTCACGGGTATTTATCTATGGGGCTGCTATGGGTAGACAGCTTCGGGCTAATCGCTATGGGTTGGCGATATATTTTCCAAAAAAATCCAAGTGCTTTTTGTTTTACAAATTTTATTATTAGGTCTATTCCTTTTAAACAATATCAATAAACTAAACTTAAGAATAAGTACGATTCATCATCACACCGACCGACTAGCTCTTGCTCGGTGGTGAAAGCTCAGCTTGAAAGATAAAACTGAGATAAGCTTCTTAACGATTGAGTAACTAACATTAAACTTAATAACTAAGTTTTAATGTTATTTACTCAATTATATCTAAATGTATGAAATGCCTAAAAGTAGGCAATTTAATTTCTAAATACATATTCTCTAATACATATTCTTTAATCCAAAGTTTGTATTTTGGCGTCAACACTACATATATGTCACTTTCGAGGAATCATAGTGACCAGTTTAAGTGGATGTAAGCCGCAATGAAATTCTTCCTTAAACCACGAATGGTACAATAGTCGCTTGAAAATTAAACAGACTTACAAAACACAACTTTGACGATAACAAATTTCTAAACTTAGTAACAAGTATAAAACTGATATTGACTCAACTTAAAAACTAACAAAAGTGCTATGCCTATTTGTTAGTTAGATAAGTTTAATCAACACAGTTGTCAACCATTACTAAGCTATGTTCCAAATGTTACTAATTTTCGCTGCGTGAACAAACAAAATTATCCGTACAGCAACTATAGTCGAATGTAAACCCACGTAACAGTGATGATAGCGAGGAGATGGAAGGGGGCAAGAAGCACCGCTCTTCACTGGTTACGTTTTTTTTATTTTCTTTTCTTTGCTGCATTTTGATAGGGATATTTTTTAATATACGATATTTTAACACACGACACTGGTTAGTTGATTTCGCACTGCACTGCGAGGTCTATATTACTATTATTTTTTTTTTTAAATATTGTTAATTATTATTTTTAGAAGGAATACAATTCGGGCGATATTTTCTTGGTTGATTATAGGAAAGCACAGATTTAAACACAGACCGAAACAAGGGGCTCGATAAGGCCGAGACAAATGACTCAGCAATATCATTACATCTTAACAATAGATCCATAGAACCTGCAGTCCAATTTTCAGAATCAGCTACTGATCGACCTGATATTTCCATCTTTACCATCTCCTAACAGGCAAAATGTCGAACCCAGATTCGAAGATCGGAACTTCGAATAAAAGTAAAAACAAAAAATAATCACTCCGCATTTGTTCATTTAACATGTTTGAGCTTCGAAAGTTGCGTTTGGGTTGGAGAGAAGTAGAAATAAAAACATTGATATGTGTATTGTGACACAGGGTGGCAGAGTATAAGTTAACACTCAATTTGTCAACTTAGCAAGATTTGCTAAAAACCTTTTCCACGATACAATAACGAAACAAACCTAATAGTGATGTACAGCTGCGATCAAAATAATAGCAGTGAAAATAGATCCAAAAAATATTCAATAAAAAAAGAAAGATTGTGCTCATGAAACGTTATAATAAAATTTTATTTATTAGCTTACATTTAGGTATATGAAATTAATTATAAAAGAAAGATTTAAAAATATCAAAAAAAAAAAAAACTTAAAAAAAAAAATATCTTCAATGTATGTATAAGAAAATAGTCCAGTCAAAAAAATAGCAGTATTCATAAAAATGGAGAAAATAAGAAAATTACATTGGATTAAAAAGTAACAGCTTCGCATCTTCTCTTCATTGAGTCCACCAAAGTTTGACATATCTCCAATGAAATATTCCTCCATGCAGTCTCGACTGCTTCCCAAAGCTGGTTGTTATTGGAGGGTTTTGCATTTGAAACGAATTTCTTGACATCTGCCCAAAGATTCTCTATTGGGTTCAAGTCGGGGGAATGCGCAGTCCACTCCATAACAGAAACTTCATTGACCCGAAACCACTCTTTGCCTTTTTTGCTTGTGTTTTGGGTCATTGTTTTGCTGAAAGACCCATCTTATTGGCATTTCCTCTTCTGCGTAAGGCAGCATGGTTCTTAGAAGAATATCCACATAAAGATGCTGGCCCATTACACCATTTATGCGATATATGGGCCCTACACCTTGATAGGAAAAACAACCCCATACCATTATGCTTGAACCGCCATGTTTTACAGTCTCACGCGTATACCTAGACACATATTCAGCATAAGGTGGCCGTCGCGCATATTCCTGGGAACCAGAACCACCATACAGAACAATTTTGCTCTCATCAGACCATAAAATATATCGCCAATGCTGAAGGGGCTTATCAACATGGGCTTTGGCAAACTGCATTCTTTTGGCGATGTGTTTTTTTTTTCAAAAGAGAAACCTTCCTTGGGCTTCTTGCATTGAGATCATTCTCCCGCAATATTCTTCTGTACGTTTCTAAACTAGCGCTTAGACTTAGCTGTTTTTTTTATTTCAGTAGCCGGCAAATGGGGAGAGACCTTTGAGTATCTCATAATTCTCCTCTCCGATTTTAGAGAAATAACTTTTTTTCAGCCCCTGATTTCGCTTTCTGTATATTTTTTTGCGTTAGTAACACTGGTCAGTCAAAAGAAAAAAAAGGTCGGGAGCAAGAAGTTTGTTTATGTGATTTATATTGACTTTAGTGACGTCTAGTTTTTGAGCTTTTCTTATTTAAATAAAATGATCATATTTACATATTAAATACGTATTTATTAGGAAAAAAGTACAAAAATTTGACAAATGACATGACTGACATATACGAGTATGATGAAAATTAAAACCTGTAATGAATTAAAATACTAATATAATACAAAATAAATATACTCGTAACTACTCGTACTTGGTCGATCGATTTCTTTTATACATTTTATCTTTTGTTTCACGGTTGATTTCTCAGCAGAAATCAGCTAACATTGCTGGGGACCACTTGCCGTTATATCTTTTTTCCATATGCGCAATATCTTGGTGGAAACTGTCACCATGCTCATCAGATACGGCACCAATATTTTCTGGAAAAAAATATAAATGCGAATCCAAGAAGTGTATTTTTAAAGACATGTTATATTTCCAAGAAAATTGTGACATACATTTTCAAAAGCTGTCCATGCTCTTTTTTCTTTATCGACTAACTTAGATTTAAACAATTCAGTCTAGTCTAGCTTTCGTTATAGTCAGATCGATTTTCTCTCTTGCTAATTCTATGTTGTTTTTAATATGGATAAAAATTCCAAGATTAATTTCATTTGTTGTGGGATGTGTGAGAATGTTGTCAACTTGGATTGTACTAATCTAAGTGATCAAACTCTAAACTTTATAAACTCAAATGAAAATTTGTTTTGGAAATGTGATTCTTGCAAAAAGTTTTCCGTATTATCTTGCATATCTAAAATCAAAGACTTGTGTTCTTTTTTTGTTGAAAACAAAAGTGAATTCGAAAAGCTTAATCCCTCTTGAAGTTCTATTGCATTGAAAAGCTCTCGTGTCACCCGCTCTAAGCTAAAGGTTAATGAACGAATTGACGATTTTTTTTTTTTTTTATTTATTTCATCTACAAGCAGTTTTACAGCTAACAGATATATGGCACTCCAATACAAAATTAAAAATTTTTAAATAAATATGTACATAATTTCAGATTAAAATTTTTCACGAGTAAGACATAAAAAATCAATGCTTAACGACACTTCATTGAAATAAACGATGGATCTGGATAGAGGTTCATTACTACCATATCTAGTATTATGTGCTCTTTGAAACAAAAAAATCCTAGCTCTCAGTGTTCTAGCTGGAACATATATTGGGACCAGTGCAAGAAGTGATGGACACTTTATGTTATAACAGAGTAAATCTCTAATGAACATTACACTATGCACTTTTCGACGAGATTCAAGAGATTTTATACCAAGCAGTTGACATCTAGCCTTATATTCTGGACTAAAGCTCCAACGCATTTGTCGGAATATATATTTAGTAAACCGTCGTTGAACCTTTTCAAGTCGGTCAGAGTGAATTTTAAATGCAGGGCTCCAAATAACATCACCATATTCAAGAATAGATCTGACTAGAGACGTATATAATGTTAAAAGAACGTAAGGATCTCTAAAATCTTTACTATTTCGCTTGATGAAGCCAATTAACGAATTGGCTTTAGGGATCAAATAATCAAAATGGTATTTGAAAGAAAGGGTAGAATCAAGTATAATACCTAAATCTTTAATCCTTGAGACTCGATTGATAGGTTTAGATTCAATTGTATAGTCAAATAATACACAACTACTCGTAGTTTTTCTTGAGAAAGAAATCGCATTACATTTTTTAATATTAAGTTTAAGACCATTAGCATAACACCAATAAGACAAACCATTGAGATCAGATTGGATCATCTGACAATCTTCTAAGCAATTGACTTTTAAAAACAGTTTCAGATCATCAGCATAGATCAGACAATTGCAGTAATTAATAACTGAAAGAATATCATCAATAAAAATAATGAAAAGGAGTGGACCAAGATGGCTTCCTTGGGGAACACCTGACGTGCATAAAATGTCTTTAGAGCATACATTATTTATCTGCACTTTTTGACTTCTACCAGTGAGGTATGAGGATATCCAACGAAGCAATTCTGAATGGAATCCAAACAATTCAAGCTTTTTTATAAGAGTTTGGTGATTCACTGAGTCAAATGCCTTACTAAAGTCTGTATATACTGCATCGACTTGTGATTTTTCTTCCATTGTGTTAGTTACATATGATGTGAAAAAAGCTAAATTTGTTACCGTAGACCTACCAGATACGAAGCCATGCTGTTCTGCAGCTAAAAACTCACACGTAAGGAAATCTAGTTTCTTTTTAACTAAGCTTTCAAATAACTTGGGAATTGCAGAGAGTTTACAAATACCTCTATAATTTTCTATGTTATTTTTAGCACCCGATTTATGAATTGGTACGAGGTATGAAAGTTTCCACTCGTTTAAGAAGTTGCCTTCAGAAAGCGATTTATTGAAGATAGTAAGCAACGGACAATAAATTGAATTACAACAATTTTTCAGAATTAAGGCAGGTATGCCATCTGGTCCGGAATTAGCATTTGGCTTAAGTGAATTCATGCCGGATAGAATTTCATCACCACTTAATTGGATAGATCCAAGATCAATCTTATTTACTAAATTATTCAAGGAATTGCTATTAAACACAGAAGAAGAATAGATAGATTGGAAAAAATCCGTAAACAATTCAACTGTAGAATTTAAATTCGAGGATTCGATGCCCCTAAAGAACATAGAGTTAGGAGTCTCAACAGATTTTCTTTTCAAATTAATAAACGACCAAAACGATTTGCAATTGGTTTTGATATTACTCTCGATATTGAAGATGTAAGCTCTGTATAGAAATTTACTGAGAATAACAAAGTCCTTACGAAGTTTACTAAAATGTAGGTAATCAGCTTGATTTTTTGATTTCTTATATTGAGCATAGGCATTGCGTTTCAATTTTTTTAAGTTACGGAGCTGTTTATTACTCCACGGAGTTTCAGAAGACTTTTTTCTGTAAGTAATAGGGATAAACTTATCAAAACCCATTATTAAAATTTCAATGAAGCGATTATACATGTTTTTTAAATCTAAAAACATTAGTTCATTAGACCAATTTATATTAGAAAAAAAAATATTTAGTTCTAAATAACTAGCATTTAGAAAGTTATAAGACTTGATATTTAAACTAACATCGTTTTTTGAATAATTATAATAGAGTAAAGTCGGGTAATATGGACCACCAATCATATTTCTTTTAATAAAATACAAACGGTGTAAGTTTTTTTTTAAAGATATTTAAAAAAAAAATACATCAGTTAATTCTGATTAAAAAAGTAGCAACAAAAAAATAAATTCACTCAATAAAAAAATAACAAAAAACAAAAAGTTAAGTAACTCTAAAACGTAACAAACAAAAAGTGGAGGGTAATATGGACCACCTGGTCTTCAATCCATTGACGGCTATTTATCCAGTTTGGACACTGAAATATGCCTTGCCAAACAATTCACATACATATATCCAAATCATCAATGGTCGATCATCCATCCTTATCCAGACCCGAAACTTCTTATATTGAAATTGCGGGTAATGTGGACCACTAGTCCATATACTCCTTTCCTCCCGTGGTCCATATTACCCGCAACACAATGTTTGGAAAAAAATCAATTTTACTACAAAATGAGACTCTTTACAATAGTTTTATAAATAAAAACCTTAAAACAAATATTCACTTCTTATATTTAAAAAATAAAAGGAGAACAAACTATATTCTTAACTATAGAAAAAAGGAGAAACACCTACGAAAAAAAATAATCAATGCCTTGGATTTTCTTTTAATCCAAACAACTTCGTGACGCGCTATTCCTGACTACTCAAACTATACTGAGTTAAGTTTTAGCAAGTCACGCACAATCGCAACCAATCGTCTCCTCGATTGCATTTGTGTAAGGCGAGAAAAGCTGGTGGTCCATATTAGCCGAGTAGTCCACATTACCCGACTTTACCCTACTTTATTTCGAAAAAAAGTTCTTTATGATGTAGTGATTCATTTAAAAGAGAAAAAGGAGCATTAGTTACACGAACGTGAAAATCATCGCAGCAAATAAAAATTAGATCTAAAATCTTCATCAAAGAATTGCAAATATCATTAACTTGGATCAAATTTAAGGAATAAATATAATCTATAAATGTGAGCTCAACATCTTTTTTCATATTATAAGGAATTAACATTTGATCAGTTTCAGACCAATTCCATTTTATATCGGACAAATTAAAGTCCCCTAAGACACATAAATTATCGGAAATAGAGCAAAGATTATTGACATGATCAATATTACGAATGTGTTTTTCATATAAATCAATACAACTATTTGGAGGCACATAGCTTACAATAAAAAATACATTTGATTTAGGAATAATATCAACTCTTACAGAAAAACATAATTGTTCAATATCACCAAGAGGAAGAATGATTTCACTGACTGATACATGATTCCGGACAGCAACAATTGAAGGGTTGTAAGTCTAAAGGGTCTAAGTGCCAAAAAATCAAAAATCAATATTTTTATCAAAATACAATCTAAGGGCCAAGCCTTATAATATCAAAATGGATTCAAGTGCCTATTTCTTTTAAAACTGTACACACACACAAATAAAGTTGTGGTATAGCATAAGTGCCAAAGGGCTTTTGCTTATGTTTTTCTCGTTTATCTCTAAATTATAAAAATGGCACTTAGACCCTTTAGACTTACAACCCTTCAATTATTCCACCTCCACGTTCCTTTGATGAGTTGCAGCGATCCCGACGAAAAATGTTAAAAACTCTACAATCAAAGAGTTCATTGGAAGCAATGGAATTGTAAAGCCAGGACTCCACAATAACAATAATGTCATAATGCATGTGGCATGAGTTATTAAAAAGATCAACTACTTTTGTTCGAAGACCACTAGCATTATGGAAATAAATTTTCAACGACGAAAAATTCACATTTTGATGATTTATTGAGTTTAAGTCATTGTAATTGGAGCTGTAATCACTGATACGTTTTTTGGCTTGTAAACAAACGGTCGGATCTTTACACCTGTTGGCCAGAAAGTGTCAGTAAATACCAAACCAGCAACATCAACAGGGACACCGATTTTAAAATTTGCGAAATTAAGCTTACGTTCGTTATCCTCGAGTCGAACTAATTTATGGCACAAGATCTGAGACGAGTTAATTTCAAGATTAGTTGACATAAAGTTAAGAATGTCATCAGCAGTTATAGAGCCTTTAAAACTTCCAACATGAAACCATTTTAATTTATAAGCAACATTAAGATCACTTTGACTGGAATTTGTTCCAAGTATCACTAATGAGCTTTTAAAATTTTTAACTTTAGAATTGGCAGCGCCGTCAGCAGCACCTGCAGTAGAAGCGGCAGCAGATTCGACGGCAACATTGGCAGTAGCAACATCAATATCTACAGGAACATCTCCAGCTCCAGCAGCAACATCTCCAGCAACAACAACAACACCTGCAGCAACATTAGAGTAAGAGCTTCGTCCAGTGCCAACATCAGAAATTGTGAAATCTTTTAAAACACATGCATCAAATTCACGATTTGAGACATCGTCAAGTTCACTCACATCAATTTTATCTGAATGTGCAGACAGAGAGTGTGAGCAAGAGGGCAACGAGTCTTCCGTTGCACTAGTCTTTACAGCAACAGCACCAGCTTTGCCAATTATCCCACTCTCTACAGAGTATGTATTGCTGCGAGGTTGTGCATTAGACTTTGACGAAGAAACCGGTTTTTTCACTTTATTGAGATCGGTCTTTTGCATGCGCGATGATTTATTATTTATTGGTGGGACTGGGGAAAATGTATTTCTATTTTGGGCAGGGGAGAAAGAAGCACTTCTTCTGACGTTATGCAGTGGAAGGTTTGTATTTATTTTGTTATTGCTCACTGGTTCATTAACCTTTAGCTTAGAGCGGGTGACACGAGAGCTTTTCAATGCAATAGAACTGCAAGAGGGATTAAGCTTTTCGAATTCACTTTTGTTTTCAACAAAAAAAGAACACAAGTCTTTGATTTTAGATATGCAAGATAATACGGAAAACTTTTTGCAAGAATCACATTTCCAAAACAAATTTTCATTTGAGTTTATAAAGTTTAGAGTTTGATCACTTAGATTAGTACAATCCAAGTTGACAACATTCTCACACATCCCACAACAAATGAAATTAATCTTGGAATTTTTATCCATATTAAAAACAACATAGAATTAGCAAGAGAGAAAATCGATCTGACTATAACGAAAGCTAGACTAGACTGAATTGTTTAAATCTAAGTTAGTCGATAAAGAAAAAAGAGCATGGACAGCTTTTGAAAATGTATGTCACAATTTTCTTGGAAATATAACATGTCTTTAAAAATACACTTCTTGGATTCGCATTTATATTTTTTTCCAGAAAATATTGGTGCCGTATCTGATGAGCATGGTGACAGTTTCCACCAAGATATTGCGCATATGGAAAAAAGATATAACGGCAAGTGGTCCCCAGCAATGTTAGCTGATTTCTGCTGAGAAATCAACCGTGAAACAAAAGATAAAATGTATAAAAGAAATCGATCGACCAAGTACGAGTAGTTACGAGTATATTTATTTTGTATTATATTAGTATTTTAATTCATTACAGGTTTTAATTTTCATCATACTCGTATATGTCAGTCATGTCATTTGTCAAATTTTTGTACTTTTTTCCTAATAAATACGTATTTAATATGTAAATATGATCATTTTATTTAAATAAGAAAAGCTCAAAAACTAGACGTCACTAAAGTCAATATAAATCACATAAACAAACTTCTTGCTCCCGACCTTTTTTTTCTTTTGACTGACCAGTGTTACTAACGCAAAAAAATATACAGAAAGCGAAATCAGGGGCTGAAAAAAAGTTATTTCTCTAAAATCGGAGAGGAGAATTATGAGATACTCAAAGGTCTCTCCCCATTTGCCGGCTACTGAAATAAAAAAAACAGCTAAGTCTAAGCGCTAGTTTAGAAACGTACAGAAGAATATTGCGGGAGAATGATCTCAATGCAAGAAGCCCAAGGAAGGTTTCTCTTTTGAAAAAAAAAACACATCGCCAAAAGAATGCAGTTTGCCAAAGCCCATGTTGATAAGCCCCTTCAGCATTGGCGATATATTTTATGGTCTGATGAGAGCAAAATTGTTCTGTATGGTGGTTCTGGTTCCCAGGAATATGCGCGACGGCCACCTTATGCTGAATATGTGTCTAGGTATACGCGTGAGACTGTAAAACATGGCGGTTCAAGCATAATGGTATGGGGTTGTTTTTCCTATCAAGGTGTAGGGCCCATATATCGCATAAATGGTGTAATGGGCCAGCATCTTTATGTGGATATTCTTCTAAGAACCATGCTGCCTTACGCAGAAGAGGAAATGCCAATAAGATGGGTCTTTCAGCAAAACAATGACCCAAAACACAAGCAAAAAAGGCAAAGAGTGGTTTCGGGTCAATGAAGTTTCTGTTATGGAGTGGACTGCGCATTCCCCCGACTTGAACCCAATAGAGAATCTTTGGGCAGATGTCAAGAAATTCGTTTCAAATGCAAAACCCTCCAATAACAACCAGCTTTGGGAAGCAGTCGAGACTGCATGGAGGAATATTTCATTGGAGATATGTCAAACTTTGGTGGACTCAATGAAGAGAAGATGCGAAGCTGTTACTTTTTAATCCAATGTAATTTTCTTATTTTCTCCATTTTTATGAATACTGCTATTTTTTTGACTGGACTATTTTCTTATACATACATTGAAGATATTTTTTTTTTTAAGTTTTTTTTTTTTTTGATATTTTTAAATCTTTCTTTTATAATTAATTTCATATACCTAAATGTAAGCTAATAAATAAAATTTTATTATAACGTTTCATGAGCACAATCTTTCTTTTTTTATTGAATATTTTTTGGATCTATTTTCACTGCTATTATTTTGATCGCAGCTGTACATCACTATTAGGTTTGTTTCGTTATTGTATCGTGGAAAAGGTTTTTAGCAAATCTTGCTAAGTTGACAAATTGAGTGTTAACTTATACTCTGCCACCCTGTGTCACAATACACATATCAATGTTTTTATTTCTACTTCTCTCCAACCCAAACGCAACTTTCGAAGCTCAAACATGTTAAATGAACAAATGCGGAGTGATTATTTTTTGTTTTTACTTTTATTCGAAGTTCCGATCTTCGAATCTGGGTTCGACATTTTGCCTGTTAGGAGATGGTAAAGATGGAAATATCAGGTCGATCAGTAGCTGATTCTGAAAATTGGACTGCAGGTTCTATGGATCTATTGTTAAGATGTAATGATATTGCTGAGTCATTTGTCTCGGCCTTATCGAGCCCCTTGTTTCGGTCTGTGTTTAAATCTGTGCTTTCCTATAATCAACCAAGAAAATATCGCCCGAATTGTATTCCTTCTAAAAATAATAATTAACAATATTTAAAAAAAAAAATAATAGTAATATAGACCTCGAAGTGCAGTGCGAAATCAACTAACCAGTGTCGTGTGTTAAAATATCGTATATTAAAAAATATCCCTATCAAAATGCAGCAAAGAAAAGAAAATAAAAAAAACGTAACCAGTGAAGAGCGGTGCTTCTTGCCCCCTTCCATCTCCTCGCTATCATCACTGTTACGTGGGTTTACATTCGACTATAGTTGCTGTACGGATAATTTTGTTTGTTCACGCAGCGAAAATTAGTAACATTTGGAACATAGCTTAGTAATGGTTGACAACTGTGTTGATTAAACTTATCTAACTAACAAATAGGCATAGCACTTTTGTTAGTTTTTAAGTTGAGTCAATATCAGTTTTATACTTGTTACTAAGTTTAGAAATTTGTTATCGTCAAAGTTGTGTTTTGTAAGTCTGTTTAATTTTCAAGCGACTATTGTACCATTCGTGGTTTAAGGAAGAATTTCATTGCGGCTTACATCCACTTAAACTGGTCACTATGATTCCTCGAAAGTGACATATATGTAGATTATATTGCTGATATAATAACAAGCATTATTCTAACAAAACATACCAGTTTGCCATTTTACCAGGACAATTTTGATCGTTGGAATTTGAAGAGTTTTTGAAAATTAAATACTTTAAATACTTTAAATACTTTTTGAAACTTTTTAAGCTCGTGAAGCAAAAAAATGTAAGCTTTATTGATTTAACTTTGGAATGAATATAACATTTTAGTTTAAATTTCACTTTTTTGTGAGATATGACACATTTTCCTTAAGGGGTGCCATTTTAGGCCACCTTCCCCTACTAAGTTAGTTTTTTAGGCCGAAAGGTATTAGTATTAGGTTATTTTATAGTTTAATTTAGAGTCATAGATTAGGGCTATAAGTAGGCTAGATTTCCATAATTTTTTTTTCTCGCTCTAAGGTATTATAAATTAAAAAATTTAACTTAATTTAAGAAATAAGAAAAAGTCCTTTCCTCAATGGATGATAAATTACCATTCTAAACACTCAATACAATACTTTTGCTTATCTTTATAAATGATCTTTTATCTTAAAATTTTCATCCACTGAACTGAAACAACAGCGTATGCTAAGCTTATTAGATTCCTATTATGCCAGCATTATAAAATACAGTACCAACAACCGCCTGGAATTTAATGCTACGAAAATACAAAACTGACACCTTCTGACTTGGCTATGATCTAAAGGGTGTCCGGTAATTCGTGTGCCATAATTTCAGATGCGATTCTTGGTCATATGCTAAGAAAAAAATTGTTGTACAGTACAGTCTGATTTTCAACTTTGACATCACTTTTTGACGATTTTAAAAAAGGCGAACTTTGGTGTACCCTCACCCATGTTTAGGTCAATTTCTCTGTCAGTACTAATGGTTGGATTTTTTTAGAAGAAATACTAACCTTTAAACCCACGTTTAAACTGAGCCGATATGCAGTGCCGCCGCTGGTTGTTCGTGCGCCCTTGTGCAAGAACCTTAAATTGCAGCCCCACATCTTGGGTGTCGGAGGTATATACGTTGAATAAGTAGAAGTTTTATTCATTCTCCATTTCGCAGTTGAAAAATTTAAGCAAACGTGTCACGTTCCAATCTACACCAAATTCTTATACAATGAACGTAGTCAGACTAGGATTTCGGGGGGTCTCTCCTGTAAATGAGCTTGAGAGTTTCTGTTATAGCATATACATATACAGTTTTTCCATCCTTTTAAGATTATTTACTCTTTTTACTTGAGACTTATAGGTACTATGTATAAGGCAAGTTATGCATTCGTAAAAAATCGAACTTGAGATTTTGATCAAAGTTGACATTACGATGATAGCGAAGAGGAAAAAAGTGGGTCTCCAAATCTTGTCCCCACACGTCCTTGAAATTATTCCACCATATATGTGAAGTACTCTCTTCAAAGGTGGACAATGTTAAAAATGTTAAATTAAGATAGCATTTCAGTAAAATTTGTTTTGTGTCACGGTATACTTCTGTAATCGCACAACTGCTGATTACATTACGTTTTTTTGCACTTGGATCAATGCAAATCTCTATTGCTGATTTCGCTGTTGTAAGCATCTCCTCCGTTTGCATTTTATTGCCAAAAGTAACAGGACCATCGCTAAAAATCGATCGAGATTCATTCGGATGCCTGAAACTATGTTGGAAATGACTAAAGAAGAATACAATTTCCTCCCAAACGCGCTGTTTTTCTTTCAGGGTGCATGCGTCGTTTTTTTTTTTTATTACTTTAGAACGTCGTAAAATGCATTCAAGGAGAATATCTTCTTCCAATTCTGTAAAATTTGAAGTCCTTTCGGTTTTTGTCGACATTTTAATAATATATCAATTTCAAATTATTATAAATATTCAAACTGTTGGCGGTTGACTATTTACAATAACGTAAAAATCCCTGGGATTTTTTAAAACAAACATTTAAATTTAAATGTCTTATTAAAAACAAAAGCGCAAAATTTTAAACATTTAAAACCTACTCTAAATCAATTTTTTCATGCCCATCAAATTTTAGTCAGTAACCATTAAATAATAAAATTTCTCTATAACATTTTAGCTGTTTTAATATTATTCTACTTTAAATATTCAGAATTAAACCTTCATAAAGTAAGAACTTGGCGTACTTTTAGATCTCAGTACTTTTCACGGCTGACTTGTCCCACAAAGGTTTTTGTATAGAAGAACGTGGCTCTTTTTTTAACATTTATGTTTTTGTCTGATATTAACAAACTAAGTTTAAGGACTAAGACGCGTTAAATTTATGTTTCAAGCTATATGTTTTCAAACTCGAATGCCAAAAATCGTTTTTAATTTTCATGTATATTTCTTTAACTATAGAACTTAAATATTCAAATAAAAAACACAAAAAAGGAGGCCAACGAACTAGCTTCAAAAAGAGTTAACTCTCAGCGAAATTATTCTCATCAAATTTGGGACTTAGACACAGATGATTTTTGAGATCTAGTACCGCGCGTTACGGGATTCTTGCTTTATAAGTGGGCTTTTGTAAGGCCTTTTATATGTATGTTCCAGAAAAATATGTCAATGGCAATGAAAACCAACTTCAATATTTTTCTTATTGGGGAGAGGTGCATTTTGAGTTTATTTATAAATACGTCCCAAACTTGTGAAATATATTCCCTTGAGTTTTTCTTTTTTGAGAATTAGTTCGTAAGCCTTTATAAACCTATTAAAATTAATTTAAGCACACTCACCAAAATGGGAAACCGAACATTATTTGGTGCTTCAGAGCTAGTGGCGGCTAAGAAAAAGTCAATCCAAAACTGAAAAACTTGTTCTTTAGTATCACAAGTATGGTCATCTGACTTTTTTCGAAACCGATGAATTAAGGCAATGTTTCCAATGGTTGACTTAAGATACCAATTAGGTGGTTTTAACTTAAACATACACTCTGCAGCTTGAATCGCTTTCGTATAATCCTCAGCTAGTACAGATATTTCAAAAAATGTAGCTACGTCCCAGTATTCAGTTAGCGTAGAAAGGCTTCCTTTTTTTCCTATTAAATTGTTCAGTGTCATAGCTATGTGTTGAAGTTCCACGGTATTACTAAATTCTTTTCCATCAATAACCAAAAGCGTAGCTAAATTAATTCCCGCATACTCATTGGGTTGAACTTCAAAACTTTGTCTATACCATTTGATGGCATTTTTTAAGCTGTTAATATCACTGTAGTCTGATTCTACAAAAATGTCTTTATAAATTCTCCCACAAAGGCAAAGCATATCTGGAAATTCGTTTTCTTTTTTTTCCAACGCTTTTAAAGACGATGCCAATGCTTTTTCTCGATCTCCTTTTTTGTTTCTTCTGTTGAGGGCAAATGCGTATAAGAAACTCATATTACCTGTCTCAACATATTTCCGTGTGTTAGGGATACTTTTTAAGTCATTTACTAATCGCACCATAGAGTCGTAGTCTTGAACGTCACGCAAAGAACACATAAAACTGTGAACGACTTCGCCAGATAAAACATGTGGATCATCGAGCCTTTTACGCATTTTCGACAGGATTTCTGTAAGCTTTGAAGCGTTAGACGCGTATTCTTCTCGAACACCCCTTAGATCAGCTAAAAACTTTTCTCTCATATGTGCCCTTAAAGAAAGTATGTTTTAATTAATGCGTTGATGTTTATATTAAAATATTAAACAAAAAAAAAACTTTATATACATATACATATTTTGAAAACTAAATATTTGGAAAATAATATTTTTTTTAGAAAAAACATGAACTTTGTAGTGAAAATAATTTATTAATTTTGTTATATTATACATTAAGTTAAATATATAAAGCCGATGAGCAAAATTTAAAATACCCTAATATTAAAATTAGGGTATTTTTTAGTAGTAGATAACCTTAAATTGGCAACACTGTTTTCTGATACACATTTAAAAGTTCTGTTATTGCAAATTATTTCAAATAGAAAATCACTGAAGATTCGAAAAACACACCGTGCGTTATGTGCGTTTTATTGTACCCGTTACATCCCTTAGAGAGTTTCATTCAAGAGACTATGAATCGCTTTTACGTTTACTTTAAACGAGAGTACGCATCCCGTAAAACTTCATACAGTGCGCACAGAATAAGCAAATGCTGATGAGCACCGCAGTGTTGATGATGATCGAAATGTGTCAATTCATTATCGTGCCCAGCAATTAAAATTGTGCCCATTCCGTTTATAGAAAATTTTGCGTAGCGATAAATTGGAACTCCAAATTTCGCAATATACACAACAGCTGAGGCCCGAAATCATACTTAAAAATTAATTACAAAAAATATCTTTCAAATAAAAGTTCTCCGCCTCTAAGAACACCCCTTATTTAAATGTTACTACTTAAAAATTTGTTTATTTAAGACAGGGTTGCAAACAAGCTCATAAATGAGCTGCGCTAAGCTCTTTTTTGAGCTTGCTCAGTTCAAAGAAATGTGAGCTCAGCTCAAAAGAACTCGTTTCGTGAGCTTAGCCGAAATTTGAGCTTTTGGCATCCCGGATTTAAAAGCAGTTTACATAAGTTTTCTTAATTTTAATACTTTTTGAGTACTAAAACAAAGAAACACATATTTTTAAACATTGCGTGCTTCCAGGAGCTATCCAGAAAAATTTAAGATACGTGAGCTCTTTTTGTATCATCTATCAAAATATGTTTTAAGAATTGACTAAAGTTATCTAGATATCAGTATCGAGATACCGCTCTTGTCAAACGGTCGCGAAAGTCTTTGTATTGAAAAGTTTCGTGTTGCCCTTCAAACAACAATAACACAAAAATTAAATACATTATTAACAACGAATACAAAATAAAAAGCATTAGTTAATGCAACCGATAATCTCCCAATTATCGGGCCTGGTCAAAAGGGAAGAATACTTCAGGGTAAAAACTCGCAAGTGGGATGACTTTTTCTGGTGGAAAAAATAATACTTTTATAATACTTTTGCCTCTAATCAACGTTTTAGTATTTTTTACTATGATATTGTTTCGAAGATCATTCGAAAAATCATTCGATTCCTTACATCATTTGAATATCTCAATTCTTTAAATCATTTGACTATGTCCAACACTACATAGTTTGTAGTTGAAAACAGGCCAGCTCTTTTGGCACTATTTGAAACACAGATTGTTGGAAATACTGATCTTTCAGAATTTCGGCTACCTAGCTATAACATAACAACGCCATTACTCTTTCGCCATCAAGGCCTTATAATCAATTTTAGATATTATATTGCTTTTTTGCTTTCCAGAGCCTTCCCATTGCTTTTATCTAATACGATCTTCAACTTCATTTGACTTTATTTACTGATTGCAAGCACATTATCCATGATTTTTTTTTCATTTATAGGAATCTAAATCATTTCAACTGTTAATGAATTTGATGCTCTGTTTGATTCTATTTCCCGAATTGTTTTCCTGTACTTTCACACTGAAGTCGTTGTTACGGGTGACTTCAATGCACACATCCTTCTCGACTTGTTTCTTACTTCTCACCCTGATAAGTATACCATAAAGGTAAGCTCTTCATTAGGCATTACGGAGCAATTTTTAATATCAGCCAATTTTTCATGTACCATACATTTATCTAAAAAGAAGTATCCCACAAAGACCGGTTGGTAACACAAGAAAGCCAATTGAGACTATAACACAGGTCTACAAAAAAAAAAATTTTTTTGGTGCCTTGAGTTTTGCAGCTGATTTTATTTATACTTCTAACGCTGATTTCAAAACTGAAAACCATTTTTCCCTAGCAGCTCTAGTTTTTGAGTTACAGAAATATTCAATTTACGCTAATTTAAAAAATTCATATGTAAGAAATTCATATGAAAGAATGTTCGAAGGGGAATTATTAGCCCCTCTACCTGTCATAGAAGGGTAATTATTACCCCCTCACCTGCCATAGAAAGATAATTATCTTATTATATAATTATTATTATATAATTATCTTATTATAAATTATAATTATAATTATATAATTAAAATAATAGAACCCAAATTTTGCTATATAAGACAACTGTGTTGCCGACCTGGACACAGTTTGTTTTTAATAGTGAAAGGGTAAAGTTGGTTGTAAAGAGATAAGTAAATTGTTTTCGAAAATTAGTTTCGGTATATTTGAATGTTGAACAATAAATGGTTTGGTTGTAAAAAAGTGAAGTGTTTTATTTACGAAATAAATAAGTGGAAGTTTTAAACAAAGTGAATAAGTTTTATTTATTACGATACCTTGGTAAAACATTACAATACAAATACATTACATTACAATACATACATTACAATACAAATGAAAGAAGAGTACAAGAATATAGCTATAGTCTTGGAAAAGATTAAGTATCACGAACATGGGTGGGTCATTTGTGTTGACTTGAAAATGGTTAACTTTCTCCTTGGACAGCAAGGTGGATACACAAAATATCCCTGCTTCTTGTGCCTTTAAAATAACAGAGCTAAACAAGATCACTGGGTAAAAAAGACTGGCCTGAAAGAGAGAACATGGTTGTTGGAGGAAAAAATGTTATTAATGAGCCTTTGGTTGATCGGAATAAAATAATCCTGCCTCCACTTCATATAAAACTTGGCTTAATGAAGCAATTTGTTAAGGCTCTAGATAAGGATTCATCATGTTCTAAATTCATATCTACAAAGATGCAAGGATTAAGCATTGAAAAAATAAAAGCTGGCATATTCGATGGACCTCAAATCAGACGGTTAATAAAGGACACCAATTTTGTTGAATCTATGAATGAAAAAGAGCGAGAAGCGTGGACATCATTTGTGTCAGTTGTCGAAAACTTTCTAGGCAACAAGAAGGCTTTAAATTATAAGGATTTAGTTCAGAACATGCTGACTGCTTTTCGTGAGCTTGGATGCAACATGAGCATCAAGGTGCATTACTTGCAAAACCATTTGAATCGGTTTCCTGAAAACTTGGGAAACTTGAGTGAAGAGCAAGGTGAACGATTTTACCAGGATATAAGGACAATGGAAGATCGATACCAGGGCAAGTGGGATACGCATATGATGGCAGATTACTGCTGGAATCTGCTAAGAGATTGTCCGAAAAAACCACATTGCAGATCAAGCAAAAAACGAAGCTTCTTGGGTTCCAGTACATCAAATCAGCAGTGAAAAATATATTGTATATGAAATGTACTCGCTAGTATCTTGTTAATAAAATTATTATTTTATTATTTTTTTATATTTATATGTAAATATCACTAAATGAGCTTGGATTTTCAAAGAAAAAATGTTTTTCTTTCTTCTTTTCGAAATTATTTTGGGTATTTCTAAGTGGTGTCAGGTTTGCAACACCCTACCCCATAACATCAAAACGGGAGCTGCTAGGCAAAAACCGATTGCGGATTCGTTTTCAGGAGGTCAAATTTACTAAAGAACAGTTCAAAAAGTATCGGCACCAAAATGTGTGTATACCTGTGTAATAAATAGTCGAATGCGAGTAAAGTATATTAATAATTAATTTTATTATATTATAGCAAAAGTATTTAAAAGTGTAATTATCTAATATTAATGTAGAGCCAGCGGTGGTTGTAATCCAACTGTCGATGTCATGCCATGTTATGTACAGCTGCAGTATAGATCATACGACTAGGTATGTACGCAAGTACATAAGAACATAGCACATGTTTACATAAGTGATTTTTCTTGAGATGCGTACAATTATTCTTAACAGAATTAAAGGTATAAAACCTAAAGAAAAATCTTGGTTCGAAACAAGCTGTAAGGAAGCTCCCAAGTAATATCGTTGGAGCCAAATGTTATTTAAATGTTCCTTAACAGCTCTGAGAGAGTTGAATGTAAACCCTAGCTCTATTCCAAAACTGATTGGAGCTCTTGGTAAAGAAATTTAAAAATGGAGTTTCTTAACAATCTTTGGCTCTGTTACGTTTAAAAACTTTCTGCTTCGTAAATATGTTTATCAGCTGTCCGAAAGCATAAATGCGTTTTGATTCTTTACTCTTTTAAATAGCTCTTTAACAGCAAAAGATTTTTTAAAGTGTTCTTTGAAAGCTATTAACTATTTCTTAGTGCTTGTTAAAAAAATGGCGAATATTTAAGAAATTTTATAAAACAGAAAAAGAAAACTATTAACAGTGCTGTGACTGCATTTTCAAGATAATCAAAAAAACACAGAAGCTTTATCCAAAAAAGTACCCTAGAAAAATAAATATTTTTTTTTCTCTAGTACAAAAACAAAATAAAAATAAAATGCACGACTGGGTCGTACGAACTTGCTCCTATGTAAAAGACTACGAATTTCAAAAATGAATGTTATTAGAGAAACTGTTCATAAGCTTAAATTCATTTTTTAAATGAGTAAAAAAACTTCTTTAGTAGTTAAAGGTAAGAATAGGATGCCATGTGATTCAAGCAAATATTGATTTATGCAAGAACAAAAATTATAAGTCTTTGTAGTGGTTTCTTAAAAAATAAGGTTTTATATAAGAAAATTTTAAAACATTTTTAAGAAAAAATGTTGGTACGCCAATTTGAAGTTTCTATTATTGTATGAATAAAAATTAAATTTACAAAAAAAGTATTGAGCCGTTTTCGAGATATTGAATTTTCAAAAAACAAAAAATGATTTTTTTTTTAAATTCAAAAAAATTTTTTTTTAAAGTTTTGAAATGCAATGTTTTTTAAACTTTTTAGAAGCTTCTCTCTACGAAATTTCATTATAATCCGTTGTGCTGATAATGAGAAATTCAAAATTTTAAAAAATCGTTCTATGGTACATATGTACATACGTACAGTCAGTAATATCTTGTTTTCAAAATTTTTTCTATTAAATTACAGATATTAAAAAATAATAGAAAGAAAAAAATTTAAGCAAAATCCTCGGAACCGTTTTCTAGAAAAATACGATTTTCGAAAACCATTTTTTAACATTTGTATGGAGGGTACCGTTATTTTTGGGTAAAATGAATTTATTTTTCTCATATATTATAGATTATTTTTCCCAACTTTTATTTATCAAGTTTTTAAAAAATCGAACACGGGGTTTTCGAAATATTAAGTCTTCAAAAAAAATTTTGAATAATATTCAAACTGCTGGGAAGCTTTAGCATAAAAAAATGATCAAAATCGGTGGTACCGTTTTTGAGAAAATCAAAAAAATGGTCCCAAGGGGGTACCAAAACTCCCCTTTTTTTCTAAAATTTTTTTCAACCATTACCTAACTAAACTAAATTTTTTGAATTTTTTTTTTTAAATCGTTGGGACAGTTTTTGAGAAAAAAAATATTTATACAATTTCGAAAAAAAATCGTATAGCAGCTACCGTTATTTTTGGTCTGAAAAAATCAAATCAAAAAACATCCGGGGGTAAAAAATTAAAACCCATATCTACCAAGTTTAAAGAAAATCGGCCGAGCCGTTTAGCTGTAATCGAACAGACAGAATTGCCAGACCCACTTTTTTCGTCTTCCCTATCATCGTAATGTCAACTTTGATCAAAATCTCGAGTTCGATATTTTTTTACGAATGCATAACTTGCCTTATAGTACCTATAAGTCACAAGTAAAAATGTTTTATCTACTTAGGACAAATTATTTAAGAAAAACATTGTAATGTTTCGAAGTACAATATCAATATTTCTGATAATAAAATGCACGACTGGATCGCACGAACTTGCTCTTATGTAAAAGTACTTTGGAATTTAAGATACATTTTATAAATATAAAACATGGATTTAAGGAGATAATAATGTTCAAATGCATAAAATTTCCGTCTGGTTTCCGGAAAAGTATGAATTTACGCAAATAAACCTTAAAAAATCATTTTATTATTAAATAAATTTTTCATATAAGAAATTTATCTAAAATTTGTCAAGAAAAAAATGTGGGACGCGAATTTTAAGTATTTAATAATATTGATTTTAGGAAATAATTTCAAAAAATAATCGTTCATAGGTTTTGAAGAAATTGATTTAAATTTTTTTTTTAAAACCCAATAAATATTTTTTAGAATATTTTTATATACAATATTATTTTAAACTTAAGGGGACTCCTGCTAAAAATTTTGGGTTAAAATCCTTAGAGCCGTTAATGAGAAAGTCGAAAATCAAAAAAACGGGGGTATGGCAGGTACCCCTAATAAAATTTTGCCCCAAAATTTTTGTTGACCAAAATGTAGTCCATGTCCATAATATCACACCTAATTTTTTTTATCAAAATCGTTAGAGCCGTTTTCGAGATAAATAAGATTTTGCATTACGGGTGTATGGGGGGTACCCTTAGTTTTGGAGCTAAAAAAAAAATTTCAATTTCTCCTCTAGGGAATCACCGAAGACCCTTAACTACCGAGATTGAAAGAAATAGGTCCAGCGGTTTAGGCTGTAGTGAGAGGTACAGACATACAGACACACTGAAACATGTTTTTTGTGTACTAAATTTTCCTTAAAATTTTTATAAAAAAAAATTGATATGCAAATTGTTAGTATTTAATAAAATACATTTTAAAACGTAATTTAAAAATTTAATCGTGTATCCGTTTTCAAGATATTAAATTTTCAAAAAAAAAATTGTATTATTTTTATAAAAATCCAAAAACTATTTTTTCGAAAAAATTTTTAGTTTATAATTTTTCAAATGCAAAGCAGCTCCTGCATACAAATTTTGGTTAAAATCTTTAGAGCCGTTGGTGAGAAATTCGAAAATCAAAAAAACCGTTCTATGACAGGTACCCCTAATAACATTTCCCCCCAAATTTTTTTTTCACCAAAATATAGTCCGTGTCCATAATATCACACTTAATTTTTTTTATCAAAATCGTTAGAGTCGTTTTCGAGATAAATAAGATTTTGTATTACGGGTGTACGGGGGGTACCCTTAGTTGTGGAGCTAAAAAAAAAATTTCAATTTCTCCTCTAGGGAATCACCGAAGACCCTTAACTACCGAGTTTGAAGAAAATACCTCCAGTAGTTTGGGCTGTAGTTCGAGGTACAGACATACAGACATACAGACATACAGACATACAGACAGACAGACGGAATTGTCGGACCCACTTTTTTCGTCTTCGCTATCATCGTAATGTCAACTTTGATCAAAATCTCGAGCTCGATTTTTTTTCCAAATGCAGAACTGGCCCTATAGTACCTATATCGCAAGTAAAAATGAAATCGCACTTAGAAATTAGGTACTCCACGTTAAACGTATTAAAGCTTTTAATTATTACGTTTACTCATTTTTTATGTAAATAAAAAGAAGTTCTGAGACAAAGTTGAGTGCTTTGCTTAGATAATTAACCAATACAAATAATAATTTATGTTCGTGTTAAATAGTATGATCTATGTTTACTTATACTAATAAAAAATATAATTTATTACTCTATGTAAAAGCACGCAGCTCTAAGAGCGTATAATAAAACTTTTAGTTGACAAAACATACTTACAAGCACATTTAAGGTGCTCAAAAGGGCTCTCAAGCTCAAGTGAGCTCCATGTTTGCTGTAAAGGTGCATCTAGACATCTAGAGGATGTTTTGAACAAACGAGCTTTAAGATTAGCTCCGAAAGCGCTTTTTAAGCTTTTATACTTATTAAAATTGAAAAAAGCAGTGAAAAATGCTACGCTGCTATAAAAAGAATCAAATTCTTGCATGAGCAGAATTTAAGGAACACAATCCTGCAAGACTTTGAAGAAGTAGAAATTTCTGGTCATTTATTAATTCGGTTATTGGTTTTTGTTTGGATGGAACTATGGCTCGGGATTATATGTATAACTCTATACCATATGTTACTTTCGTCCCATCTTGATTGAGTTTTTAAAAGAAACACCCGAAAAATAAAAGAAGTTTAAACGACATACAAAACCAAATCAATGTATTGCAGCTACTCTGTTTGCTAAAAATGAAGAAGTTGTTCAAATACAACATGAATTGTTTTTAACAAATAATCGAAGGAAAAATTGGACATAATCTTTAACGGAGACAAGTTCTTGTTCTGTTTGTACAGTGCAGAGTATATCTAATAATGAGTAGGGACACTCTCCACGTGTTTCTAATCAGTAAATTTTTTTTAAGTACACAGAAACGAGAAATAGATGAAAATAAGAAGTGTGATGGTGAAAGAGAGATAAGAATTCAACTCGTCGCGCCTTTGAAAATACATTATGAAAAAAATATAAACAATTCCCAATCCACTCCTCCTAGTGTGACCAACTTCTTCAAAAAAAATACTTAGGAAGTAAAAATACTGTTGCTACTACTCAACCAAAAATGGCTTCGTTTTATTTTTTTGAGAATACCAAACAAATATCAAATGAATATTTCAATATTTAAATATGAAATACAAATTTAAGATTCATTTATATGGTCTATATCATTAAAAAAAAAATTAATCGACAGAAATAAATCCAGTATCACGAAAAAAAAGAATATGGTCACTCAAAAGAAGAGAACGGCACAGAGAAAAAATACGCACACAAGCAACGAACCTATCGCGCCTTTAAAAAAACCTAATGAAAAAATATTGCATTTATATATCTTACGAATGAGATTGTTTGTGGTTGTGCTTGAAAAATATATTGTGGGTTTTTCTTACATTAGTGAATTGTCGTAAGGATTAAAATTAATACTTTGGAACTTCTCACGCTTATTGTTTGTTTTTGTTCTTGTTTTTATTTGAGATAGTAGGACTTGCATATGTGTAGAGAGTGTCCCTACTCATTATTAGATATACTCTGGTACAGTGTGTGGAGCAAAACTAAAATAAATGAACTTATTAATAAAAGTGAATGCCAAACCTTAAAATGAAAACGCATTTAGGTATGGCCTATCTACTCTACATGCTTGTATGGAATTGATTTTTCATACTTCTTATAATCTTTCTTTTGCTAAGTGGTCTACAAATACTGTTGAGAATAATAAAAGCAAAGAAGAGAAAAAAATACTTATTCAAAGAATTAGGTTTATATGTAGATAAACCTCGACAAGGTACTGGCACAACAGATAAACATCGACAAGATTCAGGGCCCGTATTACGAATTACGATTATCGTTTAAAATCCCTCGTTATCGTTAAGTTGCGATTACGTTTTACGATACTCGTTTTTTTAAAACGATAATCATTTTCTCTTACGACTGCTTTTGGCACTCGTATTTCATTGTTTTGACACATGTACTATTTTTGACAGAAATATTGAAAGAATGAAGTTGGATGCGTTTAAAAAAATAGATTTTTTTTTATTTTATCAGGCAATATTTTGATGCATCCATTATCGTAAACCATAATCGGTCCATGTGTTGACTATCGTTTTCTAGGGTATCGTTTTTTTGCCTTTCGTTTCGTAATCTGTAATACGGGCCCTGGTAACAGAACATAACAGGAGTTGACCTAGAACTCATAAAAAGATTTTGTACTCCAAATACTATCATTTGCTTCGTCCAAAAATGCTCAGAGATTTGGCGAATATGCATTTTATACCGCACGAATTTATGTTGAAAAATTTAAATGGTATTACATGCCATCTTCGGTGTATAAAATACTGATTCACACTGAAGCCATAATTCAGCATATTGAAGTTGTACCAATAAATTAGCTATCTAAAGATGTCCAAGAAGCACATAACAAGGATTATATAAAAAGAATAAGGATGAAGCATTCTACATCATATTCACCAATAGAACTAAGAATTTTTTTATTTGCATTAGTATTTATTAATTTTAACCAATTATTTGTTGATTTTTTGCAAGGATGTTTCATTTAAATAACGTTTTTTCATTGCTTTAATTATTATACAGGGTGATTTGCATAAGGTGTGACAAAAAGCTAGGGCGTGTAGGTTGGACTTAGACAAGAAAAAAATCGTATGGGAGGGGGGTCTATTTCCCCCCGTTTAGGCGGGAGAGGCAATTTAAGAAAAAAATCACTTAAAACAGAAAAAAAAAATATTAAAAAATAAAGGTGATACCTACAGAGTAATGCTATAGCATTTTGAAAAGCCAGAAATACATTCTTTAATTTTGTTTTTAAATAAAGTTGTTCGAGTAAATAGTTTTTGAAAAATTAATTTTCAAAATCAAAATTTTGAAAAAAAAAAAAATGCAAATTTTGTTTTAAACAATTTTTTTTTTTAAATTTTACGTAATTAAGTATTATTTTTTTATTCAATATTCAATGCTCTTATTAATTTTTGATCAAACACAAAAAACCGGATGTCAAAATGTTTTGTAGTTTTTGAGAAAATCAAAAATAACAAAAACTACTTTTGTTCTAAGAAAAGCCTTTTATTTTAGTTTTTACGTTTTTGGATTCTTAGGTGAATTTACGATTGAAAGGATTAACTTTCTTTTTACTATTTTTTTAGTTATCCTCTTATAAGCATACAATAATGTGACAAAGTACTGGATTAACACATTTTTCATTGAGAACACCTGCGTGAGAGCATTGGATTAATATTGACCTTCGAATGTTTTTTAAATAATGCAACGTTACACGCCCTAACTAGTGACAGAAAAATGCAATTGCGAAATAAGAACAAAAATATTCCTGAATCTTGAAATTAATTAAAATAAGAAATACACGCATATTTAGATAAAGTACATAATTACTGTTTATTTATTTATTATTTACTATTTTTTAACTAAAGCTTATTACAAAAAATTTTCGATATGATCCCCATTTTGTAGAAGGCAAAGATTATAGCGCCTTCTTATTGCTGCACATAAATTTATACTTGATAAATAATAATAAATAATAATTTGACTGTACTTTTTCAAAAACTATTCACTCAAACAACTTTATTTAAAAACAAAATTAAAGAATGTATTTCTGGCTTTTCAAAATGCTATAGCATTACTCTGTAGGTATCACCGTTATTTTTTAATAATTTTTTTTCTGTTTTAAGTGATTTTTTTCTTAAATTGCCCCTCCCGCCTAAATGGGGGGAAATAGACCCTCCCTCCCATACGATTTTTTTCTTGTCTAAGTCCAACCTACACGCCCTAGCTTGTTGTCACACCTTATGCAAATCACCCTGTATTTTTGGTTGTTATAGTTTATTGTTAATACATTTGTTGATATGTATAACCTAAGTAAAAAAAAAAATAAATAAAAGCAAAATTTATAATGAAAATCCACATTTTTTTTGCCCAAAATTGAATTTTTTTAACTTTGAATAAACTTTAAATCCTAAAAACAAAATGGATTTTTAAAAAACTTGTATACATTGATTCATTATATATCAAAGATAATATGTTCCAAATTTTACTTAATTATTCTAAGCGACCAAAAAGTTACAGAGTTTTGTGACGAACTCCATTTGGGCCCACTGTGCGGCGAGTTTGGTTTGTATGGAAGAGCGGACAAAAATCTGTAAGACCTGAACTACTTAACGGATTTAAATGAAATTAAGCGCACAAGTTAAAATCTATCTTATACATATGTGGTTCGAATTTGGTTAAGAAACAATTATTAGAAAAAAGTTATTGACATTTTTCTAAAATTTGTGCGTTTGGATTGTATGGGAGAGCGGAAAGAAGTCTGTAAAATCTGAACTACTTAACGGATTTAAATGAAATTTGGCGCCCATGTTAAGATCTATCTTATTCATATGTGGTCCAAATTTGGTTAAGAAATAGTTATTAGAAAAAAAGTTTATGACATTTTTCTAAAATTTGTGCGTTTGGATTGTTTGGGAGACCGGAAAGAAGTCTGTAAAATCTGAACTACTTAACGGATTTAAATGAAATGTGGCACACATGTTAAGATCTATCTTATACAAATTTGGTTAAGAAATAATTATTAGAAAAAAAGTTTATGACATTTTTCTAAAATTTGTGAGTTTGGATTGTTTGGGAGAGCGGAAAAAAGTCTGTAAAATCTGAACTACTTAACGGATTTAAATTAAATTTGACACATGTTTAGATCTTTTGTAAATATATATGGTAGAAATTTGGTTAAGAAATAATTATTAAAAAAAAAGTTATTGACATTTTTCCAAAATTAAATTTTTTTATGTTGTACTAAAATATATTTTGTGTTTTTTTTAGTAAAATATGAACTTTTAATTTTGAATAAAGTAGAATAAACTATGTTGGTATATTATAAACAAATTATTGAAAAAAAAAAATTATATTAAAAACATAAATAAAACATTTGCAATAAATTAATAAATAATATAAAAAAGTAGAAGCAACTATTTTATTGTGCTAAAATGAGGCATCTGCACTCATTGGTAGTATTTTCTTTTTTGCCAGTGGCCTCAATCCTGTTATTAGATCTGAGGATATGAAGATACGGTGCATCGCATCTTCATTCATCGCAATCCGACTGCATTTTCTCGAATTAAAACTGCGATAGATTTTATAGTCCTTATTTCGGCATTCTTGGGCTTCCTCGAAGAGTGATCCAACAGGAAATGCACAATTTTTTATGATTTCTTCTCCATGGATCAAAACTTTATCTTTGATCGCTGGCATATGGTACCATTTATAGTTCTCTACAAAAAGTTGTGCAGTTTCCCACCCATACTCTATTCGATGTAATTACTTCAAGAATAACAGAAAACTGCCGAAATAGGTCTTCATTGAGTCCAGTGATTTCTGAAGTCATGGTTGGATTGGAAAAGAATCTCCTGGATGTGTTGCCGTCATTACTTGTCTCCGTACCCTGTTTGACAACATTAGCAATGCAGCCCAATTTTTGACGAAACTCCTGCTAATTTTTTTTTTCTTCTGAGCATCTCAAATTTGGTGGGTCTCATTGTTAGTTCTCCATGCTTTAAATGGCAAATTGTAGGCAACATGTAGGATACACTCCATAAACTTTATACGAGCGTTGAGAGGAGACATTCCCAACTTCAAAGCTTCCATGTTTGCAGGTTTGTTTCTTATTTGTGTCAGGTTATTCATTCCCCAAGTTGTAGTTCCACATATGAAACAGGAAGAAGCTGCAGGAGTACCTGTTACAGATTGGGCTGTCTTCCCCTCCAGAATTGTGAACATGAGTTCGTGGTTGATTGTGAACTGACGGTTTCCCATTTGAACTATCGTCTGAGATAAATTACTGATTTCCATGTCAATTTCTTCTTTCTCGTCTCGTATGATTTCTGCAGTTTCTTTAACAAACGAAAATTGGATGGCTCTACAATATCTTGTGGAGGATGGTCGATGGTTATTCCACGCAAGAATATCCTTATTATCCCTCAGTCATTTGAATTGGTACCAAAGATGTCATAAACATTTTAGCGTCCGAAGTTTCCAAATTTTTGACTGTACTGGGATTGTCCTGAGGCACCATCACATCCCCATTTGGTGTATAGTGTTAAAGACTCTCCTTCAATTCTGGTCATCTCTTCTGCTGTCTTTTTTTCTAATAACCTTGTTGCAGTAGGGTCTAACAATTTTTGTAGTTTCACACTTGCTGAGCTTTCTGTAATGTTTAACTCTTCGTCTTAAAGGGCATGTCTCAATACTTCATACTGGTGCTTCGACAATTCTGCTTGCATATACAAAAGTCTGCGTACAAGGAAGATATTTTTAAAAAATTGCTGTTATTCACAAATGTTAAGTGAACTATTTTCAAAAAAGGTATTTTTCACTAAAAGAAATTTACCACGTTTTTATTTTTAATAAAAAAAAAATAAAAAAAAAACATTCGTATCACAACCTCAAGAGCTCGGTCAATGATACAGAGAACGGTATATCGGTTTAGAAACGCAGGACAGATTAAATCGAAGACAAGATCCGGCCGACCTTCGAAGCTCTCCGAAAGGGATAAGCGAGTGATCAAGCGAATGGTGGAACAAGATCACTTTATAACGGCTAAGACGATAAGCACACGGCTCGAAATATATAACAACAATACAGTGCATCCAGAAACGGTAAGAAGAGCTATTGTTCAAGAGGGGTTTAAGTCAAGCACACCCAGGAAAAAACCATTGGTCAGTAAAATAAACAGAAAGAAACGATTAGCATTTGCAAAAGAGTATGTTAACAAGCCTCCGGACTTCTGGCGTAAGGTTATATTCTCCGACAAATCAAAATACAACATTTTTGGTTCTGATGGTCGTTTGAGGGTGTGGCGACGACCAACCGAAGCTCTTAATCCCAGATACACAATTAAGACGGCAAGCACGGTGGTGGAGGTGTTACGGTTTGGGGCTGTATGGCGCACAGTGGGCCGTTTAGGTAAAAGTGCTTGCGAAATTCATTTTTCGGGTGGGTTTATAATGCAAAACTTTTACATTTTCTGAATTAACAAATGTTTGGAGCTCTAGTAATCGAAAAAATTATTTCATTTATATGAACGGTTCGGCTTGTAGAACCAGTCAAAGTTGACAAATATTTAAGGTGAGAAAAAAACATTTTTTTAAAAATTTTTTTTAACTTTGAGTGTAAAAACTAGGAAAGAGTATAAGTTAAACTTTTTTTGTTATTTTTACTTGATATTATGTGTTAATTCCTATCATCAGAAATAAAAAAAAAAATTATAAATTTTTTTCAATACTAAATTTAATGTTTTTTGAAACACCACTTTTTAGGCACTTTTTCAACTTTACATTGAGTAGAAAAAAAGTTTTTAAAAGTTGTCAAGCCAAACTGGACGGATAATGAATCCTTATATATCTCTTTATCTACAACCAAAAACTCAGCTGCATAAAGTTGCATAACAGTGAGCTAGAAAAAGTCAGTAATTTTTTCTGAGTTTTTTTTTTTTAAGTGCAAAAAAAATCATGGAAAATATTATTTCTTTGTTTTGCATGAGTCTTGGTTTTAAATAAAATGGTTTTGTAATTTAGAAGGAAAACATATTTTATGCTTACCTTTTTAAAACGGTTTTATAGCTTATTTCGTGTAACCCCTAATAAAACTTTTGAGCATGAATGTTTTTGATTTCGGGTATGATTAATTATTGTCAGGTAGTTTGATGGATAAGGGTTCTTAACTGGTTTAGAATATTTTTAGGTAAACAGATTACATTATTGGGATGTCATAAAATTGAATATTTTTAGTGCAGGTATTTAGTTTTAAGGTATAAAAAAATAAAACATTGGGATGGAATTATCATTTGAAACTTGAACGAGTGATCGAGCAGTTGTATAAGGAAAAATTATTTAAAATGGATATACCATACAATATTTTGTTTGAACTTTTTTTAAAAGTTAATAGCACTGACGAGTTTAATTCTGCCGTAATAAGTCAACACCATCTATCCGCTGAAAATTTAGCGGAAAATGAAGCAAAATTAAGACACTTTGATTGCGCTACTAAGAAAAAATGGGTCGCAGCCCAAAGATCGAGTCAATTTTATAAACAAACATAAGCAATGGTTATCTTTATCTCTCCATATCACCGGACAAACAGAAATAATGTGGGATCTCCCAACTACATCAAGGTCATCAAGAGGAAGGCCAAGGAAGTCAGTCAATGAGTGCGCAACATTCACAAAAAAGCAAAAGTCCACTTCCAGTCAAAGGAGTCAAGGAAAGCATTCCTACTCCACAAAAGGATCACATAAAATATACTAATGAGAACGCATTAGCTTTGTTTATGGATTTGGGTCTATCAAAACAAAAGTAACTATAAAATACTGAGAACTTCGTTGAGGAAACACAATATAGATGTTCTGCCATCCTACAACACAATTACAGCTACGAAAAAAGAAGCAGTTCCAGAAAACAGCGAAGTCACGAAAATATCAGCTGTTGTGAAACTTCAAGACATGATGGATCATACTGCAAGGCGGCTTTTAAAAAGCAAAACAGAGAAACAAATAATTGCACTCCCAAGAAGTTTGACCTTACAGAGTAAATGGGGCTGCTGGACAAGGTGCGTACAAGCAAAAAATTAATACATCAGATGGTGAAACAGACGCAAACATGTTCATGGCATCAGTTGTTCCACTCAGGCTCAATAGTGCAGATTGCGAACATTGGAGGAACCCTCGCCCATCATCAACTCATTTCTGCCGACCAATAATGTTCCAATATGCTAAAGAAACTAGTGACCTCATAAATACAACAGTCAACGATATAAAAAGGCAAATAGCAGATATTCAACCAACAATGTATAAAGTTAATGAAGATATAACTATATTGGTGAAACACGAGTTCTTTTTAACTATGATTGACGGAAAAGTTTTAAACGAATTAACAGAAACAAAGTCTACGCGGTCATGTAAAAGCTATGTAAAAGAACCCAAAAAAACTTCAATAAACAGGATGAATTAAATAACGACGAACATAATTACGAATATGGAATCTCCCCATTGCATGCTAGAATCAGGTGCATGGAATTTATTTTGAAACTTGCTTATAAACTTCGACAAGAGGGAGAGGAATTTGATGAATCTATTGGGATCAAGGAGGCAGAAATAAGAAGAAAACGAGAGATTCAAAGGCGTTTTCACGATGAGCTTGGACTGGATGTGGATAAACCAAAGCAAGGATTTGGAAATAGCAATGATGGAAACACTTCAATTAGGCAACCGGTCAAATAACTGTGGTCAATGAAGAGGTTATAACTAGGATTAAAATAATACTTAATCTTTTGAATTACAGGGAAGAAGTGAATACAGTTAAATTTGGAGAGTACACCAAAATAACCGCAGAGTTATTGAAACAAAAGTACCCTGAAAAACTACTAACACCTACTCTTCATAAAGTTTTGGTTCATAGTCAAAATAATCGAATACCAATCTCAACCACTTGGAGAATTGTCAGAAGAAGCCCAAGAGTCCAAAAATAAAGACTACAAGAAATACAGATATCAAAATACGTGCAAAGTTTCAAGAATTCGGCAGTATGAAGACTTATTTAACATGCAATCTCATCCGATCCACTTATTTCTTCCTTGAGGCATATAAGAACCCAAAAAGATCTGAAAGCCGAATACTCACCAGAAATGATAAGTTTGTTACGCATTTCCCCGGACTTAGATGATAGTTTCCAAGAAATTTAATGTTTGTATGTAAATTTTTGTTCCTTTTATTTTATTTTTCTACTTTTTAAATTGTTATCTATTAATAAAATATTTTATAAATACTTATAAGTACTCTTTTATTAAAAAAAAATAAAAAATAAAATAAAAAAATCAAATAATAAAAAAACATTTTTTTTCGCCTCATTTTCACTGAATTTGGGTTGTTTTCTTTTTTTCTCCACTGTTTTACTTAAATTACACTCAAATTACTTCATAAATTGAAGGGTTGTAAGTCTAAAGGGTCTAAGTGCCAAAAAATCAAAAATCAATATTTTTATCAAAATACAATCTAAGGGCCAAGCCTCATAATATCAAAATGGATTCAAGTGCCTATTTCTTTTAAAACTGTACACACACACAAATAAAGTTGTGGTATAGCATAAGTGCCAAAGGGCTTTTGCTTATGTTTTTCTCATTTATCTCTAAATTATAAAAATGGCACTTAGACCCTTTAGACTTACAACCCTTCAATTGACTTTCAACTTTTTTAAAATTAAATACTAACTATGTTAACCACCTTAACTAAAACTTCTTATTTCAGCAGTAGATTCTGAAACACCCTGCAAATATTTTTTCTTTAAATTCTCAAACTTTATAGCCTTGGAAATTTCATTTAAGATAAAAAAAAACTGTGGTGATATCTTTAAGAGATATGATTTTTGCAACCAAAAAAGTCAATTGGGGCCACTCTGTGGCGTCTTCAGGAGTCGGTAAGCTGGAAGTAATAGAAGGAACAATGGATCAGTATGTATACATCGATATACTCAAAAGAAATTTAAAAACAAGTGCAGAAATTCTGGGTATATCCAATGACTATTACTTCCAGCAAGATAATGACCCCAAATATACCGCCCATAATACGCGCATATGGCTGACATACATATAAAACTCCCCAACTGCTACGAACCCCAACACAGAGTCCAGATAATAAACCCTATCCAACACTGCTGGGATGAATTTGAAAAAAAGATCCGAACCCACGATATCCGCAAAAAGGCGCAGTTAAAAGAAGCCTCGTTGCTTGAATGGAGTAAGATCAATAGTTCTTATACAGAAAAACTGGTAGAGTCAATGCAAAACTGTTTGAAAGAAGTTATAAGGCTAAAAGGGTATCCGACCAAATATTAACAGCGAAAGTAATACAAAAAATAATTATTTGTCTATATTAACTAACTTTTTTCAATTTCTGTTACAGCTGTACGCAAACTTTTGTGTAGAAATTTCATAGGTTTATTTTGTTGTTATTAATTTCTTCTTGTTATGAATAATTGTTTTAATTTTTTTTTTTTTGAAAATAAAAATCTTATACATTTCTTTATTAAAAAATATTTTGTTTTGAAACAAATCACTTTAAATTTGTGAATAACAGCAGTTTTTAAAAATATTTCTTCCTTGTACGCAGACTTTTGTAGATCACTGTATAATGCAAGGGCCTTATCTTGGTGAAAATGTGATGAAGAAAAGCTTTCCGATGTTGCTGCATAGTTTATCTCTTCTTGAATAAATAAATTTCTAATTTGGTCTTCCTTTTACTTCTTAGTTAGCTCACAGCATTCTTCTTTCGTGGTCTTCCACGACCATCAGTTGACGTTTCAAGCAGTTTCTATTTGATGAGAAGTTGAGTTGGGGTATAGTCTTTCAAAATATCGATACCTTCCGTAAGAATATATTAAGCGACATTTTTTAAATTGTTCAGGAAACGAAAAAAAACGTCTCATTTAGTTATTTGTTTGTGTATTTTATTGGACGAAACAGATTTGTTTCCCGTAAGTTTGTATTAAGCGACATTTTTAAATTTGTTTCGTCCAATAAAATACACTCAAAAATAACTAAATGAGACGTTTTTTTCCTGAACAATACATTCTTACGGGAAGGTATCGATATGATCGCATATTTTTTACTTTGCAACCATTAGTCATAAGTTCGGAGCACAAAACCGAATAAGGAATTGCGATTGAGTCCATTTTAATGGAGGAAAATTATCGCTTGAACAATTCAAAAACAGCCGCTGATTAAACTCACTTTTTGTTTTTATTTACCTTTCACTTCACTTTTGTTTATTGGTTGATAAAAAGAGTTATAATTTTTCTTACACAACTTGCACAAATGCACAATCAGTCAAAAATTGACTTATTTTGTTTTTAATCCTTTATACAGAGTGTCCGGTAATTCATGTGCCATACTTTGGGATGTGATTCTTGGTCATATTCTAAGAAAAAAATTGTTCTACAGTAAAGTCTAATTTGTAACTTTGGTATCACTTTTTGAAGATTTAAAAAAAAGGCTAACTTTGGTGTATCCTGACCCATGTTAAGGTCAAATACTCTGTAAGTACGAGTGGTAGGCACGTCATTTTGAACTTTTTTTAGCAGAAGTAATAACCTTTAAGAATACGTTTAAATTAAGCTGATATGTTTTTAGGGTTGCCAGATATTCAATCTTAAATGGTATTCAAATTTTCTTGCCCCAGCTAAATTTTGACTTTCAGGTCAATTTTTTTCAATTTTTTTTTTTATTTCAGATGAGTAAACGATTTCTTTCATTCGTCCCCATACACAAACATACAGTACAGTGAGATCGGGAGCTCTTGCAAGCCAGTGAATTTGTACATTTCAGCCTATTCATCGATCACCGTATTCTTCATCCAGCCAATCCTTAACTTCATGACCATAGTGGTCATGAATCTGTTGTGAAATAATCTTTGCCGTCTTGAATGTGGATTGCTCGAAGCCCATGTATGGAGATTATGGAAATTCGTAATACCATCTCTTGTGAATTGAGATTCGCCTGTCCAAAGAATTCTGTTTATAAACTGGTTGTCATCCAAACTTCACTCTAGCAACCAGTTACAAAATTCGAGTCACTTTTCAAAATCATTGGGAAGCAGTTCGTGCAAGATGTAGGATGATATGGATACATATTTTCTCCATGCAGTATACTGGAAAGTCTGTGTTTGGAAACATTATGCTTCATGTCTTATGCTGATGGAAGGATCGATTTCAACAGCTGTCAGTATTCTTTCATCCACCGAAACTCTTCTTGTGCTTGCACCTTCCGCGTTAGGTCTTGAGAGTTGAAACTGATCCATTTCTAGGAGGGAGTCGTCTATCAGGATAAAGTTCCTGGTATATTCGTTGTGCTTTTCTTGAATTTTCAATGCACAACCCATAAACGTCTGCGTATTCTTCTCTCGTAAATGAAGGCATTTTAAAAAGCGCTCTTATCCAACTGTGATCGTGACTTAACTTGATAATCTTATGAATGAAATTGTTTTTCTATTCTTTTATACCACTTATTTAGTTAATTTACCGATTAACCATTTATACCCCAAATTTAACTCTCCCTGAGAAGAGGTAAGGTAATTAGGGTTTTGACAGGAAGTTAAGTAGCCAAAAGTACACTTTTAACCCTTTTGATGAGTGCACCGTCTTAAAAACTACATAAAAACTATCAATTTTCGGAAAACCACTCCAATTGTCAAGTGCTGCAATAAAAGTAGGTTAAAAATCAAAAATTCGATTTTTGTCTGTTTTATATATTCCCAAGTATAATAATATGTATGGGTTTTTTGGTGCACTTATGAATGAGTTTTTTTTTATTATTGTTTTGTTCATCATGTAAAAATAAGAAAACTTTATGTTTATTACGCATTTTAAAAAAAAAAAATTGACCTCAAAGTCAAAATTTTGCTCGGGCAAGAAAAATTGAACACCATTTAAAACTGAATATTTGGCAACCCTAAAAACATATCAGCTCAATTTAAACGTAGTTTCAAATTTTAGTATTTCTTCTAAAAAAAAGTCTAAAATGAGTCCCCTACTACTAGTTCTGACAGAGAAATTGACCTTAACATGGGTCAGGGTACACCAAAGTTAGCCTATTTCTAAGTCGTCAAAAAGTGATGTCAAAGTTGAAAATCAGACTTTACTGTAGAACAATTTTTTTCTTAGAATATCACCAAGAATTACATCCCAAAGTATGGCACACGAATTACCGGACACCCTGTATAAAAGTACTTTCGACATAAAACTTAAAAGGCTACTCATTACTTTCTAAAATGGATTTTTTCCGCTCTCAAACCACTGTGCGCCGTTCGTTCCTCTTCATGAGAGTACTATAGATTTTATATACAAAATATAATGTATGCATGCTTGTGTGCGCTTGGGCAACTCTGTCTGTCAAAAAAAGAAAAGAATAGCATAAGAGAGGAAGTTAAAATAATTTGGTAAGAGAATGCATTTACATGAGTTCTGAGTTTGCTTCTGAAGTAGACCTACCCTTAAGCTTTATAGAACGAGAGAACAGGTATAGATCCGGAAGACATACATAATCTTGAACGACAAACTCTCTAGTGTCGATCACGGTTTCCAGTTTGGTCACGTATGACCACATCTGGTCATTATTTTTTCACTTGGTCACATGGTCATTTTTTATTCCATTTGGTCATTTTTTCTACGATAAAATAAAACTTTTTTTTTTAATTTTCATGTTCTCAAAAATAAAATGTACATATGTATATCGAGGCAGTTTTCTTAGCGTATGTTTGTAAAGGGTGCATTGTGTTTTATTGAATGAACTAAAATACCCTAGCACGATCACTGAATGCTGAATAGGTTCATTTCCATGACTTTCAAATTTAATGATAGATGGCTGGAAAACTTAAAATTCTGAGTTAATTTTGCGCGCTTTTGCTTCTTCGCTGGGTAAAAAACAAAAACAAAAAACAAAAACGCTGGATCTACATATGCTCTGCATATGATTGCAAAACATTCCTAGTGAAGTTGAAAAAGTGTGTCGCAACATAATATAGTACATTTTTGCTTATAGTGCCAATCGCATCAACCACTTGAAAGAATATTGCGCAGTCACCGCACAAACTTGAGTTTCTTTTTTATTTTGGTCATTCTTGACTACTTTTGGTCATTTTTATTTTCAACTTTGGACAACATTTTTTTTTCAAGTGCAACCGATGATCAGCAAGAGAGAGTAGAGACGGTGGGGGCTGCTTTTCAGTAAGTGTACAAGGTGAATGCAAGCATTCGCCCGAATCACGATCTGGAAAACAGAGCTATATTCCGTCATTTCTACCTTTGAGATGTAATGACGCAATGGCAATCGGAGAACTAGAGTCGGAGTACAAACATTATTATTCCAACCAGGTTCTATACAACGGAGGCAACATAAACAGAATTGATTTTTGGGGCATACTTCCCTAAGAACGATTATTGTGATTGTACGTCTTAGCGGCCTTATCCCACCCAATGTGTTTTCATACCTAGACATACCTACGACGTCGGTCGCAGGACTATGAACAGGCGGCTCCTTTATGATCGAGACGTCCTCACACAAGACGGAGCAGAGCGACTTCGGGTCAGTAGCACTGTGTCCGATCGGGACCGGAAGGACAGGGTGAGACGTGGTTGTCTATGATAATAGAGACAGTTGACGAGGACTTGTATGTCTTGCCCGACGCAAATAGGTTTAAATATTTTAGGTAAACAGTCAAGGTGGCAAACAAAAAGGCTGTTGTGGCTGTTCTAGTATTACGTAGTTTTAGTTTATTTAGCTTTAAATAGTTTTAGGTCGTTTTTTTAATTGGTTTTATTTTAGTTTTAAGTTTTATATTAGCAAAAAAAAAAGTTAAGGAATCCGAGTTTTTACATTTTCTCGAGAATAAAATAATATAGTTTAACATAAAAATAGTTCTTAGGGCGAAAGGTATTACAATTAAGATGTAGTTACGCTTAGGGCCAGTAAATTATTGGATAAGTAGGCAGGTTTTTTAATTAATTTTTTTTGCCTTTGAGATAGTTATAAGATTAATGTTAATAAAAATTAATTTAAAAAAAAAAATGCGTTGGACTGGCAAGCAGACTTTTACATTTTATCCCTTTTTTTTTTTGAAAATGAGAAAAATTAAACTCAGGTACACATGAACCAGTTTTTTTATGTTTGCTTTCATTATATTTGGCACATAAGCAGACTTCAATGATTGTATTTATAAGTGTTTTTATATGTTTTGAAATAGAGTTTATATTTACTAAAATCCTTTGTTGTCACCTTTTGATTCAAAACCAGGTAAATGTCACCTTTTGAAACTCATTATGTACAAAATGTTACCTTTTGAAACTTATTTGATGAACAATTAAATTTGCTGATTACAATGATCTTTTGTATTATGTAGTCAGGTTCTTAGAAGTCACACTCAAAATAAAAGGTTTTCCACTTAAGCAATGAAACTGTGAGTGAGACATCTATGGATTTCAATTCAAATGAAAATCCATTCTTAAGTATATGATGTTTTCTGAAACGCGGAAACAGGTGTGAAGGAATTCATTTAATTAACCAATTGCAGGGTTTCTTCAGTGAATTTCACCATTTATTCCAAGAGCTACGAGAAAATTATGTTCAGTTTGTAAAATATTTCTGAATGACCATGAAAACATTCGGTTATTTACTTGACAAAATTCAATACAAGCTGACGAAGAAGTGAACAGATTTCATAGAAAACCTAATTCTAGTCAATAAAATATCTTGCAGTAACTTTAAATTCAAAATACAGTTCGAAATTTCAACCACTTCTAGTTGAAAATCGCAGCGATAAGAGCGGAGAAATCAAACATGCTTGAAAACGCCGCTTTGCTCTCTTGATGACTCTTTGCTCCATCTTCGAACGACGCTGCACCCTGTGTGCTACCCTTTCGCTACACGTATCTGATTTTTCCGCTTTGCTCTTTGATCTTGCTCACTCTCAGCTCCACTCTGTTTACACTAAATCGGGCTGAAATTGTCCAATGGCCTTGATTATGTTCCCGCCGGTCGATATGATTTTTCGACCGAAGCACGCAAAATGTTGCTCAAAAAGGAGACTCAATTTAATAAAACAATTTAATCATTCGCACGCTATAACTCTACATGTTGATTTGGCATGGTAGACTAAATAAATGACAATTTGACAGATGTATCTTCAAAAAATATGACCGCAATTCCGAAATCACTGTTAGATTCAAGGTATAGATCTTGTTGAATTTTTTGAATAGGAACAGTCATGATTAGTATTTGTACAAATATCACTCATGATATGCATGTAATTCGTTAGAGGGGAAACTTGATTTGTTGTTTTATATCAATAAAAATAGGGAGTTCTAATACACGTTTTTTTCTAATTTTATTGAAAATAAATGATTTCGATTTAACTCTGTATTTGTAATATCTTATGTAATTGAACCACAATGAGCGCTTTCTAACACTATCTTAAAGACCTTGCCATATTATGCGGAGCTCTGATATGGTGGACCCCATTATTTCTCTAGCTACTCATGGGAATAAAATGCCAAAAAATATAAATATAATATAATATAATATAAAAACCGGGCAGCAGGAGGAGCGTCGACCTCTGGTTAAGGGAGAATACCTGCCAGATAAGAGGCCTATATGGAGGCCTGGACGACTCATATAGGAACAGACTAAGTAGAGGACGCACCAAATGGTACTTCCAGTTCCTTGCAGAGGGGTTGTCCCTGTAGGAAGCTATGAAGAAGGTGGACTTAAGAAAAGACGAAAAGAAAAACGTCAACACCAGCCTAGAACAAGGTAAGAGGAAATGCCACCAATTAAATCCTCCCCAAAGCAAAGAAGCAAAAAAACCTAGGACGACAGGGCAAGAGCATCTACGGGACAAAGCACCGTTAAGGCAACAAAGGCTCTCCTATGCAAGTGCAGCCTTGAGCGTCAGAATTGCTGTTCTGCCGAGGGGATATCCACAAGTCGCCTTGACTGCCGAGGACCTGAGGACTGAGCACTTGGAAGGGCATCAAATTGTATGCATGCATGGGCGATGATATACCAAAAATGCACAAAATCACTTTGTTCCTACCAAAAAGTATAGGTCAAGAAGACAAAAGGTCATTGCATCTCATAAAAGCCCAAAATGAGGGACTAAACGTGCAGACCTGGAGAATTGTTAAAAGCTTGGCTGAAGCAAAAGGGCAAATACTGGTAATAAGTATTGACGCCGATTCCGTCAAGACAATAGTGAGAGCGAACTACCAGCTTCACTACAAATTCGGGAAGATAAATGTTTATGGTCTCCGGAAAACAAACCTCTTGTTCTCATCCGTAACCAAAAAAAGAGTCTGCCACCAGGCTAGATCAGAAATCCCTGAAAGCGGAAGCAGTAGGTAGTACCTACCTACCTACCTGATAAAATCATCCCACCTCCCACTCCAACCACTTCAACCCCACCAATCCACACAACCCCTCCGAGCATATCCACTGAGCCATCACTCCCGGAAACAGGAGGAATGCAACCACTAAGCCAGGAGAGGATAACACCGGGTCCTCTGAACATTGAGATGGAGACATAGACCTCTCTCCAAGTCCAATGGACCAAACAGAACCGTTTTCCACTAAAGAGGAGGAAGACCACCTTCTAGCAAATGATGGGTCATTAGCCCCCACCTGTCAATAAAAGAAGATGTCGCACTCGGGATCAGAACCAGCCCAAGTAAACATACACCACGCGAAGGCACCATCAGCTGTCCTGGCGAGAAAGTTCACTGCGGAAAACTTAGGGTTAGCACTGATCTAGGAACCCTGGACTTACGAGCCCAAACGCAAAATAGTTGGACTACCTATGATAAAAAACAAAAATCTTCTGATTCTTAAATTCCATCGGAAATAAAATCAATATTTTGGTATTTTTCTTAAGATGTATTTATTTTGAATAGGAATAAGTAACAAAAACAAAATGACTTCAATTAAATAACGATATAGAGCAATAATACAAAATAAAATAACGATTGATACTTTTTTTTAAGCGCAAAATAGTTGGCCTATGGCTCTTAATTTTTATTTTACCATGGTATCACGTCGCCTTTGGCCTTGATAACTGCTTCTATGCGTGTCGTGGCATTGTGTCAACTAATTTTTGATATTCTTCGGTGCCAAAAGATTCCCAAATATTTATGATTTTAGCTTTAAGGTCTTGAAGAGGTCCGGCATGGTTCTTTTCGCGGTTTTTGTTTCTTTTTATGCCAGACAGTTTCAATTGGTGAAAGGTCAGGACTGCTGGAAGGCCATTCCAGTAAAGGAATAGCTTCAGCAGATAACCACGCCATTTTAGACCTTGATGTATGGCAAGAAGCTCCATCCTGTTGGAAAATATAGTCTCGATCACTAGCTTGAAGTCGTGGTATTGATGGGAGAAGCTCATTTTCCAGAATATCCCTGTACTTGGCAGCATTGACACTTCCATTTACAAAATGTAAATTGCCCAAACCCCGCCCCGACATGCATCCCCATATCATTAGAGATGCTGGAAACTTGACCGTTTTTTTAAGGCAATCTTTGTGAAAAACCTCTTTTGATTTTCTAATGACTCGTTTTCGTTCGTCGCCCACGCAAACTTCAAACCTGGACTCATCACTCCAAATAACGGACCGCCATTGACTTAAAGTCAGTATTTACGTTGTTTGGCCCACTCTAGCCGCTTTTTCTTTTGTTTAGGTGTTAAAAGTGGTTTTTCTTTGGCCTATGTTTTTAACGAATTAAAATTGCTCTAATTTAAATAAATCTAAAACAAACCTTATAAAATTTGTATCCAATTTTTTTCATAGTCCGTTTGCAAGTGTCGACCGAAACACTTTTTTTTTATTCTTTCCCTCCATTAAACAGTTATTGCAGCGGCCGTTTAACGTCGATTTTCTTTTATTATTTTTTTTTAAACTCGGCAATCTCGAGGTTTTGCAATTGGTGGGCGTCCCGTTTTTTTACCGATCTCCCCATTTTCACTATTTTTGAACTTTGAGATAATGTTTCGAATTGATGAGCGCGGTAAATTGAATTGTTTGCGATTTTATAGCTCGATAATCCCGTTTCGAAGGCTTTATTTTTGGATTCCCTAAGGTCTCTTGATAATGCAACGCCACGCACCATGGTTGACATTAAATTGTTGCTGTCTTGCATAAAACAAGAGATCAATAAACAACAAAACAAGTGCATGTCATTTTTTTAATAAAGGTTAACTGAAAATCAATTTAAATCTTCATAGGCCAACTATTTTGCATCCCAGAGAGAGTAGTCCAACTATTATGCTCTATCTTTGTTTGAGGGAATGCAAACTGGAGCCATATGTGCTTTCTCGAATTTAGTTCTGTTTGGTCTAATTTACTTATTAAATGTAATTTATTACATCGACAAAAAAAATTAAGAAACAACTGCTTGGGGACCAGAAAATATAGGCACATAAAAAATGTTAATTTGTTAATTGATGAGTAGGCCAACTATTTTGCGTTTGGGTCGTATAAGGGTCAGGTAAGAGGGTTGACAAGTAGCGACTCTAAACTTATATGCGACATGAGAGAAGACTCGCCCAGAACTTGTATTAAAATAAGAAAGAACATAAGTTTTATATGTGTTTCAGAATTTATGACAAAGGATCTGGTCCCGATACAGGCCCAAATTAACATCGAGGGTGGTATCCAGACAATGGTTGTGGCAGCAGCCTACTTTGCTGGTGATGAAGCCAACATTCCACCGTACGAAGTACAGAGGCTGGTGGATTACTGAAACCAGAAAAAGATAGCAATACTGATAGGATGTGACGCCAATGCTCACCATACAGTATGGGGCAGCACCGACATAAGCCAAAGGGGTGAGTACCTTTTAGACTTTATACTAGTAAAAATCTAGAAATATTTAACATAGGGAATCCCCCACTTTTGTTGCTAGAAATAGAAAAGAAATCCTAGACATAACTTTCGGAACTCCGAACGTAGCTTTTGGAGAGTACCTATCCAATAAATCATCAATGTGTGATCACAGAATAACAGTGTTTGCCTTAGAAGGTCTGCTTACAGAGAAAAGCCCTTTCAGAAATCCTAAGAAAACAAACTGGAACCTATACCAAAATGTTCTAAAATCACACTTGGAACAACTAAGTCCAGCAAGTACGACAAAAAGTCACCTTGAACTAGAATTCATAGTTAATGAGTTTAGTGGAGCTATAAACGAGGCATATGAACTCAGTTTCCCTCTTAAGCCAATAACTAGACAGAAGGATGCTCCTTGGTGGAATAAACATCTTTCAAAATAAATTAAGATCCAAGATTAGGAAGCTCTTTAATGAAGCAAAAAGAACAAGGGAATGGTGTAATTACTCTGCGTTATTGACAACATATAATAAAGAGATAAGAAAAGCCAAAAGGAATAGCTTCACAAATTTCTGTGAGAATATCTCAACAACCCCTGCAGCGGCAAGACTTCACAAAGCTCTTGCAAAAGAGAAAACAATAACATCACTAGAACTTCGGTATAGTGATGGTAGGTTCACTGGAAATGAAGAGCAGAGATGCAACCTGCTGCTCAACACACACTTCCCAGGCAGTTTACCATTAAATGGTAACTTGGTAGAGAGAAAACCTCTCAAACCTAACAGAGAGAACTGGAAAATAGCCACGACCATTTGCACAGGTAAAAGGATTGATTTGGCAATTAATACCTTTCAACCCTACAAATCACCAGGTGCAGATGATAACTTCCCAGCTCCTTTACAGAAGGGAAAAGAATACCTTATACCTTATCTCATTAATATTCTTCGGAGTAGCATTGCTCTTGGGTATATACCAAGTCTATGGAGAACAGCTAAGGTAATCTTCATTCCCAAAATAGTGCAAGAAGACCCAACCCATCCGAAGTCTTTCAGACTAATAAGCTTAGCATTCTTTATAATGAAAACTTTGGAAAAGGTATTTGACAATTTTATAAGATCAGAAGTGTTAATAAGTAGCCCTCACAATCAGCGACAACAAGCATATAGGGCGGGCAGATCAACCGAGACCGCCCTGTTCGACCTAGCAAATAAGATTCAAAGAGCCTTAGATGTAAAGGAAACAGCATTAGGACTGGGACAGGCAAAATTATTGGTCTCAAAGAAAGGGACTTAACTGACAGGTAACTAATAACAAACCTTATTGACATCCCAAGAGATGGAATAATCAAAAAGGAAGACTGGGTAGGAGAGGATACAAACTACACACTCGAAACAAATACCATCAAATGGCACACTGATGGATCGAGAACAAGCGAGGGGACTGGTACAGGAATCTTTGGGCCAAAAACCAACCTTTCCATACCGATGGGACAGTCCACCAGCATCTTCCAAACGGAGGTAAACGATATAAGGAAATGCGTGGATCGTAATCTCGAAAAGTATTATCGTAATAAGAACATTGCCATTATGTCAGATAGTCAAGCAGCACTCAAGGCACTAAGCTCATACACCATCAGCTCTAAACTGGTGTGGGAGTGCATTAGCAGGCTTACTGAACTTGGTAACCAGAACAGGGTCACACTTTACTGGGTACCTGGTGACGTTGGTGTTCATGGAAACGAAAAGGCAGATTCCCTAGCAAAAATATGCGCTTCAACTAATTTTACAGGGCTTGAACCATAGGAGAAAATGTCATCAAAACCAAAATTAAACAAGAAGAGGAGGCAAACAGATTCAAAAACTGGTATGAACTCCCTAAGCTGAAACAAGCGAAATTACTACTGGGCAACTACAACCGGCGACGTTTCGAAAACTGTATTAATTTAAGCAGGAATAACCTAAGAATAATAACAGGTATTCTAACAGGACACTGCAAACTCAGAAGACACCTTAATTTACTTGGTGTGGTAGGCAGTGCCACTTGCAGATTCTGCAACATGCATGAGGAAACACCGGAACACATACTGGAAAAATGTTGTCCAATCATGCACCGAAGGAAAACCCATCTGGGACAATACCAGGTAGAAGAGAGCAACCTATCCTCTCTAAATGTGCCCCAAATATTAAAATTCCTTAAAGCAATAGATTTGGAGGAGGAACTGTAGGATGAGCGAGCTCATCATTTTAAAAGCGGGCCACAATAGATCTACAGGTCGTATTGCAAAATCCCGTACGCGCTATTTTGTTCACATTATTGGACGATTTTTCCTTTCGAAAAGTAAAATTTTTCTTACGTAAATGTGTAAAATTTCGCTAAAATCGGATGCCTTTTTTCTGTTTTTAAATAAGTTTAAATATAATTTTATAATACTACTAAAGCATATCTATAGATTATACGAACAAAATATTTCAATACATACTTCGATTGAATTTCAACTTCTTCAAGGATCCTTCGTAATCTAGAAGAAAGTGATGCAAGTTTTAAGTCTCCAGTTTCCTTATGAAAAGTTGTCACATAACAAAAGCCTTGCTCGCAAAGTTTGTACGGTAGGAAGGTGTAATTTCCGCACGATATCTGAAAATTTATGAAATTTATTATTCATTAATTGAAAATAAAAACTACAAAAAATTAATAAAGAGTAACTATTTCTTTTAATATCTTTATTGAATTGTTTAGGGCTTCTTTTTGGGCGAAGTAAATTTTAGTTTCCAGAAGAAGTGCGATTAATAACTACTTCGCTGCAATTTAGTATGTATTATAACAGCGCATAGTTTCTTTGCTTAAAACAAGGCGCAGTTAATCGTAAAAAGCGAATTATAACTTTCATTTAATTATTAAAAAAGAATTATTTCAACGAAATGAACCAAATAAAACCACATTTATTCCATGAAACAAAACCATTAGCCTCATACAAACTATCTAACGGATTTGATACTCGAATTATATAATACCAACAGTCTTTTTGTGAGTTTTACCCAAAAAATTGGCATTTCACCATTTCGTCATTTGTGAGTGTCCCTAGAAAAACATTTTATGTTCAAAATATTTCTCTTATTATCATATAGCATTGCAGGCAATTAAAAAAATTAAAATAATTATTAGCTAGTATTTGAAGGCGAAAGAAGTAATACAAAACATTTGTTTATTTTAGTGCATAAAAAACTGAAAAAGTATAAATTAAGTTTTTCTTTATCAGTAACAAAACAATCAATAATATATAAATTAAGGTGCATTTTTTTATTATGAATACCCTTATAATGTTAAACACAGTGCGAGCAATTAGGAAAGAAGGAGAGGATAAGAAAGGCTGATACCGATGCACATTGGTTTTGGATGTTTGCATATTGCAATGAGTGGAAATATTGAGTCGGGTAAGGCATTTCACATTCGTGTAGTGCGGCTAAGCAAAGAATTTCTGAACTTAACAGTGCGTCCGAAATTGGGTTCAACGGTAAACTGATGAGCATTCCTAGAAGTACGTGTATTAAGGTTGAATTGTTTTAGGGGAGGAATGCAACTGGCTATTTCACTAGAGCACTGTTTATGAAAATAGTGGTAAAATAATGATAGACATGAAACTTTTCGGCTGTGCTAGAGAAATACAAATGTTTCAGTTAGACAACGGTCACCTATCATTTTTATAGCTCTCTTTTGAATTCTGTCTAAGAGACTCAAGTAGGTTTTTGGAGCACCTGCCCAGATATGTGAATTGCACTCGAGCTTCGGAAGAGTAAAGGCTTTAGATATAATAACCAGATTAGATGGGGTCAAAAATTTCTTGAATTGGCGGAGAAAACCTAAACACTTAGCAGCGTTTTTAGCGACGTCAAATATGTGATCACTCCACAAAAGATGGTCCGTGAGGCAAATACCTAGAAACGAAAGCTGTTCATTCTCCTCCACCAATAGAAAGTGGCATTAGGGGAAGGCTACGCTTTAGCGACAGTAAACAGCATTGAGTCTTCGAAGCATTAAAATCTACATAGATGCACTCAAAAACACATGGTATCTTTTATCTTGAATACCTTTATTGAATCATCATGTCTTTATTTTATCAAAATTTATTAATTTATTTATTTTGTAAATCAAAATACATAACTTTACGGGGAGTATACAGGGTGTCCGGTAATTCGTGTGCCATACTTTTGGATGTGATTCTTGGTCATATTCTAAGAAAAAAAATTGTTCTACAGTGAAGTCGGATTTTCAACTTTGACATCAAAGGCTAACTTTGGTGTACCCTGACCCATGTTAAGGTCAATTTCTCTGTCAGTACTAGTTAGTAGGGACCTCATTTTGGGCATTTTTTTAGAAGAAATACTAACTTTTAGACTACGTTTAAATTGAGCTGATGTATTTTTAGGGTTGCCAGATATTCAATTTTAAATTGTGTTCAATTTTTCTTGCCCGAGCAAAATTTTGATTTTGAGGTCAATTTTTTTCAAAAAATGCGTAATTAACATAAAATTTTCTTATTTTTGCCAGATGAACAAAACAATAATAGAAAAAAAAACTCATTATTAAGTGCACCCAAAAACCACTACATTTTATTAGGGGTTGGGGTCAAAATACTGTATGGGTCATAATACTGTATCTCAAAATACTGTATTTTAAAATACTGTATGTGCAAAATACTGTATTATCAAAATACTGTAAGTCACAATTCTGGTTAGGCAAAATTTTGTATTTCAAAATGCTGTAAATGGGCTGAAAAATAAAAATCGTTTTGATAATGTAAAAAAGTGCGCACTTTTTAAAAATCTCGTTTTTATAATCCCGTTTTTTATAATCCCTTTTCTTATTACGACGTATAAACAGTGAGGTATGTAAGTATGCAACCCCCCTGCTTGGACACACTATAGTATTTGGGGTAGGTGCGAGTTCGGGTGTATGCAAAGTTTCCTTAGCATTAAAAGAATCTGGAAAATAATCAACATAAAATCAATAAGATATTTGTTAAAGAGTTATCACTTATCAAGGTTGATTCTCATCGGCATATTTTAACAATTGTTTTGATTATAATCAACAATTGCATAAATAATTGCACCACACTAATTGATCTGTCAAAACTTTCAGGTGTTCATGCTCTTACAGCATTTTGAGATGAAAAATTTTGAGATACAGTATTATGAGATACAGTGTTTTGATCATACAGTATTTTGTACATACAGTATTTTGAAATACAGAATATTAACCATACAGTATGATGCAGTGGCGTGGCGTGAATAATTCCAAGTGGTAAGTCGAAGCTTAGACTAATTACCTGCAAGCGATAATTAATTCTAATATCGATATGTATCCTAAATTAAAAAAATGTATTACAGTTCTGATTTCCAAAACAAACAAGCGAAAGAATTCATGCCAATTTCGTATTCTTCAAATCATTAATTTATAAATTATAAATAATCTTAAAGCATAATAAAAGTGGCTTCGAAAGAAACCGTTTCTGGCAAATGCAAATGCAGTACATTAAGGAAAATTTAAGGTAATGTTATGAAAAAATTAAAAAATAAGGAACTTCAAAACAAAAATATGTATATTTAAGTATGAGATACTCGTAAATAAGCACATCAATTAATTTTTTCAAGTAATTCAATATCATAAGTAATTGAATATCAATTAAAAATAAAAAGTTATGTACAAAAGTTTACAAATAGATGATTTATGTATGCTACCATTCTCTGTAAATTCTGCAATTTAGGTTTAAGTATAAGAAATGTAATATTTTTGGCTACAATAAATACATATAATAATGTATATTATTAAAAAAAATAGCAAAAGTTCGCGTTTCTAAACAAATAAGGAATTATGAAAAGTGTTACTAAAAAAACTTCTCTTATTTACGTATATTCCAAAGCTATTCTACGATCTTTTTTTTTTATAAAATCTGCTAAAACTCTTTCGTATAAGGCAGGTCTATTCCTTATTTTTAAAAGAAGCCGCTTTTCTGTGGAAATAAGTGCTAAATCTGAAAGCCTGTCTTCTCAGTCTTCTCACTGAGAATTCATTAAATATGTATGAATGAATGAATGACCTACTCAAGTAATCCAAGAAAGTGCAGCGATAGAAAAAGCTTACACAATTCAGCAAATAAGTAGGTGAAAAGCGAGTTACTTTTTGCATAAGCAGAGAAGTGTACTTATAAAACAAAATTTAGGCTGATGGCTTTACTGTTAATGCAATTATAATAAATAAATAAATAAATAAATAAATAAAACAAAATTTAGCAAACACAAATAACCTTCTCCTTCAGTTTCAGTTTTCAGTTCTTCACTAGTTAAATTTCTTGCGCACCATTTTTTTGAAAATCTAAAACAGATAAAATTAAAAAAAAAATAATTTTTTGCCCTGAGGTGTAATCGGTTTGAATAAAACAATAATTTGTGTAGTTTTAAGTAATTTCTTAATTTATGTACACACAAATACAGTCATAATAAGTGCTCAAAATGCCCTCCTGCGTTTTGAATGCATGCTAGAGCCCGTTTTTGAATTTCATTTTGAATGTTTATTCTTGATAACTTTTGCCTTAGTTTTAGTAATCCTTTCGAAATACGTTGTTCTAATTCAGTTAAAATTGTTATTTCAGATGTGTAAACGATTTCTTTCATTCGTCCCCATACAAAAAAATCCAGTACAGTGAGATCGGGAGATATTGCAAGCCAGTGAATTGGTCCATTTCTGCCTATTCATCGATCACCGTATTCTTCATCCAACCAATCCTTAACTTCATGACCATAGTGGGCCGGAGCACCATCTTGTTGGAAATATAATGAAGCTAGTTAAATCAGTGGAACATCCTCTATTAGGTAGATTATTTTGTAAAAACTCTAGATAGTTAGTAGAATTAAGCCGGGATGATAATTTGAAAGGCCCGATTAGTTCATTTCCAATTACATGTGCCCACATATTGACACTGAATCTGTCCTGAAATGATCTTTGCCGTCTTGAATATGGATTGTTCGAAGCCCATGTGTGGAGATTATGAAAATTCGTAATACCATCTCTTGAGATTCGTCTGTCCAAAGAATTCTGTTTAAAAACTGGTTGTCATCCAAGCTTCTCGCTAGCAACCAGTTACAAAATTCGAGTCTCTTTTCAAAATCATTGGGAAGCAGTTCTTGCACAGGTGTAGGGTGATATGGATACATATTTTCTCCATGCAGTATACTGGAAATTCTGTATTTGTAAACATTAAACTGTAGAGGTGATGGAAGGATCAATTTCAACAGCTGCCAGTATTCTTTCATCCACCGAAACTCTTCTTGTGCTTGCAGCTCCCGAATTAGGTCTTGCAGTTGAAAGTGATCCAGTTTCTCGAAGCCTTCGAAAGGTATTTCCAAAAACATTTCGACAAGGAAGTCGTCTGTTAGGATATAGTTCCTGGTATCGTCGTTGTGTCCTTCTTGAATTTCCATTGCACAACCCATAAACGAATAAAATGTCTGCGTATTCTTCTCTCGTAAATAAAGGCATTTCAAAAACCGCTCTTATCCAACTGTATTTGTGACTTAACTTGATAATCTGATGAATGAATTTGTTTTTCTATTCTTTTACACCACTCATTTAGTTAATTCACCCATTAATCAATTATACCCCAAATTAAACTCTCCCTGAGAAGAGGTAAGGTAATTAGGGTTTTGACAGCAAGTCAAGTAGGCATAAGTACACTTTTAACCCTTTTGATGAGTGCACAGCCTTAAAAATTACCTAAAAACTATCAATTCTTGGAAAACCACTCCAATTGTCAAGTTCTGCAATAAAAATAGGTAAAAATCCAAAATTCGATTTTGTACCTGTTTCAGATTTTCCCAAGTATCATAAAATGTATTGGTTTTTGGGTGCACTAATTAACGAGTTTTTTTTATTATTGTTTTGTTCATCAGGCAAAAATAAGAAAACTTTATGTTTATTACGCATTTTTTGAAAAAAATTGAACTCAAAGTCAAAATTTTGCTCGGGCAAGAAAAATTGAACACCATTTACAATTGAATATCTGGCAACCCTGAAAATACATCAGGTCAATTTAAAGGTAGTTTTAAAGGTTAGTATTTCTTCTAAAAAAAAAGTCCAAAATGAGGTCCCTACTGCTATCGTCCAGTCAAAGCGTCATTTGACCTTGCGCGGAGAGACCAGGGGGTCAATTCTCTATCTGTGAAACTGTGAAGTGATAAACAAGTTATCATTTCAGTTTTCACAGCCATTTTTCATTTTTACATTTCATGAACTCACATAATGCGATTCTGGAACTCATTCTGATAAGTTTGTCAAAACATGTACTAAACAGTACTAAAATGAGAAACGCTCTCAATTTTGATACACGATACTCATTTTTGAGTATAATTTTGTTTTTGTAATTTTCATATTTTATCAGGGCTTTTCACAAAATCATTTGAGTGTGAAAACAAATTTAATATTTGAAAATATTTTGACATTTTAATAATTTTTTTCGTAAATTGCGAATCGGATAGTGTGTGAAGTTGTGAAAAAACTTATCACTTCACAGTTTCACAGATACAGAATTGACTCCATGGTCTATTTTTTTTTCATGGATCGATAGGTGCTTATGAAAAAAACTTAAAAAAAAGCACCACATGAGAACTTTTTTTACCAAAGTTATTGGTAAAAACGTGTTTTGTGTCATTTTTTGGTCATTTGCGAGTATATCGGCTCCACTATCTTGTACAAACAAAAATTAAACATATATTTATTCCTAATAACATTATATATTATGTTATAAATCAATCAAATTTTGTTAAAAAATCACTTTCGTGATTATTAAGTTCTTGTAATTCCCTACAATTTAAAAAAAAATCAACACTCTACGATGAACGAAAGCTGAGTAATAAATTATTAAACATAGGTAAGTCAGCGCACCCACGCAATTTTATGTTTTAATTAATATCTCAGTCCCAGTATGTCGCAAAGTAAAAATAAAAAACTGTATTGCTAACAACAATATTTTCTATCAACTTGCATTTATTTTAATATGTTTAAGCAAAAACATAAAAAGTTACCGTTGGTTTCAACGTTTTTTTTTTCTTGTTTTTAATACCTTTTTTTCATAGTTATTGAGAAAAAAACTGTATTTCACGGTTAATATTTTGCAGTTTTGGATTTTTTTTAGTCCTGCTAATTTCCTTCAAATTAAAAAAAAAGAAGTCTATTACGACAAACGGGAGCCAAGATATTCATAATTTAAAAACTTAGGAAAGCTTACAGTTTAGTATCTTAGCCTTTTTTTAAATCGTCAAAAAGTGATGTCAAAGTTGAAAATCAGACTTTACTGTAGAACAATTTTGTTCTTAGAATATTACCAAGAATCACATCACAAAGTATGGCACACGAATTACCGGACACCCTGGGGTGGAATCGCCTAAGGTGATAGTTGACTATCAATTCGTTGATTGTCGTTTTTGACTATAGCTGTCTCTATCATATCAATTAAGAATTATAGAGAGAGCGATGGTCAAAACGACAATCAACAAATTGATAATCAACTATCTAGAAAGTCGGTAAGCTCAGGTGTGTTTTTATTCATAATCTATTTTTTATTCACATATTTTGTTCTCATTTTAGTCTGTAGTTGAAAACAAGTAGTTTAAAAAAAAATGTGTTTTGTTTTTGCCTTTTACTAAAATACCTAAGAGTTTAGTCTTGTACCCGTTAGATACCGTTAAGTTGTATACCTTCTTGTGTTGAATAATTTGTCTAGTGTAAAGATCTGGAAAAAATTTGCCCAATTTAATCCCTTCCTGTGATAAACGCTTATGTTGGTGACGTCATTTTTGAAAAATTGAACAATTTTTGTAAAGTTTTTTTTTTTTTTTTTAAATTAGTTCTTATGTTCCAAAACCTTGTATTTAACAAGGCAAGAGCTTTATAGTACCTATATTATACTATACTTACGAGTTCGAGTAGCCAGGGACTAGATAGTCAAAATTAACGTTTTCAAGACAAGATTTAAATCTCCTTGGAAAAAAGCTAGCCGAAGGGAAGTCAGATTTTTAAAGTCCAATCATAGCTAAGAACGCTCGTTGCGTTTACTTGATTTGCACAATATACAATTCATTTGGAGAAGGAGCGGACCGAACAAAATGGCAAAACCGAACAAAAAAAAAACTAAGGAACTCTTCGTCTTTGGCAGATTTTGCATACGCAACTGAAATGAGTTTGAGAGCTTCTGGGCAGTTATTGACAGCCAAATTGATTCCAGAAGTAGCAACTACTTCAGGTCACGCTGAATAGTGAAGATTGTAGAAAAGCTATCAGAGGGTCTCTTTAACCTAGTTCAATTAGCTGAGAAGAAGCTTTAACAACATCAAATGTTCTGAGACGAGAAAATATATCGTCGCCCTAGCATTGAAGTCCCGTATTCGCCATTTTTACATTATTGGGAAATCGCATTTAAAAGTTCGACAGTCTTTTGCGAGAAAACCAACCGTTTAATTTTTTTTATTTTTTTACGCAATAACTAATTGGAAATCCTCTTTTAATTATCGTTATCAGATATCCTCAAACGGTTTTAGTTTTCAAAATAATAAACTTTTTGTAAAAAATGAGTTTGCCGTATATCCCATTAAAATCAATATATTCTTTTCTTCATACACGTACGTCACAAAAAGCACATACGGAATTTCAATAATAAATAATTCAAAGAAATCTCCTTTCTTTCAGTGAATACGTTTTGCTTAAAAAAGTTTTTTATTCTTGTTATTATTAACTTATATTTGTTAGATCTTATATTTTCTGATTACATTTTTACCAGAATCGGATGAAATACTTCTAAAACTTCTTACTAAAAGGTTTTCCATACTTGTGCTAGTCAGGGTTATTTCACACTATTATACTTTATCATCGCTCCCTATTAAATAAAATGCACGACTGGATCGCACGAACTTGTTCTTATGTAAAAGTACTTTGGAATTTAAGATACATTTTATAAATATAAAACATGGATTTAATGAGATAATAATGTTCAAATGCATAAAATTGTCGCCTGGTTTCCGGAAAAGTATGAATTTATGCAAATAAACTTTAAAAAATCGTTTTATTATTGAATAAAATTTTTATATAAGTAAGAAATTTCTCTAAAATTTTTCAAGAAAAAAATGTGGGATGCGAATTTTAAGTATTTAATAATATTCGTTTTAGGAAATAATTTCAAAAAATAATCGTTCATAGGTTTTGAATATTGATTTAAATTTTTTTTTTTTTTTTTTTAACCCAATAAATATTTTTTCGAATATTTTTATATACAAAATTATTTTAAACTTAAGGGGACTCCTGCTAAAAATTTTGGGTTAAAATCCTTAGAGCCGTTAATGAGAAAGTCGAAAATCAAAAAAACGGGTCTATGGCAGGTACCCCTAATAACATTTTGCCCCAAAATTTGTTTTGACCAAAATGTAGTCCATGTCCATAATATCACACTTAATTTTGTTTTATCAAAATCGTTAGAGCCGTTTTCGAGATAAATAAGATTTTGCATTACGGGTGTATGGGGGGTACCCTTAGTTTTGGAGCTAAAAAAAAAATTTCAATTTCTCCTCTAGGGAATCACCGAAAACTCTTAACTACCGAGATTGAAAGAAATAGGTCCAGTGGTTTAGGCTGTAGTGAGAGGTACAGACATACAGACACACTGAAACATGTTTTTTGTGTACTAAATTTTCCTTAAAATTTTTATAAAAAAAATTGATATGCAAATTGTTAGTATTTAATAAAATACATTTTAAAACGTAATTTAAAAATTTAATCGGTAATCGGTTTTCAAGATATTGAATTTTCAAAAAAAAATATGTATTATTTTTTTAAAAATCCAAAAACTATTTTTTCGAAAAAATTTTCAGTTTATATTTTTTAAAATGCAAAGCAGCTCCTGCATAAAAATTTTGGTTAAAATCGTTAGAGCCGTTGGTGAGAAATTCGAAAATCAAAAAAACCGTTCTATGACAGGTACCCCTAATAACATTTCCCCCCAAATTTTTTTTTCACCCAAATATAGTCCATGTCCATAATATCACACTTAATTTTTTTTATCAAAATCGTTAGAGCCGTTTTCGAGATAAATAAGATTTTGCATTACGGGTGTATGGGGGGTACCCGTAGTTTTGGAGCTAAAAAAAAAATTTCAATTTCTCCTCTAGGGAATCACCGAAGACCCTTAACTACCGAGTTTGAAGAAAATACCTCAGGTAGTTTAGGCTGCAGTTCGAGGTACAGACATACAGACAGACAGACGGAATTGTCGGACCCACTTTTTTCGTCTTCGCTATCATCGTAATGTCAACTTTGATCAAAATCTCGAGTTCGATTTTTTTTCCAAATGCAGAACTTGCACTATAGTACCTATATCGCAAGTAAAAATATTTATAAGATCGAAAAGTTTATTTAAGTCTATGTATGTATAGAGGAATAACAAATAATTACTCCAAAACTATTATTATAAAAGATGTTGTTTATTGAGAATAATTTTATTTAAATTGATTTTAGCTAAGTGATATTTGAACAAGTAGGAATTTATAGTTTTGGATAGAAATAATAAATTAAATGTTGTGGGTGTCGCCACATAATATGTCTCACCAGGAAAAATAGAGTTTTGCGCTAGACTGTATAGCTTTCACAATTTCCCGACTATTTGAAATGAAATAAATGGTCATCGATTAGAAAAATGTTAAGTCAAATGCTTTTGCAGTTTTGAAAAAAAAAAAAATTGTGTAGTACGATGTATGATACAGAAATTTAGAAAATATTATTTTTTTATTTTTTTCATATTTTTTTATAGAAACAACATATACTTAGAGCGAGTAACGTTCTTCTTTTTTTTTTATTTTTTTTTTATTTATTCAAAAAATGAATGCTCTATCTACTGGATACAACTTCACAAGTATAAAAGTTAACGAAGTCAAACTATACAAAGCCAATAAATATGTGCAATTACTTTAATATATTTTTTTTAATTTTCTTTAATTCTTGCAGTAACTTTTTACTAACAAAAAGTCAAAAAATATACATACGAGTATTTTGCGCCTTTCCCTGGGAAATTGAGTTATATTTTTAATTTTTGTACATATTTTTTTAATTAAAGTTACCCTGAACTGAAAAAATTTCTTAAAAATTAAATAAAGCTCCTCTAAAGTGCAAATGCAATTCAATATGACAGTATTTGTAATGCATTTGTAAGGGACTTCCAAAAAAAAGGGCAATACAATTCTGGCAAATTTTTTTTATTTTTTTTTTTTTCATATTTTGTTTACTAAATTTAAAAATACAATAAACCTTTTTAACTCAATATTAATTTTATTTGATTTTTATAAAAGAGGTCGGTTTTGCATTTTTTAACAAATTTCCTTGCACACGCACACATGTAAGTTTTCAGTTCCCAAGAATGCCACTGCAATGTCAGCGCTTTGAAAGGAAAGGTTTGTTATTCTCTGTGCAAAAGAATTTTGCCCGCCCATCCGCTCTCTCGATTTCTTTGTCTGGGCTCATTTAATTTTTACTTGCGATATAGGTACTATAGGGCAAGTTCTGCATTTGGAAAAAAAATCGAACTCGAGATTTTGATCAAAGTTGACATTACGATGATAGCGAAGACGAATAAAGTGCGTCCGGCAATTCCGTCTGTCTGTCTGTATGTCTGTCTGTCTGTATGTCTGTACCTCGATCTAGAGCCTAAGCCACTGGACCTATTTTCTTTAAACTCGGTAGTTATGGGTCTTCGGTGATTCCCTAGAGGAGAAATTGAAATTTTTTTTTAGCTCTAAAACTAACGGTACCGCCCATACACCCGTAATGCAAAATCTTATTTATCTCGAAAACGGCTCTAACGATTTTGATAAAAAAAAAATTAGGTGTGATATTATGGACATGGACTACGTTTTGGTAAAAAAAAATTTAAGGCAAAATGTTATTAACGATACCTGTCATAGAACCGTTTTTTTGATTTTCGACTTTCTCATTAACGGCTCTAACGATTTTAACCACAAATTTTCAGCAGGAATCCCCCTTAGTTTAAAATAATATTGTATATAAAAATATTCGAAAAATTATTTGTTGATTTTAAAAAAAAAAAAAAAAATTTTTGTAAAATCAATATCTTCAAAACCTATGAACGATTATTTTTTGAAATTATTTCCTAAAATCAATATTATTAAATACTTAAAATTCGCATCCCACATTTTTTTCTTGCAAAATTTTAAGGAAATTTCTTATATAAAGAATTTATTTATTTAATAATATAACGATTTTTCAAAGTTTGTTTGCATAAATTCATACTTTTCTAGAAATCAGACGGCAATTTCATTTTAAATTCATGTTTTATATTTATAAAATGTATCTTAAATTCCAAAGTACTTTTACATAAGAGCAAGTTCGTGCGATCCAGTCGTGCATTTTATTTTCTATGGCGTTTTCAAATGGTTGATGCAAAATATATTATTAAGTGAACGGAAGGCGGAAATCATGTTAGCACCTCGGTCCGTTACTAAAATAAACATGTCATTAATGTGGCATTCAAACTCACTTAACAGATGACTGATCTTGTACTTAATGTTTTGGCCTAAAAGTTTAACAAAAATATTTAGTAGTAGATACTTGATAATACTTGAGATAAGCGTGCAGGACCGCAAAAGTAATAGAAGTGAAATTTTTCGAAAAATAAAGAATAAGAGTGATTTAGTATAAGCAACAGAGAGAGAGAGAGAGAGCAGCATATTAAAAGAAACACAACAATACAAATTTTGCTTACATGGTTACGTCGATCTGTTTTGTTCCGGCGTTCCCGGGACGTCGGAATTTATAGCTATCTTTTTCTTTCTCTCTATGTTACATCTTTTTTCTCTCTCATTTTAAGAATTGTGCGTAAAAAACATGATGGATGACGTTTTCTTGAAATGACACTCTTAATTCTCATCCAATTATGGAATATCGAATGGCTGCCTATGAAGCTTCACTTAAAAAAAAAAAATTTGAAAACATGATTCACCTTTCATAGATTTTAAGCCTAATAATCTGGAATTTAAATTTCCTTCCTTAACGAAGTGTATTGTAAGCGATATGTTTGACGTTCTCAAGTAGTTATCGGTCCAAATATCAGAAGTTAGCCCATATCCATTTTTTCTTATACTTTTTATTTCAGCCTTTATAACTTCGAAATATTGTGCGTAAAAAACATGATGGATGACGTTTTCTTGAAATGAAACTCTTAATTCTCATCCAATTATGGAATATCGAACGGCTGCCTATGAAGCTTCACTTAAAAAAAAAAAATTTGAAAACATGATTCACCTTTCATAGATTTTAAGCCTAATAATCTGGAATTTAAATTTCCTTCCTTAACGAAGTGTATTGTAAGCGATATGTATGACGTTCTCAAGTAGTTATCGGTCCAAATATCAGAAGTTAGCCCATATCCATTTTTTCTTATACTTTTTATTTCAGCCTTTATAACTTCGAAATATTTTTTGTTAAAATTTTTTATATTTCGCGAAACTGTTGTAGGGTGCGGTAATAATTCATCTATATCAACATTTTGTCCATATTTAGCACCGATAGATATTAGGAACTGTGCAAAATTTTTTAAACCCGAATCTTCTACAAGTTTAAATAGTCGCCAATTTTCTATTGCCCAATGTGTTATTACGTGTATACTTTTTTTCTTGTCCTCATTGCAGACATTTGTTTTAACAACTGTGCTATCAGTTTTGAAATTGTTTAGTATGTAGCATTTATCCTTTACCAAATTAGAGGTGCTTTTTTGATTGTATTTGTAAACGCAAAAACAACTTCTGCATGCTACCAAATTATCAATTGGATGACAATCTTTGTCTTCGATCAAACCAAAAACATCCCAAACTTTACTTCGGCCTCTTTTATTATTAATTTTAAATTCACCGCTTATTATTTTAGCTTTAATGGCTGAATTATTTAACAAGCCACTTACGCTCACCATTTAAAGGTCAGAATCATTTGTGGAGTCCTAACAAATATTTGAATTTCATTAATAAATACGTACAAATATGCAAAACCATGTCATATGACTTACGTCATTATCAAAATTAATTTATTTACACAATATTTTTCTTCGCCTTCACTCGATACAAGCCCAGAGATAAACTACAAACTGCACTCGTTTAGGTCAGCGCATTTGGTGTACTCGGTGTAGTCAGTGTGTTAAAGACAGTCAAGCACTCAGTGTTTGTGGCTTATGGAGTGGTACTCATTTTCAGTGTACTCTAGTTAGTAAAATAACAATGAATAGAATATAGTGAACTACTGTACTTGTTGAGTGAATGCAAATGAATGTATTCATGCAGCTCTTTAATATCTAATAATAATAATATGTAATTTATGTATAATTTATGTAGCATAGCCAGGGTAGAACTTTACAAAGCCATGAGAGAATTCGGCATCCCAAATAAATTGACACGACTATGTAGGTTGACCATGACCAACGTAACAAGCCAAGTAAAAATAGCCGGATTGCTATCCAGACCAATCAAAATCTTTAATGGACTCCGACAAGAGGACGGTTTGGCCTGCCTCCTCTTCAACCTGGCGTTGGAGAAAGCAATCCGTGACTCTGGCACGGCAACAAGAGGGACCATCGTCAACAGGTCCAGCCAGTTACTGGCTTACGCAGACGACATTGACATCATCGGAAGAACCGAACAAGCTGTACACGATTCCTTCATCCAGATCGAGCAGGCGGCACAAAATCTGGGGCTACACATTAGTGAAGGTAAAACAAAGTACATGGTGGCGTCGAATGCGAGAGGAACAGTTGGTCAAACAATCAAGGTAGCGGAGCACGAATTTGAAGTGGTGCAATCCTTTAAATACCTTGGGTCAATAGTAGCAGCCGATAACAATATAGAAGAAGAAATACGCGGGCGGCTTCTCAAATCCAACAGAGCCTACTATAGTCTGTCAAAGCTTTTCAAATCCAGAAATCTCACCATAACTTCAAAACTGCTGCTGTACAGGACCATGGTCCTGCCAGTACTCACATATGGATCCGAGACTTGGGTGCTTAGCAAAAGGCACTCCGACCTCTTAGCTGCGTTCGAGAGAAAAGTCTTAAGGAGAATTGTTGGCCCCATATGTGAGGAAGGACGATTCCGGAGACGGTACAATCATGAATTGTACGCAATCTACCTAGAAGCAGATATCGTGACAAAAATTAAGCTCGGTAGACTCCGGTGGGCAGGGCACCTAGCTCGCATGAGCGAAGAGGAACCTGCTCGGAAAGTTCTTTGTGGTACATTCTATGGTAGACGACAGCGTGGTAGACCATGCTTGCGCTGGAGAGATGGCGTAGACCAGGACGCCCGAAGCCTTGGGGTGCGCAACTGGATGGCGTCGGCTAGAGACCGGGATAGGTGGAGAGACTTGTTGAAAGAGGCCAGGACCGGAACCCGGTTGTCGAGCCGATGATGATGATGATGAATTTATGTACATACGTATACAAACATTTCAATATTTTGATGTTATAAATACATAGTCATGTCAGAATTGTTTATACTTTACTTATTTACCTACCCTCCTAGTAAAATATTTGAATCCATATAAATGATTGTGAGCCACTTATAAGTTTCACAGCTTTTGTGAATCAAGTGATTGAATGAATGATTTGAGTGTGAGCCGTCCACGTATTCGATATTCATAAGTGCAAGCAAGGTAACTAGTCACACTCTAATGCATTGTGAAAACGAATCTTTGTGAGAAATGAATACTGATTCACACTTGATTTCGTTCATAGTGTATGTGACTGTGTGAGGCTCACATTTTTGCGAATGATTCACAATGGTAAATGAATACATTCATGCAGCTCTCTGGTAGGTACCTTAATTTTAAGGTAAAATACATTTTTTTTCTCACATCTTATAGATTATATTATTATTTATCAAGTTTAAAAAAAAATCTAGCATGGGGTTTTTGAAATATTGAGCTTTAAAAAAAAATTATTGAAGGGTTTTTCAAAAATCCAAAAAATTTTTTTTTGAAAATTTGAGTACACAATTCTATTTATGTATGTTTTTGGGGAGCTTTAGCAAAAAAAAATAATCAAAATCGGTTGTACCGTTTTTGAGAAAATTAAAAACAAAATAAAAATCCAAAAATTTTTTTTTTTGAAAATTTGAGTACACAATTCTATTTATGTTTTTGGGGAGCTTTAGCAAAAAAAAAATGATCAAAATCGGTTGTACCGTTTTTTGAGAAAATCAAAAACAAAAAAAAATGGTTCCATGGGGGGTATCCTCAATAACCATTTTTCGTAAAATTTTTTCAACCATTACCTAGCTTTCACTAAATGAAATTTTTTTGTATTTTTATTTTTAAAATCTATCGAACAGTTTTTAAGAAAAAAAAAATATTTATAAAATTTCGAAAAAAATTCGTATGGCAGGTACCGTTATTTTTGGTCTTAAAAAAAAAAGAAAACAAGTGGGGGGAAAAAATTAAAAATGATATCTACCAAGTTTAAAGAAAATCGGACGAGCCATTTGGGCTGTAGTCTAACAGACAGACAGGCAGAATTGCGAGACCCACTTTTTTACTTGCGATATAGGTAATAGGGCAAGTTCTGCATTTGGAAAAAAAATCGAACTCGAGATTTTGATCAAAGTTGACATTACGATGATAGCGAAGACGAAAAAAGTGGGTCCGACAATTCCGTCTGTCTGTCTGTCTGTATGTCTGTACCTCGATCTAGAGCAGTTGTTGCCGTTTTTTTACTTCCTCTCATGTTTTTCCCTCATAAACTTTTATTTCTTAGGTGGGAATAAGCAACACTAAAACTTTGTTCATTTTTGGTAGCTTAAGCATGCCCAGTTAGTCCTTGTTCTTTTAACAAATCGGTTTTAGCTCTTTCGACACTATTTAAAGCTTTTGATCTACCCATTTTTTTTAATTTCAATTAAACGGCTAAATTTCATTTAAAACACTTCAAATTTTGATTAAATGTGTCAATCATCTCAAAACTCTCATTGACAATGAAGATAATGACCGATAACGATCGTGTACCTATTCAGTTGACGCAAAAAAATTCTGCATTTGGAATTCTGCATATGGAAATATGGAACGCTTTGTAAGAGAGCGAGAGAAAAAATAACGGTACTTTTTGAATTATTCTTTCTGATTTGTTTTCTTAACATTGCAAGCAAACAGTAAGCATCATCAAATGATACATTAAGGCCCAAAGTTTGAAAAAAATGAACCATATACCTTAAAAAAACTGTATGCGTATTCAGTTGAAGCGGAGTGTATCTTTAAGAGAGCGAGAGAAAAAATAACGGTACTTTTTGAATTATTCTTTCTGATTTGTTTTCTCAACATTACAAGCAAACAGTAAGCATCATCAAATGATACATTAAGGACCAAAGTTTGAAAAAAAATGAACAACATACCTTAAAAAAATTGTGTGCGTATTCAGTTGAAGCGGAGTGTATCTTTAAGTCCAGAGCAGTCGAAAATCGTCCTAATAGCATAGAAATTTTAACGTCATCGGCAAACATTAGACCATTTTCTTTTTTGAAAACGAAAGTTAAATCATTTATAAATAAAAGGAAGAGCAATGGGCCCAAGTTGCTACCTTGAGGTACCCAGGAATCCACATCAATTGAACTTGAATAATGTTCATTTATCACAACAATTTGCTTTCTGTTATACAGATACGATTTTAATCAACTGATAAAAGAACTAGTAAAACCCATCTTAAATAACTTTTGTGTATGCAAACCTGTATTGTGTAATAATAATAACATCGATAACATCGACTTGATACGAGTATCGTTTTTCTATTTGGTTCAAGCAATAGTTTCTAAAAAGACAATGATTTGTAGCTGTTGAGCGACCCTTAAAGAAATCCATGTTGACTTCGCGATAATGACTCTCATACAGAAAAATATAAATTTTTAGTTATTTTCTTTTCCAAAAGCTCTGTAACAATAGCTTTGAAATGGGCCTATAATGTTTAATTAAATTCTTGGAACCTATTTTATAAATCTGATTAATGAATGATGTTTTGCATTCCTCGACAAACTCACCCGATGAGAGGCTTGTTGAAAAGGAGAGTTAGGGCAAAACAAATTGTGCAAGAGCATCTTGATAGAAGAAGAGGGGGTATTTTGTCATAGTCTTCTTTCTTGGAAATGTCAATTTCACATAAAGCAATAAAAACTTCCTCCACGTATAAGTGCGGGGGCACAAAACTGATCAGCGCATCGATATTCTAATACATATACTAACATCATGAACAAAATAGATATTGTAAGATGATTTTAAAAATGTTTCAAAAAGTTCACAAGATATAGACTGGATATAGAATGTTCATTATGGTATTCCATCCACTGACGAAAAAATGAGGTACTGTTTCGCTTCGAAATAATAAAAATCTAGAATGATTTACTATTTTTTCTTTATGTTTGACTCAGTGGTATCTATTTATGTATATATTGCTAGTATAAGAAACAATTGAGAAAATCAAACTCTCTTCTGAATTGAACCGAGTCGATTTCAATCTTCAACACACCCTGTTAATTTAAATTTACTTGCAAAGAAATATGCTGAAAAGTTATTTAATAATGGAGTCAATTGCATCTACATTATATTTTAAATCATTATTTATAAAAACAAGATCAAGAATTCTTCCTAAAGCGTTTTTAATAGAATTTATTTGAGTAAGATCAAGAGAAGGAATCGACAGCTTTGGATTTCTCTATTTTCGTTAAATGGATCTAAACTTTGTTCATCTTCCATAAAGCACCAGTCAATTTCACCGAGGTTGAAATCGCCTAGTACACAAGAATACTGATTAATTGTCAATCCACTAACTAAAGCATTAATATTAGATATATGCATAGAATATATTTCTGAACTACTACGTGGTCTTACATAACTAACAATAAGAAACAAATCTTTCGAAAAAAAGTATTTAAACTAATACAAACACAAAGCTGTTCGACGTCATCGTTGACCAAGTTGCATTGTTTACTGATGAATTTAGTTCTTACTGCAATCAACACACCTTCTCGACGCTCCATATCAGTTGTCCGTGGCCTGTCTCGTCGATACACTTGAAAAGAACCATCGAAGAGCTCGGATAAGTGAAAGTTTGTATTCAACCAAGTCTCAACGATAACGATGACATCATGCTCGTGAAGCGAAGATCACATACAAAGCTGGTTAGTTTTAGTGCTTATTCCACCACCATTTTGAAAGTACACTCGGAGTTGTGACGTAGATAATAATGATGGAATATTTCTATTTACTTTGAGGCACTTTGTTGTTTTGAGCGCAACCCGTTTTTTGGGCGACTTATAAATTGCTTAATTTGTATCCCAACTGGCCAGATAGATTTTTCAATAGCAGCATTAAATGATCCAATAGGGACACCCAGCTTAAAATTTATAAAATGGAGAGATGAAATATCTGTTTCCTTTTTAATTAATTTAGAGCACACTTGTTATTGGTAAATTAAGTTTGCGTGCAGTGAATTTTATAACATCTTCCGTGACTGAATTACTTAGTCTAGAGATATGAATAAAACGTATCAATGCCAAATCAAATCAATGTTTTTTTTTTTTTTTTTTTTTGTGAATACCAGACCACGAAAGTTCCTTATTGTTGACGACTATCCAAAGTATCATATTGGGGAATGATTGTTGACGGCTCATGACCAGCTTGGTAGGAAAAAGCGGCAACACGACGTGAGCGGTTTTCATCAAAAGCAACATTTCAGTAACAATGCCAATGAGGGTATCATCAGCAGAAAGGAGCGGGTAACATTGTCACTCGAAATGACAACAGCACTACCGGAATCACTTGTTCCTATATCATTATCACTAATGAACCGAGATCTTTATTGTCGTAGGCCACATTATTTCCATCTTTGTTAATTCTCTTACTTTTATCATAGAGCGCATTAATGGAAAGAGTTAAGCATGACGTTGACGATGGGAGATCTTTGTTTTTCTTGTTTATTTACCACCACGAGCAACCGCGGGAAGAGCAAGAGAAGAAACATTGGTGGGCAACTGGCTTTAAGACGAGAACTTGCAGGTGCACTGCTTTTATTTTTCACAGAGAGACGATCCAAATTTGGAGACGAGGTAGCAAGCCTTTCAGTGTTGGATTGTTTAACAAGTTCAATAGCCTTAAAAACTTTTTGATAGCGTGTACTTTCGCGAATAGAACGACTTTTGTTTAATACATTTCACGGCACTTTTATCGAGATTGAACCCCCCTTAATTGTTACGAGGAGGTATTATTCAAAAGAGTACTCAAATTCTCTTGCATAAGAGCAAAGAGATCAGATTTACAAACCAAAGATACGCTGACATTTATTTTTTAGTTTATGGGCTGTCCAATGGAACTTCCTAGAGCGCGACAAAGATAACTGGAACAAACCGACAACTTCCTAGTTTACGAGTATTTAGAACAACTTGTCGGCCCTTCAAACTCCCCACAAGCTGAATTCTTTAAACTATCTGAAGTTTTTGTGCAATGATCTACCAGAACTATTGGAGGACAAGAACATTCCACTAATGCAACTAGTTTCATCATATTTACAACAGGATGGCCCTCCAGCCCACTATGGTCTTGAGGTTAAGCATTGGCTAGATGAAAGAGTACGGTAATCGTTGGATAAGAAGAAATGGAGCGGTTCATGTGCGTACAATCGGAAAAGTCGTGCAAAAATTTGAGCAAACCGGGTCTGTAGGAGATGTGAAAACACCAGTGCATGCTCGTACAGCTCGTACTGCAGATAATATTGCTGCTGTTCACGATAGTGTGGCTGAAGAGCCGTCCACCTCAACTCGCCGTCGTGCCCAACAATTGCACCTCTCACTCTCGTCGTTGATGAACATTATGCATAAGGACTTGCATTTACACGCTTACAAGGTGCAATTGACTCAAGAACTAAAGCCTCTTGACCATTTCAAGCGTCGTCAATGGTCAGAATAACCTGTTCCACGTTTTCCCCAAGTATCATAAAATATATGGATTTTTACTCAAACTTGTCATTGAGTTTTATTTCTATTATTGTTCCGTTTATTAAAAAAAATGCTAAAACGGTATGTTTATTACGCATTTTCTCGAGAAAATTGAGGCCAAAGTCAAAAAATTATCATGGTCAGGAAAAACGGAACATGCTAGAAACTGGATATCTCAAGATCGAGATACGAGTAGGATAACAAGTTTTGTTTAGGCGCAATTACAAAGGCTACTATTTCTTCTAAAAATAAAAGCCTCGATAAAGCTTCTATCATTAGTACTAACAGCGCAATTACCGTTAACTTGGATCAGGGAACACTAAAATAAGCATTTTCTCAAATCCCCGATAAATGATATAAAGATTAGAGATAGGCCCATATTGTAGAAATATTTTCTAAAAATAAATCTAAAAATCACACCCTAGAATATTATGCACGAATCAAGGGATACCCTGCATAATTCTTCTGTTGCATTCGCGTTAGGATATGGTGTGAATATTTTGAAGAAAAATGAATGATAGAATGAGGGTTGTCTACGTGTCGGTGGAGGCCGCACAGCGCACAGTGCGGCCGAAGGCATCTTTGTGCGGCCAAAAGTCCAAAATAAAAGTTTTGAGTTAGGGGTTTTTTGTCATCAGGCTGTCTAAAGGAGACCCCTAGGAGACGAAAAATGTTCTTAGTAGAGTCTCTTGCCTCAAATCCCCCCCCCCCCCCATAATCTTAGTCTGAATGTGGCTGCTAAGTTAACGTAGTCACGCGTCGTTAAGATAGGCTAATGGACACTTCCATCAAACACGTGTAAAAGTTTTTATTTCCAAGCAAATCTATTACAATAAAATGGATTCAACAGCTGCAAATGCGTAAAAGAAGTTAAAGAATGTCTGAATAAAAATTCCTAAACAGTACATTGTTAGACAGAGATACTCGTATGTCAACACTATTTATTTACTTAGAAAAAAAATATTTGTTTGAGTGAAAACATTTTTGTCTTGCTAGATCTTGTTCTCAAAGCTATTTAAGATAATTAATAAAAGTATTGTGTACCTAATAAAATAAAATTCAGCTGCCCGTAGCTGCCCGTTGAGTTTTTTTGTGCATTAAGGTACTAGTTCAGTCTAGAAAGCCGAAAAACCCACGATTTTCGGGAATTTTTTCTCGGAAACTTTATTAGATAATAACATAATTTTTTTTTAAATAATGAATACATGCGTCAAGAATAAATTTTTTTTTAAATTTTTGAATTTTGGCCAAATTATAGAGGGCGCAATCGTCGACTCAAAAAATACGTTGTCCCATTGCGGACAGTTAATCTCAGGATTTGCTGGACTGAAAAAAAAACAAAAACAAAGTGGGTTGTTTAAAGGAAGGTTTCTTACAGACAATTCAAAACAATTTGTTTTAAAATTGAAAAAAAAAAAAAAAAAACAAAAAATGTCAACCTTTGAAAAAATAATTTTTTTTTGGAAATCTTGTTAGCTATTTTTGGGTCGCCATTTTTTTGTTCATAACTTTTTGGTCAAATTGTGCTAAATTATCTTAGAAAACATAAAAACAATCAAGTAGCAACAAGTTTTTTGAAAATCGGTTCAGTAGATCCGGAGATTAACTGTCCGCAATGAGATAATGTGTTTTTTGAGGAGTCAACGTTGGCGCCCTCTAGAATACGGCCAAAATTATAAAATTAAGACAAAAAAGATGTTCTTGTACTCTTGACGCATGTATTCATTATTTAAAAAAAAATATGTTATCTAATAAAGTTTCCGAGAAAAAAATTCTCAAAATTCGTGCGTTTTTTGGCGTTCTAGACCGTACTAGTACCTTAATTTACAACAATATCCCTGGTATTGTATGCCCGCGTTAGTTCACAAACTTTTAATTCATGGCCCCGAAATAATAAAATATTCAGTGTTACCTATCTGTCAAATGTCGGAAGATGCACAAGAAGCATGCAAATTTTTTTTTTAAATTTCTCAAGCTAATTTCGCAAGAAACCATTATCGTCAAAAGACAATGGAGGATGTTTTTAAAAGATTTCTAATCGCATCCGATCCATTAATATCTAGTTGTCCGGAATTACCTCTTAAATTAATATATATATTTGTTTGCTCATATTGCATTTTGTATTTCTAAATTTATGATGTATAAATTACTGTGTTCAATTTCAATAAAGATATACACACAGTCACAAAAGTAAGTATACAACCAAGCTAATACGTAAATAGACGAAAAAATACCGTTAATATCAAATCCATATCTATTCTCTGCATATGGCACAAGTGTCTTGTCATACACATTACTGCTGCTAAGCAAAATAACGGTACAATTTGTATCCACTTCTTTGCTACCTCATTATTTGTAATCACGGGTAAAAAAAATAGGTTACAAAAGTTAGTATACAGACAGTTTTTCTTATGTGATGTTGCATCAATAAAAACTTTTGAGTCGATTTTTTGTTTTTTTTTTTATTAAAAATGTAAGGCAAAACTACTAGACTAGCCTATTTCAGTACAAATTATTCCTTTTAAAATTAGAAATGGCACCACGTGGAAAAGAGCTCTCCTTGGACTTACAAAAATTAATAGTTAAGTACTCAAGTGAAGGAAAGTGGATTCGGAAAGTAGCTGTACTTTTTAATATAAGCCCAGCAACCGTCCAAAAAATATTGGAATAGCAGAAACAATGTAGAACAGTTACGAACACGGCTCGCAGTAGCCGCCTGCGAACGTTCTCTGAACATGAGAAGCGGCTAATAATTCGCAAAGTAAAGAAAAATGCGAAAATAAGCGCACCAAAACTGCAGGACGAGATAGAAGAAGAGACAGGTAAGTCATGCTGTACCCAAACCATACGCCGCATCCTTTACGAAGTCGGGTATAAGGCTGTGCTATTAGGAAAAAACCATTCATTAGCAAGGTCAATCACCAAAAGCGGATTGAATTTGCCAGAAGTCTTATTCAGACCGATTTGGCTTTCTGAATACTGTTATATTTTCTGACGAGAGCAAATTCAACATCCATGGCTCTGATGGGCGTGCAAAAGTGTGAAGAAAACCTAATACGGCGTTAGATCCTAACCACCTGACTGGAACTGTTAAACATGGTGGTGGTTCGCTTATGGTTTGGTGGTGCTTGGCGGCATCTAGAGTGGGTAACCTGGTTTTTATTGAGAGTACGATAGATCGTTTTGGTTACCTCGACATCTTAAAAAATAATCTTCATGAAAGTGCACAAAAACTAGGTTGTGAGAGATCATTCATCTTTCAACAAGATAATGACCCGAAACATACCTCGCAAATCGTGAGAGAATGGCTGCTATATAATGTGCGAAGACAAGTCAAAACAACTCCTCAATCGCCAGATTTAAATGTTATTGAGCATTTATGGGATCATCTGGAGCGTCAAATACGCAAACATGAGATAAAATCAAAAGTAGAGATTAAAAGGATCCTTCAAAAAGAATGGAACAAAATAGCCCTAAGAGTTACCCAAAAACTTGTTTCGTCGATGCCATCGAGAATAAACGCCGTAATTAAATCAAAAGATTACCCAACAAGTTACTAAATTCTAATATTAACTTAAAAATGTTGTAATTTCTATTAGTGTATACTTACTTTTGTGATCAAAATTCTGAGAGAGTTTTAGTTTTAAGTTGATATCTAAGCCATTTTTAAATAAAATGTTTTGATAATTGATTTTACGAAAAGAGAATAAAATTTTCTAAAAAATATACGCCAAATGTTTCATAACATATGCTTATTCAATTTTTTTCTCTCTGCTTAACATTTTGTTTCCTGTTGTATACTTACTTTTGTGACTGTGTGTATAAATAATTTTTTCGTTTTTTTGTGTTATATAATATTGATATATAGCATTCCACCATTTTGAATTTGTTCATTTTTAATAAATTTTCAAGTAAATGCCCTACAAAACAAATTTTTTTAACCAACTATCAAAGTTATTTCATTTATGATAAGTTTTTTGCGTATGACATGACGCCATATTTGGTCGGCCATTTTGAATTTGCTGATTCTAATAACAGATTCGTAATCAGCGACCCCGAAAACCCCTATATACCAATTTGTCGATCATTCCCTACTTTTGGCCGCACTGTGCAGCGCGGCGATGTAATTGTTTTTAAAGATTTTCTTTTCACTTGGTCGAAGAAAATATTAAAAAAAAATGTATGGTCACTTTTTTCCTTGGAAGTATGTAGGTACTTGCGAGGAATTGACAAATTCTCCAAGAGTATCTCTTGTCATGGAAAGTGCTGCTCATTAGCCATTCGGAATCGGCAGAAAATGTAAGATCCCCTCCGTTCCTGGTAACACGCACACAGGAATGGTTGAGAGTTGTAAGTCACTAGGTCCTGGTTCACTCCGAGCTGTTGCACCACCAAATTTATTTTTTTTATGTACATAGGTACATTAATTCATGAGAGGAAGGAAAACATTTTCTTAGCCGAAAATTCAATTTTTCGAGTGACGCTAAGTTATAATTAATATAATTAATTAATATATGGGTCATTGTACAAACGATGAAATTTTCGGCGGCCCAAGAA
>OZ007555.1:110774351-110781851 GCA_963931855.1 Philhelius festivus
ATATATAATATAATATTATATATATAATATAATATAATATAATATAATATAATATAATATAATAATAATATATATAATATAATATAATATAATATAAATAATATAATATAATATAATATAATATAATATAATATAATATAATATAATATAATATAATATAATTATAATATAATATAATATAATATAATATAATATAATATAATATAATAAAATATAATAATATAATATAATATAATATAAATAATATAATATAATATAATATAATATAATATAATATAATATAATATAATATAATATAATATAATATAATATAATATAATATAATATAATATAATATAATATAATATAATATAATATAATATAATATAATATAATATAATATAATATAATATAATATAATATATATAATATAATATAATATAATATAATATAATATAATATAATATAATATAATATAATATAATATAATATAATATAATATAATATAATATAATATAATAATATAATATAATATAATATAATATAATATAATATAATATTAATATAATATAATATAATATAATATAATATAATAATAATATAATATAATATAATATAATATAATATAATATAATATAATATAATATAATATAATATAATATAATATATTAAATATAATATAATAATAATATATATAATATAATATAATATAATATAATATAATATAATATAATATAATATAATATAATATAATATAATATAATATAATATAATATAATATAATATAATATAATATAATATAATATAATATAATATATATAATATAATATAATATAATATAATATAATATAATATATATTAATAAATATAATATATATTATAATATAATATAATATAATATAATATAATATAATATAATATAATATAATATAATATAATATAATATAATATAATATAATATAATATAATATAATATAATAATATAATATAATATAATATAATTATATATAATATAATATAATATAATATAATATAATATAATATAATTATATATAATATAATATAATATAATATAATATAATATAATATAATAATATAATATAATATAATATAATATAATATAATATAAATATAATATAATATAATATAATATAATATAATTATAAATATAATATAATATAATATAATATAATATAATATAAAATATAATATAATATATATTAATATAATATAATATAATATAATATAATATAATATAATATAATATATATAATATAATATAAATAATATAATATAATATAATATAATATAATATAATATACTATAATATAATATAATATAATATAATATAATATAATATAATATAATATAATATAATATAATATAATATAATATAATATAATTTAATATAATATAATATAATAAATTAATATAATATAATATAATAATAATATAATATAATATAATAGAATATAATATAATATAATATAATATAATATAATATTAATATAATATAATATAATATAATATAATATAATATAAATATAATATAATATAATATAATATAATATAATATAATATAATATAATATAATATAATATAATATAATATAATATAATATAATATAATATAATATAATATAATATAATATAATATAATATAATATAATATAATATAATATAATATAATATAATATAATATAATATAATATAATATAATATAATATAATATAATATAATATAATATAATATAATATAATATAATATAATATAATATAATATAATATAATATAATATAATATAATATAATATAATATAATATAATATAATATAATATAATATAATATAATATAATATAATATAATATAATATAATATAATATAATATAATATAATTTATTTATTTATTTATTTATTTATTTACTAACTAAACAAAAAAATTCTTAAAATTAGATTAATAATAATAGTAATAATACTCGTAGGTTAGGGTGGAAAGTTGGGTCGGGAAATGAAGGTATAATTATTGGAGAGCATTTTTAAGGGCAGTTTTTGAACTACTTAAATCAAAAATAGTTGAGTTGTTAGCACTTCTAAGCATTCTTGAAAGTGGTTCATTTAGGCCGTACTCGATTCGGTGAAGGGGTATCCAGAATAGTGGTATCGATCTGAGGCGAGATTGATTAGTGTTTTGCTTTATTTTGCGTAGCAAGCCTACGCAGTCGATACCTCCAGATAATAACTGGTGTAAAAATAGGAGGTCAGCATTATCTCGACGTACTCTTAAGGTCTGTAAATTTATATGTTTAAGACGGTTTTCGTAGGGTGGGAGTCTGAATGGGTCGTCCCATCCGAGGCCGCGCAAACAAAATCTTATAAGTCTGCGCTGAACGGCTTCAATGCGCTGAATGTGGACATCATAATAAGGTGACCAGGCGGGAGAGGCAAATATCATTATTTATGCTTTAAAATCATTAAAATGAATCATTAGAATATAAAAACAACAATTTTTTTTAACTTGATCCAGTAATTTGCACAACCCTATAGCTTGAACACTATTGGTTTCGTCCGTGTTCAAGTTAACGAGCGTCCACTGTACTTCTACTCGTAATCTTCAATTACTTCTTGTTAATTTTCGTCGTCTCCTTCTTCTTCTTCTTCTTCTTTTTTTTTATATTATACGCGCACTCAAGGGGTTATGAATACCCTTATAATGTTAAATACACAGTGCGAGCAATTAGGAAATTAGGATAGGATTAGAAAGGAGATACCGATGCACATTGGTTTTGAATGTCTGCACATTGAAATGAGTGGGAAATACTGAGCCAGGTAAGGCATTCCACATTCGTGTAGTGCGACTAAAAAAAGAATCTCTGTATTTGACAGTACGTCCGAAGTTGGGCTCAAGGGTAAACTGATGGGCATTCCTAGAAGTTCGGGTATTACGGTTGAATTGTTTAAGGGGAGGAATGCAACCGGCTATTTCACTAGAGCATTGTTTATGAAAGTAGCGGTAAAATAATGATAGACATGAAACGTTGCGGCGGTGCTCGAGAGATACAAGTGTTTCAGCTAAACAACGGTCGCCTATCATTTTTATAGCTCTCTTTTGAATTCTGTCCAAGAGACTCAAGTGGGTTTTTGGAGCACCTGCCCATATATGGGAATTGTACTCGAGCTTCGGAAGAATAAAGGCTTTATATATAACAACCAGATCAGAAGGGGTAAAATACTTCTTGCATCGGCAGAATTTAATGAGCTTATCATACGCTGCCGTTGGAAGTCCACATCCGAAGGACAAGGATGTGAATCTAAAAACGAATATGAGAAGCTGAGGGTACTATCATCAGCGAAACAATTAAGTGGATTAGAACAATTAAGTGGATTAGAAGTTTCAGACAAAAGATCATTTATGAATATAAGGAAGAGTATCGGAGACAAAACGGAGCCCTGTGACACACCAGCGTTTATTTTGTGGATATCAGACTTGAAACCGTCCAATACTACTTGGAGAGAACGGTCCGAAAGGTAATTTCTAATCCAACGAAGAAGAGATTCGTCGATACCAAATGCACGCATTTTCGATAAGAGAGCTTGATGCCAAACTCTATCAAATGCCTTTGAAATATCAAGTGCAATAGTTTTACTTTCTCCAAAACGATGTAAAGATTTGTTCCACTTTTCGGTGAGATATACCATCAGATCACCAGTGGACCTATTGCTACGAAAGCCATACTGCCGGTCATTAAGGAGCTTTCGTTCTTCAAGATATTTCTTAAGCTGAAAATTGATCAGCGTTTCCATGACCTTAGAAAGAAGGGACGCAAGTGCAATTGGACGATAGTTAGAGGGGGAGGAGGATTCGCCTTTTTTAGGGACTGGCTGGACAAATGCTGTTTTCCATCTACTCGGAAAGAGACCTGAAGAGTAGGACAGATGGAAAAGCTTACGCAGTGGTTTTTCCAGCGTTGAAGAACACCTCTTCAGAACAATAGCAGGGATACTATCCGGGCCAGCGGATTTGTGAATGTCAAGATCTTTTAGTACTCTAGCAACTGCACGAGTGCGAAAGAAGATTCGTCCCATATAATCGTTTACGCTCTCAAGTACAGGAGGAGTCATGTCACTCACTGGTAGTGTCGAATTAACAGCAAACTGTGCTGCAAGCAAATTGGCTTTATCTATCGAACTTACAACAGGAATGTCATTGAAGACGAGCGTTGAAACTGAGGATGACGTAGTGTTTCGTATTTTTTTACAAATTACCAAAAATTTTTACTACCTTTGGGAGATTGTAGTATTTTTTGCCGTAATTTTTGATCATGTAAAAATTTTGTTCGTCGGATATGGATGTTACAGGTCTTTCTAGCTTGTTTGTACTTATTCCGGTTTTCCTCAGTGGGATTGGCTTTAAAACAACGGAAACTTACTTCTTTTACCTTTTGATAGCCTCTTTACAGCTCGAATCAAACCAGGAGTTTTCTTTCGGTTTGATAGATTTTGTCCTATTCGGAATAAAATTTCTCATACCGTAGAGAATCAGATTTGAGACCATATCTGCACTGGAATCTACATCACTACCGAGGAAGCATAGTGACCAGTTAAATTTCCCGAAGAAATCATTGGGACCGTTCCAGTTGGCTTTCTCGTACAGCCAAACGGTTCTTACAGGGTTTTTTTCTTTAACTGGGGATTGTTGACACGAGAAATTCACAAATATGACACAATGGTCTGAAGTGCCTAGAGGCGATAAAACATTTATGGTGTATTTATCAGGGTTTGAGGTAAGGAACAAGTCTAGAGTGTTGGCCGATTGACCTGCAACGTCAGGAATCCGAGTTGGCTCGTCAACAAGCTGGGTCAGATTGTTTAACTCAGCAAAGATCTCGACATACCTTCCTTCGGGTGTTGTCTGACCAGAATAGCGCAGCCACGAAGAATTGTGTACATTGAAATCGCCCGTAACAACGATCTCACTGTGCGGAAAATGGGAAACAATTCTCTGGATAGAGTCGGAAAGGGCATCGAATTCATTTGAAGTCGAATTTCTATCCAAACTTGGACAGCGATAAATAAAACATGTATGAATGATGCGCCTTTGGATTGTGAATTTGAACCACATATAATTAAAATTAGTATTTACACAGGGACCATACTGTGGAAGAAGCTGATAGGCAACATCATTACGTACGTATACGGCGAGACCATGGTGATAAAAGAATAATGGCACTAGACTATACCCATGTAGTTTAAACTCCGTATGATCAGTGTTTTCACCAACCTGGGTTTCGCTTAGTGCCAAAACAGCTGGCCTGTTTAAAACAGAGTGAACGTACACAGCACAGAAATTTTTTTTGGAGCCCCCGAATGTTACAATACTCGACGGAGAACTTACCAGCCATTGCAATACACAAACACAAAAAAAACCAAAACTAGACAATTAACTATGCAGGTAATTAATTTTGGGCACCAGAAAACTTCACAACGCAATTTACCATTAGTGTTATGCCTAAATGGAAAATCCGCTCCGCTCCTGTACAACCAAAATCAACAACCGCAATCTATCCAATATTGCTATGTATAGTCTAATGCAACACCGTATGGTGTTTACCATACAATATATACAATAGCTACACTAACAACTGTGAGCGGTGATGGAACGGAGAGGGAGGGACCACAGATGAAGCTCGCTGTGTTATAATTTGTATAATGCACTGTTTTTTTTTGTTTTTTTTTTTTTTTGTTAGCACGGCGCACAGTGGGCAGAAATCGTGGTTTAAGTGGTCAAAAATCCATAACTTTTGAACCAGTTGAGTTTTTTTTATATTTTTTTTTTATTTGTAACTTTATTTAAGTACCTTTCAATACATAGTGCTTAATTTCTCAAACATGTGTTATTTTGATTTTAAAATAAATAATAAAAAAAAGTTGTTTTTCTCCCTATTAATGTGGAAGACAAATTTTTCAAAATATTGACTTAAATTGGATTTAAAACTTATTTTAAAAGAACATTTTTGAAAATCCAACAAATGGTGACCAGTAAACTATTTATTTGAAATCCTTGGGCTTGCCCTTTGGGTCTTCACAAAAACACTCAAAAAAAAAAAAATTTGTAGTTCCCTTTTTGTCCTTTTCAAGCCAACACTTTGTTTAAGAATAGTTACCAAAACCTTAAATAAATTTTGTCGTTTCCATCATCCAATTATTAAATGTAACGGAACAATTAATGAGAACCACATAAATAGAGCATACCATTTTCTTTTGGGCACAGAAAATAAGTGCAAGCAAATTTCCTAACCGCACTAAATAAAGACAACATGGTAAGTTAGGTTAGGTTAGGTTAAAGTGGCTGTCATTAAAACATCTGACCCACTTAGACCAGTAGAGGTCCATTGCGATACCACGATCTAATAGGGAACAAAAAGGTTCCCTACTAGTTAAAACCATTTGGAGCTTCTGATGAAGCGAAGGAGACTTTTAATGTCTGTATTTATGAGATCGCTTGGTTCGTTATAGAAATATTCTCCTAGATTCGGTTTGCGTTTGGGTATTTACAAAGAAGGTGTGGCATTGTTTCCTCTTCCTCCTCGTCCAAGCAACTCCTGCAAAAATCGTTTTATAGTAAACCGAGTAGTGTCTATCTATAAGACAGTGACCAGTTATGACACCTATTACGGAGCTGATCTGAGATCTGCTGAGGGACAATAAATACTTTGACCGCTTCAAATCCATTATGGGCCAGATTTGTTTGGTCGCCAAACAAGTGGTAGTGTTAAGCCATCTTGTGTTTGATTGTTCCAGAGCAATTCGCTTCAGCATAAATTTACTTGTAGCTACAGGCATACCTATGTTTACCCTACCGGGCAAGATAGGCATTTCCGTTCCAATTCTGGCGAGTTCGTTGGCTTTACAATTCCCCGGGATGTCTCTGTGTCCCGGCACCCAGAATAGGTGAATATTAAACTGTTTGGCCATTTCCATTGGAGACGAACGACAGTCTTGGTACATGGTTACAGTACAACATGTAAGATTTTGCATACAGAAGAGTCGCTATGTAAAATGTTTTTTCGCTCTAACTCGTAAATGCGGATACATGCGGATATGAATCTTTCGAGTTTCGATAGAGCACATATTCAATTTTCAATTCGTTAATAAATTAAAGTTGTGAAAAGTTGTGAATTTTTGTAGCGCCTTTATAAACTGGAAAATTGAGTAAAATTAAGATGGGTGTTTCAAAATCAAACGGTACTAACTACTTAACGTTTCTTTATATTTTTTTTTACGTATTATAACATATAAATATGTGAAATAATTAGCTGTAATGAATTCAATTACTTTCCAAACGGATTTTCAAGAAAATCGGCAAATAAAAATTGTGCCAAAAATGCATCATACATCGATTTATAAGTTTTTCTCACTTTGAATTTATTTTTCTCTTAACCTGAGCATATTTATTTAAAAAAAATGTCATATATCTTACGTATAAATATTTCTTTAATTAATTAAAATTAAACTTATGTGATTCG
>OZ007555.1:110784351-110994351 GCA_963931855.1 Philhelius festivus
GTCATTACCAACGACACCACTAGCAATTGATATAATTTTGTTAACCTCTGGAAAAGGATTATGCGTTGAAAACCACTCCAGATGCTTACGTATGTCTTTAGCATCTTTTTTTACTCGTGAATCACTTGCATCAACATGCTGCTCCGTCGTATCCATCCTAACATTAGCCAGATTTTCTAACTTTTCAGAAACCGTATTCATTTCATGCATACTATAAACCCATTTACTTATGACACTCTGTTTTGTGCTTCTCCCTCGAGCAATACCTCCATCTGTCTTCATAGCTTTCATCATAGACCATTCTATCGCTTTTATCAATTTCAAATTGTGGAATAGGCCTACAGGGGAAACCACGTAAAAAAAACGCGCTAAGTACACTACCCCAGATTTGGCGTGGAAACGTGTGCATAAAATGACGTTTACAACTTTTTGAATCGTTTTATCTCAGAAGCGGTAGCTTTAAGGAAAAAAATTATTGATACCTTTTTTATAGATAATTTTATGATCTACAATTTTTGTCTGAGGTAATTTTACGATAAAACTTACCGTTTTGAAGAAAATCGTGAAAACCCATTTTTTTGACCTTTGACCTTGAGTCAATTTTTTTCCATGGTCGTAACGATGGGGAATTTTGAAAAATTGTTTTTATTTGTGTTTTGAACAAGTTTACTCAGTTTCAGCTTGATGGTAATTTTTGTAGCTTTGCTCTTGTTTTTTGACCTAATTTGACCGGACTAAATACTTTTCATCGAAGAAGGGAGGGGGAGGGTGTGTGCGTGGATAAAAAATCACTTAAGTTGATAAATATACTATTCTGGCTTCGTTTTATAGTAATATTATGCATTTACAATAATTTTTTAGACATTTGAAGTTAAAAAATAAGAGAAAATCGATTTTGTTTTTTTTTTCTAAAACTGTTCGGGGGGAGGGTTATTCCCTAAAAAAGTTTGACCGACCACTGGATTTGAAAAGAAGACTGTCTTGCCTTTGTTTTGATACTAATATCATCCATTTCCCGATGAGGTAGGTCTTCATCACAAAAACCGTTATTTAAGTTGGTCGGGGAAGCGTTTATTCCCTGATTTTTTTTGCCTGACCAAAAGTTTTCAAACTTTTATATGGAGGGCTCACAGCTGTACCGAACCAAGTCATTTTAAAGAAATCCAAAACTAACGCCAGGATTTCCGCAAAATTGACCTCTATTTAGAGCTGTTATGAACTACATAGTTCATTTAGAGCTACATAGTTCTATTTAGAGCTGTAATGAACTATACATAGTTCATTACAGCTCTAAATAGAGGTCAATTTTGCGGAAATTTTAGCGTTGGTTTAAGATTTTTTTAAAATGACTTGGTTCGGTACAGCTGTGAGCCCTCCATATAATACCCATCCTACCCTGTATAAAGGTTTTCGTTCTCCCGATGAGGTAGTTACTCTTCAAAAAACGGTACCGGAAATGATCGTTTTCAACCCAAACTTAACTGAAAAACTTTGCCCGACCAGTGGTTTTACAAATTTTTTTATGAACACTGTCGACTAATTATAGTTTTTACTTGCGACTTATAGGTACTATAAGGCAAATCACGCATTCGGAAAAAACGTATTTTTTTCGAAAACGGTTCCGAGAATTTTGCTAAAATGTTGTTTCTTTTGATTAATTTTTACGATCTAAAATTTGATAAAAAAATTGAAATCTAGATATTACTGACTGTACCTACCATAGAACGATTTTTTCGAATTTTGAATTTCTCATTATCGGCATAACGGATTTTAATGAAATTTTTTATAAAGAAGCTTCTAAAAAGTTTAAGAAACATTGTATTTCAAAACTTAAAAAAACTATTTTTTCAATTTTTAGAAAAAAGTCGTTTTTTTTTTTTTGAAAATTCGATATCTCAAGAACGGCTTAATATTTTTCTTGAAAATTTAACTTTTATTCCTACAATAATAAAAACTAAAAGTTGGCGTACCAAAATTTTTTCTTCAAAATGTTTTAAAAATTTTGTACATAAAACCTTATTTTTTTTAAGGAACCACTACAACGACTTATAATTTTTGTTCTTGCATGAATTCATATTTGCATAGCATTCTGTTTTTGTCTCTTACTACTCAAAGAATTTAAAAAAATAATTTTATCCTTATGAACAGTTTTCTTTAATAACTTTCGTTTTTAAAATTCCTAGTCTATTACATAGGAGCAAGTTCGTGCGACCCAGTCGTGCATTTTATTTTCTATCTCCGGATGAGGTAGGTAATCCTGCGGTCGCCTCCCGGACTATTAAAATATAATGACCTGAATAATAAGCTACGTTTTGAGAATTGGATTGATGTTTATGCGCAAGATGATGTTAATAAAGCTTATGTTTGTTTTATAAATATTTTGCAAAGGCATACGAAAAGTTACATTTTCATATATAAAAGGAAACAAAGTCTTGTCGCGACGGGTACTTTAGAAACAAATTTAATATTGCCCGTGGTAATCCCAGAAGGGAATGGGAAGTTATCAATTCCATAACTAACCGCAAAATAAAAGAAAAAACAAACACAATCGAACTGTCGCATGATGGTCACATTGTTAACGACACATCGTTTGTAGCCAATATTTTTAATGATTTTTTTGTATCAATTGGTGAAAATACGATTTCAAACACTATTTGTCAGAATTGTGCAAGTTGCACACAGGTCGATTTGTCAATTTTTCAAAGTAACGGTACAAACATAAAAAAACAATCATATAGCTAGCGGACACAGATACTCGTAGCAACAATAATGTACTACCTAAGATCCTGAATTTGTCAACTGGTGGGTGTGCAAGTAGTTTGAGCTTGACCTTCTCACAAACTGCACTTCTAGACCAGGAGCCCACAGCAAATTTTGTGCGTGAAGATATAACCAAAAGTGGTTTATATGAGTATGAAGCCCTCAAATAACTAACGACAAATATGGAAGTCTGGCAGCATTTTTTTGCAGCTAAAATTAATAATAGTATGCCAAAGGTACATATATTTCCAAAATGTGGATCATAAGTATAACCACTTGAAACTGGCCTTAAATTAAAGGGCAGAATGCACTGAATACAAATAGATAGGTGCCAGACGTTTTAGATGCAGCTTTCCCCTTGCCAGACGTACTAATAGTACGCAAAAAATCATTTTTTTAAACAATTGGTATAACCATATGTGTGATACATCAAAAAATTTGTAAAATTGTCCTTATCACAAATAAATAGGTGCCAGACGTTTTAGATGCAGCTTTCCCCTTGCCAGACGTACTAATAGAGTACTAAAAATTAAATTATTTTATACAGGGCGATTTGCATGAGGTGTGACAAAAAGCTAGGGCGTGTAGGTTGGACTTAGACAAGAAAAAAATCGTATGGGAGGGGGGTCTATTTCCCCCCGTTTAGGCGGGAGGGGCAATTTAAGAAAAAAATCACTTAAAACAGAAAAAAAATATTAAAAAATAACGGTGATACCTACAGAGTAATGCTATAGCATTTTGAAAAGCCAGAAATACATTCTTTAATTTTGTTTTTAAATAAAGTTGTTTGAGTGAATAGTTTTTGAAAAATTAATTTTCAAAATCAAAATTTTGAAAAAAAAATGAAAATTTTTTTTAAACAATTTTTTTTTCAAAATTTTACGTAATTAAGTATTATTTTTTTATTTAATATTCAATGCTCTTATTAATTTTTGATCAAACACAAAAAACCGGATGTCAAAATGTTTTGTAGCTTTTGAGAAAATCAAAAATAACAAAAACTACTTTTGTTCTAAGAAAAGCCTTTTATTTCAGTTTTTACGTTTTTGGATTCTTATGTAGGTGAATTTACGATAGAAAGGATTAACTTTCTTTTTACTATTCTTTTAATTATCGTCTTATAAGCATACAATAATGTGACAAAGTACTGGATTAACCATATTTCACACATTTTTTTCATTGAGAACACCTGCGTGAGAGCATTGGTTTAAAATTGACCTGCCACTTTTTATTATGGTGGGGTCGGCTTGGCTTAGGTGCATTTACGAAAGAAAGGATTAACTTTTTCATCTTCTGCATCAGTACACATAGAGGAAAGAATTTTGGATATGGTCCGACTTAATCCCTCCCTTAGCACAAGGAGAATAGCTACTATGCTTCAGTTGCCCCAAACTAGAGTTTGGGCAGTGCTTCATACCGAGCATTTACACCCGTACCACACTACACCAGTTCAGGAGCTAACCGCAAACGACAAGTTACTGAGAGCTTCATTTTGTCGCACATTATTGCTAAGATATGAAACTGAACATAATTACTTTGGAAGGATATTCTGGACGGATGAAGCTCAGTTTACCAGAGATGGAGTAACAAATTTCCACAATTTACATCACTGGAGTAACAGCAATCCGCATAACAAGAAACAAACCAAATATCAACAGCGCTTTAGCTGTAATGTTGGGCTTGGTATTGTTGGACGAACAGTTATTGGACCACGGTTCCTGAATTCAGTCATAAATGGAGAATCCTATCTGCAGTTACTACGAGACCTTCTGCCCGATTTGAATGACAACGTTCCCTTGGCCATAGCAGACAATTTAATCTACCAGCAAGATGGAGCTCCAGCACACTACAGCCGCACTGTAAGGAACTGGCTTGATGAACATTTTAGAGACCGTTGGATTGGAAGAGGAGGTCCAATAGAATGGCCGCCTAGATCGACAGATTTAACTCCGTTAGATTTTTATGCTTGGGGATTCATGTGCAGCAATAAGAAGGCGCTATAATCTTTGCCTTCTACAAAATGGGGATCATATCGAAAATTTTTTGTAATAAGCTTTAGTTAAAAAATAGTAAATAATAAATAAATAAACAGTAATTATGTATTTTATCTAAATATGCGTGTATTTCTTATTTTAATTGATTTCAAGATTCAGGAATATTTTTGTTCTTATTTCGCAATTGCATTTTTCTATCACTAGTTAGGGCGTGTAACGTTGCATTATTTAAAAAACAGTCGCAGGTTAATATTAATCCAATGCTCTTACGCAGGTGTTCTCAATAAAAAAATGTGTTAATCCAGTACTTTGTCACATTATTGTATGCTTATAAGACTGATAATAAAAAAATTGTACAAAAAAAGTTAATCCTTTCTTTCGTAAATTCACCTAAGAATCCAAAACCGTAAAAACTAAAATAAAAGGCTTTTCTTAGAACAAAAGTAGTTTTTGTTATTTTTGATTTTCTCAAAAGCTACAAAACATTTTGACATCCGGTTTTTTGTGTTTGATCAAAAATTAATAAGAGCATTGAATATTGAATACAAAAATAATACTTAATTACGTAAAATTTTGAAAAAAAAATTGTTTAAAAAAAATTTTCATTTTTTTTTCAAAATTTTGATTTTGAAAATTAATTTTTCAAAAACTATTCACTCAAACAACTTTATTTAAAAACAAAATTAAAGAATGTATTTCTGGCTTTTCAAAATGCTATAGCATTACTCTGTAGGTATCACCGTTATTTTTTAATATTTTTTTTCTGTTTTAAGTGATTTTTTTCTTAAATTGCCCCTCCCGCCTAAACGGGGGGAAATAGACCCCCCTCCCATACGATTTTTTTCTTGTCTAAGTCCAACCTACACGCCCTAGCTTTTTGTCACACCTCATGCAAATCGCCCTGTATACAATAATTTAATTTTTAGTACTCTATTAATACGTCTGGCAAGGGGAAAGCTGCATCTAAAACGTCTGGCACCTATTTATTTGTGATAAGGACAATTTTACAAATTTTTTTATGTATCACACATATGGTTATACCAATTGTTTAAAAAAATGATTTTTTGCGTACTATTAGTACGTCTGGCAAGGGGAAAGCTGCATCTAAAACGTCTGGCACCTATCTATTTGTATTCAGTGCATTCTGCCCTTTAATTTAAGGCCAGTTTCAAGTGGTTATACTTATGATCCACATTTTGGAAATATATGTACCTTTGGCATACTATTATTAATTTTAGCTGCAAAAAAATGCTGCCAGACTTCCATATTTGTCGTTAGTTATTTGAGGGCTTCATACTCATATAAACCACTTTTGGTTATATCTTCACGCACAAAATTTGCTGTGGGCTCTTAGACTATTCTGGATATCAGATGCGTACTCTGTGTTAAGTAAAACGAATTAAAATTGTGCTTTATCCACCTAATTTTGTGAAGTGATTGTGATGAATTTATATAATTCGGGTAAGAATTAATGTTTCTACATATTTTTTAAAAATGTATAACGGTTTTTTATAATATACACATTATTATAATTGCGCCATATTGAGCAAAAATATTTTTGGTATTGTATAATATATGTATTAGGTTAGGTAATGACGAAAAATGTAGATGCAGATAGCTGCGGATGACAAAGTTAGAGTTTTTAGTTGATTAAGTCATAATTAAAAAAAATATCAACATTTTTTTTAAAACGTATTAAATTGCGATTATCTTTACTTCAAGTGCACCTTGTACCTCAGGTACTAAAAAAGAAGTGACCCATAGATATCTTTATGCCCAAATGCAAAAGTAAGATTCGCCTAATTTTGATGAAAAGCTTAAATATCTTCAAAAACATTTGTTGCCCTTCTGTGGGGATTCGTCAGACAGTTTAGCAGTTTCAAACAAAGATTTGTGCAGTTTAAATACCCCATCAAAAAATGGTCTAAAGCCCAAAGAAAAGAAGCAGTTTCTCTTAAAAAACAATGAAGCTTTGTTAGAAGGAACCTTCCAAATCCAAGGAAATAAAAATTTATATTTCAACATGTCTTCAAATATGACAATGATCGATGGCAAGGTTGTCAACTCTGCAACCGAGACGAAATCAACAAGTCGCTGCTATATATGCGAATCAACACCTACAAACTTTAATAATCTTACCAAAAAGTTTAATACAAGTTCTAAGACTATCGAATTTGAACTATTTGTACTACACGCGAGAATTCAAATTTTTGAAAGCTTTTTGCATCTGTCGTATAAATTATTAGTCAAAAAATACGGAGAAAAAAGAACAGACGAAGAAAAAATTTTAGAAGTGCAAACAAAAAACATATTCGAGAAAGATTTCGAAAAGCAACTGGATTGTTAATCGACATGCCAAAAGCTTATTTCGATAACGCCAATAATGGCAACACTAGCAGAAGGTTCTTTGAAAATCCTGAATTAGCTGCTGATACAACAAAAGTAAATTTCGAATTGAAGGAAACTATCTCAGGTGGTCATAAAATAGACATTCAAAAATTCGATAACTACGGCATGGAAACTGCGGAATTGTATGTCGGCCTATATGCATGACATCCAATGAGTCCTACAATGCATAAAATATTAATTCATGGTTCGGCTATAATTGAAAATACCATACATACGAGTATTACCAAACTACGCGAGAGAGTTCTCGAATATAATTTTGATATATACAACAGACTGAGTAGAGCGGTGGAATCGGCTGAGGTGATAGTTGATTATCAATTTTTTGATTGTCATTTTGACTATAGCTGTCTCTATCGTATTAATAAAGACAATCAATAATTAATTTAGTGATGAATTTTCTCTTACGCGATACGGGCCAAGATCAATTTATTAGCAGTATGAAGCAAACAAATGCTACTAAATGCTACTTCCGACTGACCCTAACGACAAATCCGACATTTCAGACTCTGATCAAGATTCTAACGAAATGAATACAAGTGTTTTAAATTTATTTTTTTTTTGTTCCTTAATACCAATATGAAAAATAAATTGTAATTTCTTTTTTAAATTTGTTCTTTTTATTTCACTTTTTGATGGGAAGTAGTTAGTTATTTTACAAAAGGTAATAGTTTCCATAAAAAAATATATTATTTAAAGCAAAAATACGCTATAAAATAACGTTGGCCGCCTAAATCTTATAAATCGACCTATGTGCGTCGTGAGCTAGCTGACAGTTTAAGCTGCACCGGTAGTTTTTATTTCGAACCTTTCTCAGGCCAGGAATTAATTCATAAGATAACTCCAATTCTTGTGGCTATGATACAATTTCAAATCTAACTCTTAAAAATCTCTTCTCTCTTTTTCTCTTCTAGCTTTCAGTTCAATTATTAACAATGGGCTCGACGAAAAAAAATTTTGTTCTGGTCTTTTCGTTGATATTACTAAAGCTTTCGATATGCATGACCACAGCATTCTTTTAGATAAGTTATATAGCATTGGTCTTCGAAGTTTTATGTTAAGCTGGTTTTCTTCCTATCTCAAGGACAGAAGTCAAATAGTAAAAATTAGTGATCATATAAGTAACTCTCTGGTTCTTAACAAGGGAGTTCGTCAAGGATCTGTTCTTGGCCCTATATTTTTTTCTTATTTTTATCGATTCCCTTTTGTCTTTAAATTTTCGTGGAAAACCAGCGTTCGCAGACGACTTAGGAATCGCATATGATTCAACAAGCCCGCTCAATTTAGTTGCTGATATTAATCACGACATAAAACTATTAGGAATTTGGTTTTCGACTAATAAATTAGTGATCAGCACCAAAACAAAGCTTATGCTTTTTAGCTTATATGCCAAGGACCCTCCTGATTTAGAGTTCTGCTTCCATTCGCCATAATGCAAAAAGTACATTCATTTTATTTGTTCGTACAACGGATTTTATGATAGAATAGTCTATCTATAATAATGAAAAAGTTTTCAGCCTTAATTGTTTTCAAATTGAAATTGTAAATAAATTTAAATATTTGGGTGTTTTTATAGACCAAAATATGACCTGGATAGACCACATCTCTTATTTGAAAAAACATTTTAGAGTGTCTCTGCGCCATATCTACCATTAAAAAAAAATCCTGAGCTTGAACACAATGAAATAGGTTTATTTCGCTCTATATCATTGAAGATTGCAATATGGAATTTCTTGTTGGGGAGGTGCTTACATGTCTAATTTCCAATGTCTTCTTGTTTTGCAAAAAAAAGTTATAAGAATTATAACAAATGCAAATCGTTTGAGACCCACCATGGAGCTTTTTAGAAATTTAAAGGTACTTCCAGTTAAACATTTGTATTATTTTAAGGTTTTAAGAATTTTCTTTAATGAAAGTGGTTATTTGCAAGGTCCAATCTTTGAATCTCGTAATTTACGTAGCAACTCAGCTTCTTTAGTATATATCCCTCCATTTCGAACAATCCATTACAGAAACTTCTTCACTATTGTAACCTGTAAGCTTTTCAATAGACTACCTTTAAGTTTGAGACTTTTAAGATGCTTACCAACTTACTTAAGACAAGTAAAGCTTTGGCTTCTTGATTTAAATCATAAAGAAATCAGGGTTCTGTTATCGTACATATCTTAATTCTCTAGCATTTATTGTTATCATTGCTAATGTTTTCTACTAGTTTAATGCACAATTTTCAATAAATAATAAAAACTTAAATCTTAGTATTAACTTAAGAAAAAAAAATATATGAAAAAAATAAGAATAATTGAAATCGAGTCAAATCAATGTTCACCCCACATTAAATTAGTTCTTTTGCACATTTCCTTTAACGTTATATTACTTTGTAAATAATAAGGCAATTGTATTTATTTTTGAAGTGATATATAAACTATTTTTGAATTAAATATTTGTATCACTACTTTCACTACTTATTCTTTAGTTTACCATTAGATTTAATCCCTAAGGTATAAATTTTGGAATAAAGAATTAATTGAATTGAATTGAAATATTGTTTGATTATACTGTTGTACTGCCCTAAGTTGTGTCAATTATTTCATATGTATTCATCCTTTAAGCATTTTTTATGTCTGTAAGTGTCGAGTGACTTCTTTCTACTTGGCCATTTTTTAAACTGTGATCAGGGTCGCAAAAATATAGCTGTATTTTAAGTCTGTTCATTAAAATTTTGAAATCCTCTTTCATTATCTAGGGATATTTTCTTACAATTAGGACACTTTCTTGACTTTTTTTCCAAATTTAAATTGATAACTTGGCATTTTACTTCTCAGAATTTTGAGTTTTTAAGGGTATTCATGTAACGAGATAATTTTCCGCTTTGTAGAAAGATATAACTTTCCGCAACATGTTTTCATGAACACCCCCTAAGAAATACTTGCGTAAATGTGGGAAATATTTTGTGAAATGTCAAATTAAAAGTCAGAATCCATACTTCTTTAGTTTACGAGGTTTATTTCTGCACTTTCCGCAGCAAATTTGTGAGATAATTTTATGCGATTTGCAGAAACTTTTTCCCATACAAATTTTGACAGCTCGTTTCTGCGGAGATAGAATTATCTGGTTTACGAGGTTTACGAGGGTTTTCCGCGCTTACATGAATACCCCTTTTATCAAAGCATGGCAGGTATTTGTTTTTTTACGGAAAATATGTCTATATAAAGGAAATCCCCCTCCTTCTTTGAAATTGGTGCCCTTCCAATTTGTATGTACTTATTGTAGATATCTATTATATTTTAATTTATTGAATATATCACAATTCTTTGTATTTTCTTTAAATTGTTTTCTAAAGTTAGGCCAGTAATATTCATTATACAGGGTGGCGCACCAATTGTGCTACAATAAGAAATTCAAATAACTTTTTTTTTAATCGATGTATTTCATTTTTTTTTTTTTTTATTGGTTAGAAAATTAAATTTTATTTTAAATAGTTAGTTGTTTTTAAAGATTATTGACCGCAAATGACCTCCACGCTGTCCCACGCATATGCGGCACCTGGTCAAAAAATTATTCATTGCGGCCTGAAGAGTCGAAGTTGGGATCGCCTCAATTATTGTCGTTATGGACTGCTTTAGTTCAGTTAAATTCCTGGGCTTCGTTTTATACACCTCTTGCTTGACATAACCCCATAAAAAGAAGTCTGGTGCAGTCAGGTCAGGTGACCTTGGGGGCCAGCGAAGAGTGGAGTTCCTAGAAATTAATTTGTTTGCGAATTTTTTGTTTAGCTCCGCCATAACTGGTCTGGCTATATGTGCAGTTGCTCCATCTTGCTGAAACCAAACGCTGTTGAATGGTATACGTCTTCGGCGCAGTTCTGGGTAAAAAAACTCCTTCAACATCTTTAAATAACGGTCCCCATTGACAGTAACGGTTACACCGTTTTCTTCAAAGAAGTACGGCCCGACAATACACCTTGATGAAACTGCGCACCACACAGTGACTCGTTCTGGGTGCAGTTCCGTCTCATGGAGCATTTCTGGATTAGACTCATTCCATATACGGCAATTTTGCTTGTTTACATTGCCGTTAAGATCAAAATGGGCCTCATCAGACATGAACAAACAATTGATCAATGTGTTGTCTTCTTCGGCCATTGATATCATTTTTTGGCAAAATTCCAGGCGAACAGGCAAATCCTGAGGGTTTAACTTGCTAGTAATTTGGACTTTGTACGGAAACAAGTTTAAATCGTCATGAAGTATCCGTTGTAATGACCGTCTACTAATTCCAATTTGCCCCCATAAGTTTCGGGTCGAAACGCTCGGATTGGCCTGTATTGCAGATGCTACTGCTGCGATTGTATCCTGAACCCGAACATTGGCATCTCGATGGTACGGCCTTCGTGCGATGCTTCCAGATTCGGCAAACATGTTTACAAACCTCATAATGGTCCATCTACTCGGGGGATTACCGCCAAACTCCCACCTAAATTCCCTTTGGACGGAAATGACGGACTGCAAAACATGGTACCGTTGCACTATCCAAATTCTTTTCTCCGTATCCCAAGCATCCATTTTTATAAATCTAAATAGTAACCTACAAAATAAAAAAAAAATAAGCCGATTACTCACACAGAAAAAAAGTTATTACGTTTTATTTTTGTAGCACAATTGGTGCGCCACCCTGTAGATTTTTTTTAATATTTATCGTTTCTATGGGATCTGGTGTTTGTTTGATGCAAAATTACGGCTTGTTGGTATTTATTTGGAATATCATTTTGAAAAATTTTATTATATAAACATTTATTCTTAAAGGTAATTACAAAGGATGCACCTATTGCATCGTTTGATGCATCCGTCGTTGAGACAAAACCTTTTTTCAAAATTGGGTTGAGGTAATTTTACTTCATTTGTCAACATGTTTTTCATTTTTTGAAATGTTTCAACTTCCTCTTGGTCTAAATTTATGGATATCTGTTTTCTTCGAAACATATTCAGATACTTTTCCATTTTTTTCCTTCAAATATTTAGTAAGAGGTTTTGTTTAGTTTAGTTTAGTTTATTTTTCCAAAATTAGACAACAAATGTTAAAATAATAGGCAATTATACCGTCTATCTAAGCATGTAAGTAAATATTCTCTTAGAATATTGTGTATAGCTCTCTGAAATATGTTTGGAATACGAGTATTTTACAATTCAAAGGGCATTCTACGGAATTCAAATTTTCCATTATTATTATTTGCTTTACTTGTATATTATGCTTTTTATTAACAATATCATATTAACGTTTTCTAAATCTAATTCATGATTTTTTTTTTAATATTAGTAGTGTTCAAATTTTTGATGATGGGGGTTTTTATCCCCTGTAGTAGTGATTTTTCTTCTCGTAAAAGGGTGCGTCGTCGTTAGCGATTATTTCTTCAAATTGATCTTCTTAGTTGGAATATATTGCTTTCAGGTTCCTGACGTACTGGTCCATTGGTATACGTCTTGATTCCTCGTATAGCTTCTTAGTTGGAATATATTTCTTCGTTAGTGGGTAACGGTGTAGTCCAGAGCAAATGCGGAGCATCCTTCTTTCAAAATGTTTCATTTTCTTCATTGCTGTAGGTGATATAGTAAGCCCCATGGAAAAGGCGTAGGTCAGACCGGGTCGGTTAAGTTGTTTGTACACAAGGAGCTTGGTTTTCTTATTTAGTCCATTTCGCCTTCTAAGCAGATAATAGTTGGCTCTGTTCAACATCAAGTCTGTATGCTTCTTGAATTTTAGTTTGTTGGAAAAACTGATTTCCAAGTACTTCGTTGATGATTTGACTGTTATTTCAGTATGCAGGTGGGGGGTGACGGCGTGCTTGAGTAGTTCAAGGCTTGTCCGGGGCTCTGTTGAACTCTACCGGTGTTGTTGCGGATGCACAATCCATGCACTAACGTGTATGGGTGCTGAAGGGGTAATACTGGTTTGAGGTTCTGATGGGCTCGTCCATCGATTTATCGGTGGGCTGGTATTGCTACCTCGCACAAAGCTGTCATTCCCGGTTCCTATCGACCTCCTCGCGGTGCCTGTGGATAGGTTACTGTAACGGTAACTGAACTTACTTGATAGGAACAGTCTGGACGGTGTCCTTAAGGTAGTAACTAAGGAGTGTGTAACAACTCACCAGAGGGGTGCACATTCTTGGTTGTGGTTTCTACCTCAACTATAGCTGGTTGTGTGCATATCAGGGTTGACAGGCCCAGAGGTTTTGCAGGAACTTCATCTGTAAGTGACCATAATGGTGGCGAAACTCGACCGGAATCTATATTCTGGCACGTGGGAGATAGTGCCCAGGAGTCTGAGGGCTATAGCGTAAGTTTTCTGGCTCTCTTATTCTATCTTCGGATAGTGAAGTGCAGCTGTCGCGTGCGTGCTCTCTTTCTCAGACTATCTATGAGGTAGGCCCCCTAGTGGGAGTATGGTGGTGGCTTGGTTTATTCCGAATGCGGAGACACATGGTTTCCAGGCGTGCCTGGATTCAAGAGGTGTTAGATAGACCTCGCCTCCTAAGCAAGAGGTGTGTTCATGCCTGCAACATGTCACAACTTTGCGACCGAGATGGCTTCGGCTATGTCGGGGTTAATGGTCAGGACCCAATCTGACTCCGATGGAGGTAGGCCTCCCGTGGGGTAGAGTCGGTAATCAGCAAGTACTAACGTTAAACCAAAAGACCATAGTTTGATCGCATCACAGCTCGACTTCGAATGACAGTCAGTGGTATTCGGAAGCAGATAAGTTCGGTCTTTTTGCTTTCATCTTCAGTTCCCATTTGATATAGTCTTCTCGTAGGTTTTTATTGTGTTCTTGCTCTCTCGTGTCAGCAATCTCATTTAAAAAATCGTTGGCGCATGTGGAGTCGTCTGCATAAAGCTTCGTATTTCTATCTGGTACTTTGGAATACTCTTTCCAAGTCATTGGCAAGTCCAAGTTCTGAGAGTTTGAATAGTAGTCATTTTATCCAAAAGCTTTTCAATGTCCAGCAAGCACGCTATAGTCGCTTCCTTTTTGTTAAGACTTAGCAGTGGATGTTAGGTAAAATGTTTATTTCGAAAGACGTACTGAAACACCAATATGACGGAAAACATTGAGTTTCTTCAATATAAGCACCTCTTCTTCCTAAAGCAGAGCAACGAAATTGGCTGTTATCCTTCCATGAGCGGTCTTTGATACTATCTAAAAGTGACTGGCAAAGATTTTCGCTTTATTTAATAACTTTGCAAACTTATTAACAAATCTTATAATCTGAGTCTAAGTTCTCTATTTTATAAAATCATACATATTGGTGGAAAATATCTACTTCGTTGCCAGTTGCTACCTATTTACATCTTAATTGGAGTTGAGCGCTGTTTTGTGTACTTTCATGTGTTCGTTTTTCGGGGTCTGTTATTTGGTCGTTGGAAATTGTTATTAAGACCTGTGTTAAACGGTTATACTTTAGTTTTTCTTGATCAAACCTTCATTGTTCATGATTTGAACTTCTGAGCTCCATAGGTTCTGGTTTCTTATGTCTTGTTTGTTGATTATGATTATAATTCCATGGAGAAAATCTCAAATTGTTTTGGTGAGCATCTCGTGTATGACTTGATGAGGGCATGTGTGAACGGTTAAATTGTTCTTAATTGCTCTTAAGTTATTTGACTCTTACTCCGGTACTTTCGCTAAAGCGCTAAATACATCATCAGAAAAAGGGAATATATAATATTCGATAATGGAGCGTAAGGCCTTGTAATTAACACTCTAAGAGTATTTCTGTGAAAAGCATCATTCAATTATTGTTACGGAAAGACTTACCTCAACAAAAGCCATTATTAATCTCGATTTTTATACCATTCTATGTTGTTTAGTCATAGTCTTACTCTCGCTATTTGTTTTCCCCTCCATCTTAACCATTCCCATTTTTCGACCCACATTTTGAGTCGGTTGTCCTCATGGAGCTTGAGGGTAGCTCGGAGAGGATGACAAAATAGGTACCCTATAATTCGATCGTGTTGAGCCAGCGGATGGGCTGGAGACTCACACGCCATCTATATAGAGAACGAGGAGGCTCATAACATATTGGAAGACAACGACAGAACGAAACATACACGTACACTTAAAGTGGATATGTGAACAATACAACATCAACATAATGATGTAACTTAACTTACATTTTTGAAGACTGCTTTAAGTCTATCTTAAAATTCTTTTTTTTAACTTAACTTTAATAAAAGACCAGCTTAAAAGAATGGAACACTAAACGCTATCCCGGCACCAACAACTTGGGGAATTCAGTGATTGTGTGGGCGGGAGAGAGTTTCTTTGGAACTTAACCTCGGAGTGATGCCGTAACCGAGTTCCACGAAAGCTTATGATTGAGTGTAAATGTGTCAGTGAAAGCGGAGGCCAAGAAAGAAAAAAAGGCTAAGCTGTTGAAGGAATTTTCTTAGTTGACTGGCTAAGCCGATAGGCGATTTAGAATTTTTGGAAGAAAGAAAAAGAAAAGATAAAAAGTTAAAGATAAAAGAATAAGTTTTAGAGAAAAGTGAAATAATAGTTGTTTTGAAAAATAATAGTTATATTTAAAAAAGGAGTTGTTGTTTGAATTTCTCATTATCGACATTACGGATTTTATTGATTTTTTTTATAGAGAAGCTTCTAAAAAGTTCGAAAAATATTGCAATTCAAAACTTAAAAAAATATCAATTTTTTTTTTTTTTGGAAAATTCGATATCTCAAAAACGGAAATTTTATTTTTATCAATATTGTAATAAGAACTTTAAGTTGGCGTACTTAAATTTTTTCTTAAAAATGTTGTGTATAAAAGCTCATTTTTTTAAGAAACCACTACACTTATAATTTTTCTTCTTGCATAAAATAATATTTGCTTGAATCACACGGCACTCTGTTTTCAACTCCAACTACTTAAGGAGTTTTATAAATGAATTTTAAGCTTACGGACTTAGCTAAGTACAGATAATTTTCGAGACTTACAGCCCGATTCTCCCCTTGTGAGGAGTCACAAGTCACAAGCTCTTGTGACTATTCCTTGTGAGGATTGTTGTGATTCGATAACATTTTGGTATTCTCCCCCTAATCGTCACAAGAAAACTCACAACGAAACTCACCACAACATGGTGAGATTTTTAAGCGTCATTATTTGAATAGCGTTATTCAAAACGAAGAAATTACTTTATAAATGTATTGTTTTGGAGAGCGAATAGATCATTTGTATCTCTCAAAGTTTTTAAAAGCCCTGGGCGCTGCAAAGTTCTTGATACGATTAGTTACTTAAAAAAATTTGTGTTTATGTAAAAATGGTACTTTTCATTTTCGTGGGAAAGATCAGCAATAATATTCACTAGAACAAAGTCCACTTCCATTTTCGTGTACTCACAATTATTCACAAATCTAGAAAATTTTCTTATAAAATATAATGAATAATAATGAAGACACATTGAAAATTTATGAGTTGTGACCTGCTCTGAAGAAGATCACAGTTTCGATTGTTTTTGTGACTCTCACAAGTTGTGACTGAGCGGCAGAATTCGAAAAAGTCACAAAATCAATTTCACCTCTTCTTGTGACTTGTGAGGCATCAGTGACTTTGGGGAGAATCGGGCTGTTAATCTAAGTCCCGATAAAAACGGTGATGCCAAAATAATACTATCTATGTGTTATCGATATCGATATCTCTGAAGCCAAAAGTGACGTTTTTGGATGCTGGTTGATGCTAGTCTCAATCATTGACTTAATATACATGGACTCCCAGAGCCCAACTTTACGATGGTTCAATTTAAAACTATACGGAACTAGCTCTATTGGTGGAAACTCGGAAAACATAGTGTAACTTTTGGTTTTGGTATTTGATATATCAATTTTTGACATAATTGAGTTTGTTAAGGGTGTTGAGCGGGAATTGTTTAAGTTTATTATTAAATAAAAACTTGAGGGCTATTTTCATACTTTATTTGCGGATTTAAGAGTCATAATATACATTTATCATAGACAGGAGAAGAGCATTACTTATAGTGCTGTGATTCGTTAGAGTGGGAAAGCACAAAGAACTGTCGAAATGCTGATTTTGGAAAACTATTTAAATGGCAAAAAAATGATTTATTTTCTTATATGAATTCAAGTGTGCAAATCTGTCGTTGTTGAATTTATATCAACAATAACTTAAGTCATAAAAGATATATTAAACCGAACAAGGTGGAAACATATAAGTCAAAGGAAAAGTGAAATTTATCAATTTGTACCTACACACTTAATTGTTTAACACAAATCAAAATTTCAACTTTTCATTTCAATTTATTGTAAACGTTGTGTTCAAAACACGAAGAAAATTATCTCCAGTAAAAAAACAGATGCGGTTCAACATGAAAAGGTAAATGATAAAGTTCATATTGCTCTACTTAAAATTATGTAGATAAAAGATTAAGATTTTTTTTTGAAATAATAGCTAATTCACTTAATTAGATAATTTGTAACGAACTGCAACTCAACTGTTTTTTTTTTTGTGTTACAACGACTCCTCATATTAGCCACTACTCTCCTACCTTTCAAATTTAATGTACATGTATGAGAGCCTGTATCGCTACCGTTCCCGATCGGCGATATTTTCCCGTATAAACTGATTGGTAGCTGTGGATATGGCTAAAAGAAAGCGGTTGCAAAATCAAAAGAAGTTTTTCCTTGGAAGTCCAAAGACCTATATTCAATTTGTACTTAGTAATTTTTATTTTGTATTAAAATTTATTTTAATATACAAAAGTACGTAAATTAAAAAATTAAATTATAAAAATTAAATAAGTGAATTTTAATAAATCAATTTTATTTTAATCAGAATTAGAAAGTGAACGATAACATTAACGATAATTCAAATACTTGAAACACAAACGCCTTACGAATAAAAAAAAAATAAAACAGGAGAAAAGGTAGATACCCAATATTAATATGCAACCAAATTTAAACTCAATGGAGTCACCAAAGTGCAAGTTAGATTAAACTAACACAAAGTTGTGGTTTTCGAACATAATTATTAATGAAAGCATTTAACTTATTTATATTTTAATTTAAATAATTTCAAGAAGTATACGATGGTCTCATTTAAAAGAATGAAAAATTATCAGTTTATTATTTAAATTGTTACTTGGTGACTATTCCCAGTGTGCCGACGGTGTTTCAGTGAGTGCAAATTAGTAATTTACTTTCTTTTTTTATTTGGTTGTGTAGCGCTACATCACTTGAAATAATGGAAAATGCACTTACGACTACAAATTGAATTTTGAACCAAGAGAATTTCGTAGCACTATTGGTGCGGTAGGCTAGGTGTTTCACCCTTAGTCGTGAGGTTCCGGGTTCGAATCCAGGCAGAGGACGACTTATATACTTTTTTTATTATTTATTAATTCTTTTAATTGATTTTGATTTTTTAGCCACAGGTAGCATAATTGTGTGTACATATTTAAACATATATGTATATGCAATGCTACTTGTTTGCACTAATGATTTGTTCACTTTTGTAAAGGAAAAAATTTATTGAAAGCATTATATATTTTTAAAGCAGTGTAAAAGTGATAATATCAACAGATAAGTTCATCTCATCAACCTGGATGCTGTGGCCACAACATTTGCAGCTCGATGTTTAAACACCGAAAATAAGGGTGAGTCATTGTTCTGGACACTTTTATATTGAATTGCATTTAAATATATAAAGTCTTTCAAAGGGGTGGGGAATATTGTGAAAATTTAGTAGTTTTGAGTGAAGTGCACTCAAATGATAATTCGTGCATATACATGCATTTTTATCTATGCGCGGTGTGCTTACCTGTGTAACTATTAAAAATTTACTTTCGTACTTACGTATGTGCTTAAGTACATACTTTAACACTAATTAAACAAAAAAAAAAATTTAAGAATTTGAAAGACATAGTCTTTTGTAAATAATATTTTAACTTGTTTAAATAATTCCTTTTTTTATTAACTTATAATTATAATTTGTTTGATTAAAATTCGATTGATGATTGTTATACAAAACAGAATTAAACAAAATTCTAATAATTATAATGTTTGAAAAGAAAATTTGATACAAAATGGGTTTTTAATTTAAAGGATTAAGGATGAGGATTGATGGAAATGGTAAGAGTGGGATGAGGAAGTGAAAGATGGCGAGGAAAGGGGTAGCTTAGGCGAGATAGGTTACCATGGCAGGGTGGGTAAAGAAAATCTTCTCGCAACGTCACAACATCGAGACGTTGAGCCTGGCATGATTTTTGTCTGCGCGGTTTTGATAGGGGTCAAGAATTTACTCCCTCCGACGAGCGTGAGGCCGGTCAAGCATGCCAGCACAGACCCCGACGGCATCCAAGAAGCCCGCAACAAAATATAATGACAAAAATGCGATTTTAAATGTATTCCATTTTAAAATATAATTATAAATTTACCAAGGACCGGTCAGAGGATCTTACACCGTTCTACCTAATTAGGTTGCCTGTCGAAACCTTACAGCAACAATCGCCAAGCAATTCAGGCCCTAGAAGACAATTTCCGCCGTAAAGCAGTTTTCATTGAACTAAATACTTTGTCCTCACGTGTTCACAAATTTCCCTGAACACCCTTTATATTGTTATTATTTTTCTTGGATAACGTTTAAATGTTAAATTCAATTTAAATAGATGGCTCTGTTTTTTAATAAGGAATAATAATAGATGTCTATAGTTTCTATGGCAAAAATCGTAGTTCAGGCCAGTAGCCAAGAGATGGCTAACGTTGGATAACGTTAAAATGTTAAGTTCAATTTAAATAGATGGCTCTGTTTTTTAATAAGGAATAATAATAGATGTATATAGTTTCTATGGCAAAAATCGTAGTTCAGGCCAGTAGCCAAGAGATGGCCTCTGGAATTAATATTTATTTTTACCACTTTTGCACCAATAGCTCTAATGTTGGTAGTGAGAGGTGGAACCATATTCATTGAAGCGTTTGTATAGAAATTTCATACGACTAGCAGTCCATATATAATATGTCAATGGTCTCAATACAGCTGATAAATGCCATAGCGTGTACAGTGCTTCCAACTTTTTGAAAAGAAGTTCCTAAGTCCTGATGTCGTTTATTTCTACAATTCTATATGGACTTGCAAACAAAAAAAAATACGGCTAATATTCGAAATGCTTTAATAAATTCGTCTCTTGGACGTACAGTTCGTTCGTTTTCAATTTTAAATTTGCGCTGTAGTCTGCGTAATCAAATTTAATTTCGAACGTTATTCTTTAATAGAAAAGGATATTTTTCATTTTTTTATATATATTTTTCTGAAAATTTCACAATAAATTAAAAAAAATCCACACAACCAGATCCTATTGAATTCAAATCACCTGAAAATCGAGAAAATCGAAATCTGAAACACGGAAATACGTATCAATTTGACTTCTAAAAAAATTAAATCGATAGCGGTAAAAATGAATTGTAGAACACCAAATTTTATTTTCTATCTATTACAATTTCATTTCGAGTGAAAGCGAAATTTCGAATCCGGTTGTATATTAGTATTATTTTACATCTTATTTATATCACTGCATATTCTCTCACTCTGTGCTTGAGAAGCTCTTTTCACACATAAAGGCCTCATTTATAGCTTTCATTGAAATTCATCATTGAAACAAATCATTGGAATGCCGACTTTACTTGTTCTTATAAGCCAGTTATAGCAATCATTAAAAAATTGGTTTCAATTATCTAGTGCACTTTCAAATTCATTTTATATTCTTTTAAATATCCCCTACTTTTTCTGTACCGCAGATGACATATGTATCTTTTAAAGCAAAATCCGCGTTATAAATATACAAAATACAATCTCCGCACACGAATCTAACGTTTTCACAAGTCTCCATTGCACTAGCAGTATACGAGTCAAAACCACAACTTGCCACGACATGGAAGATTTTATTACATACTCCCGCACATCTTATACCCGTTTCACAGCGAATGTTGTTTTTGCATTTGCGTTTTCCATTTTAATGGCAAATTACATCCACAGTTATTAAAATTAAAAATAAATCTATTTAATTAAGAAATAAATGTTTTTTTTTGTTGTTTAATTACTCGGAGCATTTCTTAATCATGTCTATATGTTACGTAATCTCTCTCGAAATATATTATGATATAACAAAATATAATATAATATTATTCACTTTGAAAACTCTTTATACTCCTCTCTCACTTCCTCCATAAAGGCGAATTAACAAAAGTAATACAGACTTTGCGTGACTGGTGGGTGATGATCACACTCTGATCACATGCTTAGTGCATCTTTTCTTCCCTCACCATGTCCTCGCCATATACATAGGTAGGTAAGTAATAGTGTTGCTTATCAGCTTCAACCACAATATGGCATTTGTTTAAATACAAGATTTAATTTCATGTTGTTTTAATTCATAGTCCATAAGCGAATCATTCATAATGCTTTATATATGTATCGCAGTCCAAGTTTGGATAGTAACTCGACTTCTAAAGAATTCTATTCGCTGTCCGACTATATCCAAAGAACTGTTTCTCATTTTCCGCACAGTGAAATTGTTGCTAAGGACGATTTTAATGTACACAATTCTTCGTAGCTACCATATTGTGGTCCAGTTAGAGAAATTATTCCGAAGAGAACCGGGAAACCCAACTGGGACCAGGACGGTCTCAACGATTTCTTCGATAACTTAAGCTGTTCACTATGCTTCATCGAAAGTGACGTTGAGTCCAATGCAGTTATAATTACAAATTTAATTAATTTCGGAATGAAGAATTTTATCCCGAATAGGGAAAATCTACCAAACCGAAAGAGAATCCATGGTTTGAAAGATCTCGATATTCACAAATCCGCTGGCCCTGATAGTATCCTCCTTAATTTTTGAAGAGGTGTTCTTAAGCGCTGGCAAAACCATTGCGTAAGCTTTTCCAACATTTCTGCTCTACTGGTCTCTTTCCGAGTGGGTGGAAAACATCATTTGTCCAGCCTGTCCCTAAAAAATTCGAATCATCTTTCTTTCTAACTACCGCCCAATTGCACTTAAATCCCTTCTTTTCAGGGTACTGGAGACGCTGATAAATTATCAGCTAAAGAAATATCTTGAAGAACGAAAGCTTCTCAATGCGACAGTAATAGTCCCACCGTTATTATGATTAGATTTAGATTAGAAAAGATTTATTTAAATTCGATATAACAATTACACCTAATAACAAGGATAGTAAAAATCTTAATAATGTAATAATATAATATTTTGACATAACATTTTTTTGTTGGCTGGCAGATAGGTGTAAAAAAATTCTTAATTAAATAAATTAAAATTAACATCAGTAACTTATTATTTTTAAACTATACATATGAAGATTTTTTCAAATTTGATAATTTGTTAAATTAAATAATGCAATACTATGATATAAAATGTTTGAATAATTTAGTTAAATTTAATATCACAAATTTCACACCAGTTTCTATTTAACATATGGTTTTAATGAATCTTTTTCACAGCTCTAAGCAAATTCATTTATTAACAAACATCTATATCTAAGACAGTTAGCTAAAAAGTTGTATAGGAAAGAGAAGTTGTTACTATTTAATTCATTATGAAGTTACTCAATGAACAAAGACTCTTTTCCAAAACAAATGAGTCTCGATTTATTAAAAACTGGGCATCTACCAATTAGGTGATTAGTATTCTCCACTTCATCCAGATTGCATATTGAACAGATACCAACTGTATCTTTTTTGAATGCTCTAGCATTAATTTTTAATAAACCACCTCTAAATTTAAAAATTAAGCTCCACATAGACTAAGCCCACAGCAATTTTTGTGCATAATTAGATAGGCGTTTTATAGTTATTTACAAATGTGAAAGTCTTGCATACTCTAGTGGGAGCAATAGTGCATAATAGTGCATCAAGTATGTAGTTCCTTCCAAGTCTAAATAATTGTGATAACAACTTTGCCAAAACGTGGAGTTAAGCCCCCTGATTGAAAATATCGAGGTCCAAGACGTTTTACAGACAGCCTTCTGCCTGCCAGACGCGATAAGAATAGGCTACTTCTTGCACTAAGAAGGCCAACTTCAAAACGTCTTGGACCTCGATATTTCCAATCAGGGCACTTAGCTGTTCATTTTGAAGTTATGGCAAATTTTGTATCCGAATTTTTAAGAATTTGGAAAGAACTGCATACTTGATGCACTATAATGCACTATTGCGCCCACTAGAGTATGTAAGACGTTCACATTCATAAATAATTATAAAAGGCCTATCTAATTCCGCTAATTATTTTTTGTTATCAATCACACCCAAAAATTGCTGTGGGCTCTCGGTCTAACAGGTGAGGAAAGTTTTCATCAATAAAGTAATGTGCAATATTATAGTTCAAGTGAGGATAAACATCATGAAACTGAGAGCCCTTAGCATCCGCAATGTGATTATTATATTTTTAAACTTCTAGTGCTACGAGTATCAACATTATTTTATGAAGACTCCTAAAGGATGTGTTAGACAGGTCAATTTCAATATTTAGCATTTGACCTTAATTAAGCCAGTCTAAAACCCAAAACGTTTTATGGACGATTGATTCTTGCGCTAGTATTTGTGGCAATCTACTTCTAGGGTTTTTAAGTACCTCATAAATGTAGTCGAAGTGAATAGAAAGCGTTCGGAGAAACTGATAACTGAGTTGTTAAGCCAGTTTCCAAGTGTAACATGGGTAGGTTTAACATACTTGATAAATTTTTTTAGATCCCCAAATTTGTGCACCATATATGTACATGTCATAATGGATCTGGCAGCGGATCACGTGCAGAAGACTGGATGAAGAGTCAATCATATTTTAAGTTCTCTTGGGGAATCAGAGATGATAACGAGGTCATCGGCATACAGGAGCTCTTTCACAATTATATCGTCGACACGGATGCCTCGTGTGAATGTAAGTCAGGTAGAGGCTAAATAATATTTGACTAAGTAAACATCATTGCTTAACACCCACTTTAACTTCAAAAGAGTCTGAATGAAAGATTCCATCCCAAACCTGAAAAGTTGTTTCTGATACAACCACCTTCAGTCTCAACATCGTGCCACACATCTTTCCTATCCTTCGTTCTCTTCCGTAACTTCACGCCCGCGCTGTGTTGAAACATTTAAAGGGTAATCATAATCCCTTGAGCGCGAGTAAATTATAAAAAAAAAAAAGTTGCAAAATTGTTATTATTTTTGTTGACAAACCCAAAGACGATTTAAAAAAAAGCGAATTACGTGGAATCAGATGGGAAAGCTATTAAAAAATCAACAAAAAAAGCATGTGTTTTTCTTTCTTTTTTGGTTTAAGTGGAGTCGCAAAGGATGTTATTGGAATCAATCCACCTATTTATCCTATTTAAGATCAACCACGTGAATACTTTATATAATGTATCCAAAAGCGAAAGTTCTCTATAGTTACCACAATTATTAGGATCACCTTTCTTAAATAAAGGCAATATTATTAAACTCCGAAAAGATCCTGGAATTTGGCCGATTAAATATATTTTGTTAAGCAGTATTCTTCTAAGAAACAAGATGGAGCATTTTTATAAAACTCATGACTGATTCTGTCCTGGTCCTGGTGCCTTTTTAAGTTTAGCTTTTTGCAGTAGGTGTGGCAGTTCCCACATCTCAAAGAATGAGTAAAGGAAAAGATCTGTTATCTCAGGCATAACCTCACATTCGGGGGGTGACAATAAAGCCTTAAAATGATTATAAAAATCAACAATCTGGAGAGTACTTCTCTTTTTGGCAAGGCCTGTTTCAAATTGTTCACCAATTTTCGACAATCACTGGAATTTCTAACAATGTTCAATTTGTTAATATTTTCTTTATTGTGAGGCAACCTTTTATTTTTGCATAATTTTAGGTATTGCAATTTGTATCAAACATACTGTTTTTTTTTTTTTTAATGCTTACATTATGCTTACGAAAGAGCCGAAGCAGTTTAAGCAGTTTTCCTTGCAACGAAGAATTTTCCTCTCGAAACATCCTAAGGCGCTGGCTTCCACTTTTGACAAAGTTCATGCCTCTGCACCATAGACAAGGATCGGGATGATGAGGATTTTATAGATGGACACTTTAGTTGCCCGAGAGAGGACTTTGCTACTCAATTGCTTCTTAGCCCAAAGAAGCAGCGATTGACAAGAGTTATTCTCCGTTTGGTTTCAGTGCTGATGTTGTTTTCTGAATTTATAGCGGCACCTAGGTATTGAAGTCTTTAATTACCTCAAAGTTATAGCTGTCTATAATGACATTATGTCCAAGACATCGGTGTTGGGTGTCTTTTCTTGATGACACAATATACTTGGTCTTGCCCTCATTTACCGCTAAGCCCATCTTCTTCGCTTCCGTCTCAATGCTCACAAATGCGCCACTGACATCACTTTGTTCTTCCAATTATGTCAATGTCGTCGGCGTATCCGAGCAATTGGAAGGAATTTTGACACGGCTTAGCCTTGCCTAAAACCTTTTTTGACATCAAATGCATCGGTGAGATCTTTTCCGACCTTGATGGAGCAGCGTGCATTCTCCATTGTCATTCTGCACAAACGGACAAGTTTGTTAGGGATGCCAAAGCTAGACATTGCTCTATATAGTTCGTTCCTATAGATGCTTTCGTACGTGGCTTTGAAATCGATGAAAAGCTGGTAGGTGGTAGGATTTGTAGCTCCTGGGTTTTTTCTAAGATTTGCCGATATGTGACTATTTTATCGATAGTGGACTTTCCTGGTCTAAAGCCGCACTGATATGGACCTATCAGGTTGTTGACGAAAGGCGTTCACAATAAACCCTTGAGCGCGTGTGAATTATAATTACAAAAAAAATTCCTCCAGAAAAATGGAATCTTCTGTTCAAATTACTCAAAAGAGAAATCTATAAGAACGGACCTTCAAGAACTTCAAAAAGCTACCACTTACAACGAAATCTACAGGAAAACGTTTATGGTGATTTCAATTCTAAAAAAACACAGATGGTTCTAAAATTCCTTTACACAGATGGTTCTAAAAATATACACGGGACTTCCTTCGCGTTAGTCGACCAAAAGCGAAATGTAAAATTTAAGGTTGTCTGATTCTTATTCCATCTTTACTGCTTAGGCTATCGCTATTTCAAAGCAATTACAAGTACAAACAACACAAGGATTGCAACAATAAATGTTATCATTATTATAAAGCTTAATTCAAGTCACGTAATCTATTACATTTTTTTTTTTTTTTTTTTTTTTAATCTACACGCGCTCAAGGGATTATGTTTTACCCTTTAAATGTTTGAACACAGCGCGGGCGTGAAGTTAAGGAAGAGAAAGAAGGATAGGAAAGATGTGTGGCACTGAAGGTTGTTGTCTCAGATATTTTATATCCAGGGATGGCGGCTGAACTAAAGCGGAGAATGCCGTGTCTTATTTCTATGTCGTTTATAATTCACATTATTTTATTCGTGTTCATGTATGTATGTATGTATGTATGGCATTTTTAAGGTAATTTTACTAAAGTTAAGGTCAAATCTTTTAGAATTATTAACTTTACTCAACATCCTAGTCAAAGGTTTATTTTGGCCGTATTCGGTACGATGGTGTTGAAAACGGAAAAAGCTTACAGAACTTAAACGGCTCGGGTTGGTATTAAGAGAGATCTTTCGGAGCAGACAAGGACAGTCAATACTGGCGTGCCAGCACGTAACTTAGTTCAATCGAGTTTAATCGATACAATCGAGCCTTGGCAGCACTTATTTTGGTTCAATCGTGTGTCCTCGATTGTATCGTTAGATTTGGTAGCACACAAACTTGAAAATGAGTTTTCACCATGATTTAGCTATAGGAATGCTTAAAAGTACCCAAGGCAGAAAAAACAGAAATGTTCTGTGGGTAAAACCATTTCTTAAAATACAGTGGGTCCTCCACAAAAACAACTAAAAGATTGAAAAAAGATAGGTCGTTATTAAAATACAAGTGCATATGTATACAAACACATATTTTTCAAATCATTTTTTAGACTTACAAGTTACATACCTACATAATATAAAATATACTAAAAAGTAAAAAACTTCACTTAAAAGCTTGAACTCGTTTGTGAGATCTATCGAGCAGAGTGGAACTCAGACTCAGTTTCATATGCAAAAAAACTAGTTCACTTTCTACAGTTTTGACTCGATGGATATGAGAACGTTCTCAAAGCTCTTTGTATAAACTAGTTTAAACAGTAGCTTCGGTGGGTCGAAATAGAAGAAGAAAAAATGCCTTCTGAAAGTGAAAACGAAAGTTAAATTATTATAAACAATAATATTGATCACCTTAGTGAATTTTTGGTAAAAGAACTTAAAGAAAATAAAGTTTTACTGGAAAAGTCTCAATTACCAGTTTTTAAGGCAAAAAAAAGAGATGCCGCAAATTCCACCTTGCCGGATAGTGTCATGACTCCCCCAATTCTTAAGTGCGTTAATGATTCTATGAGACAAACCTTTTTTCGTACTCGTACCGTGGCAAGAGTCCTAAAAGATCTCCGCTGGTCCGGATGGTATCCTCGCAATTATTCTTCCACGCTAGCAAAACCCCTGCGTAAGCTTTTCCATCTATCCTTTTCTTCTGGGCTTGTTCCGAGCAGTTGGAAAACAGCATTTGTTCAGCAAATTCCCAAAAAAGGCGACTGTTCTTCTCCCTCAAATTATCGACCAATCGCACTAACGTCCCTTCTTTCCAAGGTCTAGGAAACGCTGATTAATTAACAGCTTAAGAAATATCTTGGGGAACGAAAGTTTCTTAATGAACGGCAGTATGGCTTGCGTAGCAATAGGTCCACCGGTGATTTGATGGTTTATCTACCCGAACAGTGGAACAAATCTTTACATGGTTTCGGAGAAAATAAGATTATTGCACTAGATATTTCAAAGGCATTTGATGAAGTCAGGCACCTTGCTCTCTTATCGAAAGTGCGTGCTTTCGGGGTCGACCAATCCCTTCTTCGTTGGATTAGAAATTTCCTTACGAACCGTTCAATACAAGTTGTATTGGACGGATTCAAGTCTGAAGCCCACAATATAATGCTGGTGTACCCCAAGGCTCCGTATTGTCCCCGACTCTCTTCCTCATTTTTATAAATGATCTCCTGTCTACAACTTTTAATCCAATTAATTGTTTCGCTGACGATAGTACTCTCAGCTTTTCATATTCGTTTTCAGACTCACATCATTCTCCTTCAGATGTGGAACTGCAACTACAAAATATGATAAGCTCATTAAATTGCGACCTAAACAGCATTGTACAATAGGGAATAAGAAACCGCGTCGAATTTAATGCTTCGAAAACCCAATCCTGTCTTATATCGTTAAAGCGAGATATACCCCCTTGCCACTATCTATGAGTGGCACTTGCATCAATGAAACTGAACATCTCGATATTCTCGGTATGTGCATCACGAACCACCTCTTGTGGAACGATCACATACGCGATATTGCCAAAAATGCCGCAAGATGTTTGGGTTTTCTGAGGCGGTGCAAGAAATTTGTGTCTCGTTCTGATCTGGCTACAATCTATAAAACCTATATACAACCAAGACTTGAGTATAACTCCCATATATGGGCTGGTGCTCCAGTAACTTACTTAAGTCACTTGGACAGTATTCAAAGAAAAGCTTTTAAAATGAGTGGTGATAATAACATCATTGACTCATTTACGTCACTTCAACATCGTCGTAATGTTTCTTGCCTCACCCTTTTTATAGCTTGAACCAATTCAGTTGGCCAACGGCCGGTTGCGCAGAGAGAGGATTTAAGAGAACAAAAATGGTGCACAAGCTATTTAATGAGTAAACATTTTTCCTTAAATCTTACAGTGTCTAACTCAACTTTGCTTTGACAAATAGTTTAGGGATTATTGTTTATTTCTATGTTTTATGGTTTGTGGCTTAGCAACAGAAAGGTTCCGGGGGCGTTATGTTTATATTTATTCTATGGTGTTAGTGTTTATTTGATATATGTATTTATAATTTTTTGATCTGTGGGGTTTTGGGATTAATTGTAGATTAGTGTTAATTATTTAGATTAGTGTTTACAAGTTTGAATAATTTTTACCTACGAGTTTTTAAGAATTTATTTTACCTTAAAATAATTATTATAAATTTGTACTTCAGAGATAAGTATGAAACATAATAATAAAATAAAAATAATATAAATAAGAATAACATAATTTAAATAATAAATGTTTATTTACATATATGTACTTAGTTTTAAGAACTAATGTCGCTTTCATAGTCGGTTGAAGAATCGTCACCTGGATTAATTATAATTGAATCCGAAATTGTGTCCCACGTCAGGTCGTGAGAAAAGTATTCTTCCTCAGTTCTTATGGCTTTTTCACACACTTTTCGCCAGTCTTCAGCCGTTATTTTTGAAAATTCCTCCTCTGCTAATTTTTGAACATCCAATAAATTGAATGTTGTGTTTCGTGAACCTACTCTTGCCTTGACAGTTGCCCAAATATTTTCAATGGGATTGAGATCTGGATGATAGGGTGGTAAACGTAGAACCTTATGTCCCATGCCGTGAATGATATCGTCAATCTTATGCTTTGGGTTGTGTGTAGCTCGGTGTCCTTTTATTAGCTCATACAGTTCAAGTTTCAACATCTGTATAGTATGCGGAATATTCTTTTCGTTTAGCCATTGTATCATCTCGGATTTCTTGCTAGCAGAAGCAGCTAATTCATTGAGTTTGAGAGCACTTTCTAGCTCCTTAATAGTGCTAAACATACTGTTTTGTCAGCTGAAAGCTTTAATATACACTCTAAAACTTCCACAGAGCCGCGTGCTTTTACGTGGAGTTATAAACTTTATTTTCTATTAGTATTAGTAAATACAAATCATACTATTGAACACGAAGAGAAATTATTATTTGTATTGGTAAATCATCTTAGCATCAAAATGTATTTAAATAGAATAATGAGTAAGGGTAATAATTAAAAGCCATAATACGTTCAATGCGGGGTGATTTCTAAGTGCGACTTCATTTTTATCAGAAATGTTGACATTGTACTTCGAAATATTACAACGCCCTTCTAAAATAATTTGTTTTAAGTGGATAGTAATTTTTTTTTATTTTAATTTTGAACTTGAGAAAAAAATATTTATTTGGCTCGTGCACTTTTTTGGATAAAGCTTCTGTGTTTTTCATGATTCTTTTCAAAATGCAGTCATCACATCACTGTGAATAGTTTTCTTTTTCTGTTATATAAAAATTCTTAAATACGAGTATTCGCCATTTTCTTAAACATCCATGATATAGCTTGCAGCTCTTAAATAACACTTCAAAAAATTTTTTTGCTGTTAAAGAGCTATTTTAAAGAGTTAAGTATCAAAATGCTAATATGCTTTCCGACAGCTGATAAAAACATTATTATGGAGCATATTTATCGAGCAGAAAGCTTTTAAACGTAACGAAGCTAAAGATTGTTAAGAAATTCTATTACAGAGCTAAATTTTTATATTCGTTTACCAAGAGCTGCAATCTGTTTTGAAATAGAGCTAGAGCCTTACATTTAACTCTCTCAAAGCAATTTAAGAACATTTAAATAACATTTAGCTCCAACGATGTTACTTGGGATCAGTCCAAGCCCGTGGCCTTGTATGTGAGCTATGAATTGAATATAGCTTTCGTCCAAATAAATGATATCATATCCTTTTGTTCTGTATTCCCGGATTTTTCCCAGATACTTCACTCGCATGAGTTTAATATCATTTCTTTCGCAGAGAAGTTTCCGGTTGTTTTGAGTTTTTTTGTAGCTAAGTCCGTAGTCCAGTTTTCCATTTCGTATGCCGCACTTTTTTATTTGGAGACTGAACAACTCCTCTCTCTTCGTATTCCTTAATAATCCTTCTGTATGAACGTTCAGAAATTCCAGTAGTTTCCACTGTTTGCGTTGTTGCGTAACTCACAGGATTTTCAAGAAACGAATTCTTTGCTTCTTCCAGTTTGTCATTATATATCTTAACAACTATCTTACGCGCCTGGCTTCCAATAGGTTTTCCTTTTCTAAATGGATCCATTAAAATTTCTTTTAAATGTATTTCAATGTATTATTCTTGGTTGTTTTTTTTTAAACTGAATGGCAAACCAAAGCAAATATCATTTAAATACGTTAATTCCCTCAGATGCAAAAATTCATTCTTAAAAACTCGTAGGCAAAAATTGTTCAAGCTCGTACACACTAATCTAACTAATAAAAACTAATCTACAATTAATTCCAACCCCACAGGTCAAAAAAAAAATATATCAAATATACACTAACGCCATAAAATAAATATAAACACAACGCCCCCGGAACCTTTCTGTTACTAAGCCACAAATCATAAAACATAGAAATAAACAATAATCCCTAACCTTTTTGTCATTAATCCTATGTCGCAGCTCGCAGGTAGTTTTTTTTGTCTGACCCAATTGCATTTTGCAATAGACTTATTTTTTTATTATAGGTGCACTGAAATTTGTCCCAGTAATAAAAACAAAAATTATTAATTTTATTTTTTCGAAGTAAAGTTTCTTCTTCTTCTTCCTTTTCTTCGGCGCTGTTATGATCTCGATGTCGAGGGGATCATAACTCTCCCACGTATCTGCTTCACACTAGTGATCCGCCTGTGGGGTTCGCCGGGTTGACCTCAGAAATCGGCGGCAAGCCTCCCGGTTTTGTATTGTTCCATTTCTGAGGCCAACTGAATGCTGTTGTTTTTGCATTTGTTTGTACCAGGAGTGTTTAGGCCTACCTTTCTTTTTATTCCGAATTGGAACGTTGTATGATATTGCCTTTTTGACGGGGTTCTCAGGATCTCTCCTTTGAACATGGCAATACCAACTGAGTCGGTCGTGTTCAATTTTTTGGGAAATGGTATTCTTAACATGAAGGCTTCCTCGGATCTTCGTACTTCTAATTCGATCAAGCTTCGTAACTCCTGCTGTCATACGAAGCATCTTCATCTCAGCTGCCGTTAGCTTACTCTCATACTTTTTGTACATTGTCCAACATTGTGAACCGTATGTGAGTGCTGGACGCACAACTGAAGTGTAGAGCTTTCCTTTCAGCTAAGGGGGCATTTTTCGGTCACAGAAGATAGCAGAATTTTCCCGCCACTTCATCCACCCTACGCTTACGCGATGATTGATATCGTCATCACAAGTAGCTTCGTTATTTATCATAGACCCCAGATATTTAAACTTTTCACACTTGGGAAGCACTACTCCATTCAAATAAATGTCTGGAATAGGCCTGTGTGGATCAGAAAATGGGCAGCATAGGTATTCTGTCTTTTTCGCGCTTATGCGGTACCCACTTCCTTCTAGAACATCCACCCATACGTCAAGTGCTCGTTGTAGGGATATCGGGTCTTCACTTATGATGGCTCCGTCGTCAGCAAAGAATAACTGATGCACTTTTGGATCCGTCACTTTGCCTTCAAGCAGGTAATCAAGAACTGTAATAAAGAGCAGGGGACTCAAGACACTTCCCTGGTGTACACCTACTGTGATTTCGAATTCTTCGGTGACTCCAGCTGCGCATCTTACTTTAGTAACTGCTCCATCATACATGTCCATAATTATCCGCACATAGGTTTCTGGAACTCCTCGTTGCCTGAGGGCCACCCATATTAGATCTCGTGGTTGCCGATCGAATGCTTTTTCAAAATCAACCAATACGACATGCAAATCCTCCAAAGAATCCCGATGTTTTTCCATAATTATTCTTATACTCTGGATTGCATCCGTGGTTGACTTACCCCCGACAAACCCGCACTGGTCATCAGATAGCCTAATTATTTTTCGCAGTCGGCTACCCAAGACTCGCTCAACGATCTTCATGGTGTGTGACATCAGCTTAATCGAACGGTAATTATCACAGCTTCGAGTATCACCCTTTCCTTTATAAATTGGAAGAAGGTAACTTTCCCTCCATTGATTAGGCATGCGATCACCTCGTATAAGTTTGGAGACAAGAATCATGAGCCATCTAAACCCGATGTCTCCCATCTTTTTCCAAAACTCTGAGGGTATTTCGTCTGGGCCAACAGCTTTTCCCTTTTTGGAGTATTTTACCGCCTCACTAACTTCTTCGACTGTGACGTCGGATACTTCGCTTAAGTTAGGTGAAGCTATTGGAAAGTATAGCCTTGGAAATTGTTCGTTTAGAAGTCCGTCACAATACTGTCGCCACCTGTGAAGAATTTCGTTGTCTTCCACAAGTAGTTGGCCTTGAGCATTGTTAATGAACTTTGGCGAACAAATCTCCTGGGCATTTCTTCTTCTTTGAGCGGCTATTTTGAAGATAGTTGCGCCCTTATTCGTGTTTTGCCGTAGCTCTTGAATAGCACCAGCTGTCGGGGTAGAAATTTCATCCAGCTCCCGATACAGGTTTTCTGTATTCTTTGCTTGAATTTGGGCGCACTTCTTCTTCGCTTCTTTCTTGCAGTTTCTATATTCCACTTCGAGGCGTGACTTTTGCTCTGTATCATTAGAGGGGCACTTCGACCAAGCCTTGAAAGCCATTTTCTTTTTACTTATAACTGATTTAGCTTCATCATTCCACCACCATGTTTCTTTGCCTTGTTGGTTGTGTCCTTTTGAAACCCCTAACAGTGTTTTGGCTTTTTCTTTGCAAGTTCTCTGTAGGAGATCCCACATACTTTGTGCTGTACTCTCTTCATTTAGAACTATATCGGTGTTGTTATACAGAAAGTTTTGCATATTCGAAATAAAAGCTTCGCCTTTTTCCTTATCCAGATTATACCATTTGATCTTCCCAAAAGCTTTTGTATGTTTGTTGTCGTTCACTGTCTCCATAAAAAATTCTGTCAGTAGGAGACGGTGTTGGTGGGCGATCGCTTCTCCTAGTATCACTTTGCAATCTTTTACCCGGGGTTTCATGAAACTAGATACCAAATGGTAATCAATCTGGGTTTCATTTCCACCACTGCTGTAAGTGACCAGGTGTCGGCTTTGTTTGACGAACATGGTATTTAGTACGATAAGACCGTATGTTTTGCACATGCTCAGGATGTCTTCACCAGGAGGGTTCCTGGTGCCGTATCCGAGGCCTCCATGGCAATCTTCATAGTCTTCGTTTGTCTTCCCGACATGTCCGTTCAAATCTCCGCCCACGAACAAAAACTCTTCCTTTGGGATGTCCTTAAGTAGATTGTGAAAGTCTAGCCAAAATGCATCTTTTTGCACCTGCTCACATCCAATTTGGGGAGCATATGCAGTGACAATATTCCACAACTTTCCTTTAATCACCAATTTAAGGGACATCAAACGGTCGCTGGATTTCGAAATGGTCAATACGCTGCCTAATAGATGTTTTGCAAGGATGATTCCGATTCCGTTTTTACCCTTTTCCGTTCCATAGTAGAACATCTTATAGTTTTTTGTCCTCGTATCCAAGAAACGGGTCCTGTTTCCCGTGTTTCGCCATTTTGTTTCTTGAACACATAAGATGTCCACTCGCCTTCTTTTCATCATCTCTTCCAACTCGAAGCTTCGACCTGTCATACTGCCAACGTTCCAACTCGCAACTCTCAGATTTTGTATAATCTGCGGCATTACTTTGCTAGCCCCCGAAGTAAAGTTTACACCTAAAAATCTTTTCCTTTTATCTCACCAGAGATGAAATAGTTTTTTAGACATCAAGCTATGAAAGAAAAGTAAACCATGATCATATTTTATTCAAAGAAAGTCCATCACTGGAAATTCATTTCTATTTTACTCTGAGCGAAGCTATAAACAAAACTCACCCTCCTAAGTGCTTCAGTATGATCGCAGCAGCGTCATTGACAACAACGTCGGCATGTACATCTTTTTTTCTTTTTTTCAGTGATTTTTCTGTCTCTTTAAGAATTAAAGAGTAGAGCAAAGAAATTTAAAGAGACCTGCGCAGTAGAATTGCCAACTGAATTGGTTCAAGCTATACCGTTATTTTAACGGACTATGCTCTAGTGAAATAGCCAGCTGCATTCCTCCCCTTAAAGAATTCAACCGTAATACTCGCACTTCTAGGAATGCCTATCAGTTTACCCTTGAGCCCAACTTCGGCCGTACTGTGAAGTACAGAGATTCGTTCTTCAGTCGTGCTACGCGAATGTGAAATTCCTTACCACGCTCTGTCTCCTTTCAAACCCCTCCCTTTTTTCTTAATGCTCACACTGTGTCTATGGCATATTAAGGGTATAAAATATCCTTTGAGTGTGCGCTAGTTATAAAAAAAAATGCTACTCGTATGATGAAAATCATAGCAGCGTATAAAAACAAATTTGGTGAAGACATAACCGATAAAATAATTACTAAAAAAGTGTAAAATATGAAGTCCCGTTTAGAAAGCAAAATAGATATAAAAAATGTATATCGCCGAAAAATACTCATTTTTTCTTGATGGGTCAAAGTGTGTTTCCAGGGTTCGGCCCAAAAACTCCTCGGTAGATAATTGCACACCCGCTTCACTAATCTATACAATTCTCGAAAATCTTCCCCAATTGGATATCTTCTATTTTAATAAACACGATTTGTTACAAAGTTATTCTGAAACACTGCCATTTAGATAATTATTTGTGAACTGAGTAACAGAAAACCCATGCTTAATAGTTCTCGAGATCGATCTCATGCAATCAATCATTTACTCATCTTTTTGCAGATCAAAACTATAACTTTCTCACATCGAGCTTTCTTCAAGAGATCGATCTCAACTCTCTGAGTTCGCATTCACAGCTTGAGATCAATCTCAGTCTCAGTATTTTTTTTGCATACTACTCTAGGAAAGTGTGTAGTCTGCCAAAGTCGTATATAGAACCTTCGTCTCGTAGTGATCGGAGAATTCTTTTGATCTTCGTTTAATAAATCCAAGAATAGAATTAGCTTTGCTAATGATGTTATCATTAACTTAACCTAGATCACGCATTGAGGAGACAATAGGAATGGGTTCGTACAATGTAGTTTATCTGAGATAATGGCGGGCGTTCTCGGGAATGTTTAATAGCTTGGCATTTTTTAATATTGAGTGCCAGAAAGTTTTTTTGTCACCAAGTATAAAATTTTTCTAGTTCAGATTGAAGTATATACTCGTATGTATTCTCATATCATAAGCGTAGATTATCAGATCGGAATCAGAAAAAAATCATTTCAATTTCATGTATGGTCAAAACAAAAATAAGCGGCCCTAGATAGCTACTTTGAGCACATTATTACGAATACCTAAATAAAAATGGATCCATAAAATTACCAGATGTGGAAAGCCTATCATTTGTTTTGACCAAGGGCGGACGATGTCAAGCGGCGGCGCACGCACGACACTACGACTACGACAGTTAAGGGTTTGAATTAACTTTAATATAACATACATTAGCCGAAGGAAAGACTAGAGGCAACTGATTGGTGCAGAGTAAGACAAAATATTCACCTTCTAATGAAAACCAAAGGAGTAAAAATTTCTGCATGCCTTCTTCCTAGGGTTCGGATTGCGTTTCGAATTGCAACTCAAAGAGAAATTTGTGCAGAACTTTCGACCTACAGAAAAACTTATTATTAATTCGTATTAATTTGCAAGGATTTGGACAACGGGAAAAAAAAACTAGTGCAGAACCAAAATTCTTTTAAACAAACTGGAGGAGACCCGTTTAAGGAGTTGTCATTGGACACTGATGAAGAAACCATTGTGCAAGTTTGTGGGATTGAGGCAGCCATAGAAGGGATAAGTGGTGTTACAGCTATGGTGGTGAAGACGAAAGTAAGTCAGTTTTTAGTTTTTTCGATTTATATGAAGAAATAAAAGCCGTTTTAACCGACTTGGATAAAACAATAGCCGAATGACAATTCACAATAGCTGCATCAAAAGCTAATCCAGTGGTGACTCCAAGCTCGGTAAAATATAAAAGTTCACCATTAAAAAAGAAAAACGAGCCTCAAATCGAGCAGGCTGTCCGTTCTGTCTGTTCTTGCGCGGAAACAGGTGGAGCTGCAGGAGAGATTGCTGGCTTTGTAAAAGGGTCAATTCAATTCAATTTGGCTTACAACTAATAAGATACCACATATATGAATGAAAATTTACATTTGTTGGCTCATAGGGGGCCTAACTATATACAGCGACTTAAGTTTAATTATTTTTATATAAAAAGTGTTTCTTGGCTCTAAGGGCTGAAAAGCTGAGGCTGAAAAAAACGTAAATATTCTTGGCTAAAGCCAAGAATGAGTCGTATAACGCTGTGAATTATGAAATATTTCTTCTTTTTTCTTTCTTAGAAACGTACCTTGTTTTGTTTTTTTGTTTTTTATTATTTATTATTCTTTCTCTTTTTTAATATTATTACTAAAATAAAAAAAAATGAAGTTCCTTTTATGAATTGAATTTTATTTTTATACTTAAATATTAAATTAAAAATTATTTAAAATCGAAATATCTTCAATTCTTTTTTTTTATTTGGTGCTTAGGATGGTTGGCCCAAAGTGCATCATTAATTCTATTTCGGATTATATTTTCCCCACCTTCGGAAATAGGTCTTGTAACATCCTTCCGGACTAGTTCCCTATTTTCTATACAAATGTTATGCAAAGCAGCGCAAACATTTACTATTTGCGGCTCTCTTTTTGGAGATAACCTCAGCTTTCTTTCTCCAGAATACATCTCCATCGGGCTAACAAAATATGAAAATATTTGATTACAATAAATTTTAACAATACTGTGATTAAGTGTAATTGGTTTTTAATTTTCATCATTCCAATGCAGCGCTGAATGATACCTTGCTTGAGAATGTATGTTGTTGAAGCGAGATTCTGGCATTTCTATATGGCGTTATCAGAAATGGTTCCAGTGGATAATCAGTAAGAAAAGCGATGCTAAAATAAAAAATGTCTCCTTATGTATGTATGAAGTACCAAGAAGCCATGATGATGATGATGTTGTCGCACAATATTTCGTATTTAGTTTCTCTCTTTGAGCACACTGCCAATGTCGCCAAACGAAGCTATCGTGAGGGCTTCCACCATATTTCGCATTTATAGCCAAGATTTTCATGTTATGATCACATATCTAGAATAAATGCGGTTAAATTAAAATAATAATTAATAATTTTTGAATTTATTGTAAATGACTTTTTCAATTCGTCGATTTTTCATTTTTCGGGTACATTATTAAATTAATTTTATATACATAGATGTTTTTTTAATCTTTTGTATGAATTTAAAATGGTTTAAAGGACTGCTTAGAAGACCTCAGACCTCAGGGTGACAAGTAGTTTAGAAACAACAACGTGTTTTAGCCAACGATTTCATTTTTTGTATGGTTACTTGAAATCGGTGTATATACCACACTGTTATGATGGTTGAAACTGTTCTGAATCACAATTGAGTTCAATCCTTTAAATTATTTCGAATTACATACAAAAATAAGCAAAATTCCCATATAAAAGTCTTTCACACTATGGCTATGCCGGTTACATCCCATAATAAATTTTTCATTTTATCTTGAACATACATAAGTTATTTTTTTTTGTTCTAATTTTGAGTTAATTTTAAGTTAAAATTATTACAGTCATGGTATTAATGCTATTTTCGTTTTCAGTTGGGCCGAGAATCATAATATGAGTGCCATCCGATGACTGTGAAATAGAAATTCATTTATTGCTTACCTTTAGAAATGTGATATTTTTCATAAAAAAAAGGATTTAGTTCTCTCTGATGCTGCAATGATGGGTTTTATCTTTAGCAGACATAGTTTCCTCACCATGGCATTGAGGGTTGAAGTTGTCACCTAACAAACCGTACTTTGGCTGCCCAGTCCGCACCAACTTGACTTAGATAACCACTGCCCAAGAAAATTAAATGTCACTGACAACTGGAGGACAGAAGGAATACGTGTTGAACGGGCTCCAGTTGGCAAATGCAAAAGTGGTAGGATGCTTGTAAAAGTATCTTTTGACACTCGAAAATGTTGATAGGATATTTTGAAAACACAACTATTAAAATGGTTGTATACACATTATTATTTATTAATCTCTGTATAGGTATGCATGTACTTACTTTGCGTTTGGGAGATCAAATATATTATATACATAATATAATATAATATAATATATTATATATATATATATGCGAATGAGCCTGACTTCCATTTTCCATTTGATTTGGATTTTCACTATTGTGTGGGCGTGAAAATAATAGAACCGGCACAAAAATATTAATTTTTTAAATTTAAATTCAATTAAATTGACTAATAAATAGGTGTCACTTAAAAAAAATAAAACAAATTTGGTAGTCAAATGTGACTATCACCTTACACAGATGGATTTTCTTGATTTTGATTGTCAACTATCAAAAAATCACCTTACACGATTACACCCCAGGCTACCAGGAAAGTAGCAGGCGGTAGCGGCAGCCTAAGCGAAGCGGGTACAGTTACTTTCTTTGGCAAGTGTAACCTTCCCTTTTTAACTTTTCAATAGAAAGTATAGAACTGCGGCCTAACGCGCTGGAAAAAAAAACTAACGCAATCTTGGGAGTCTCCGGGGTTCTTTTTATATTCTTTTTTTGATTTCTTTTAAAGTGCATAATTTAATATTAATGATCAATTGTGCCTCGAAACCAATGCCACTAAAAAGTAAAACTAATTATTAAAAGTACCATTACGCGAACCGTGGGTATAATAAGATTTTGATTCGCGAAGGTGAAAATATATATATATAATATATGTTTATATACATATAATCTTGGAGTTTGAAGGGCAGATTAATTTGTTTCCAATCACGCCTACTCGCGTTAGGTCATGTATTTGAAACTGCTCCCGTTTTTCGAAGCCTTTGACATGTATTTCCAAATACTCGTAAACTAGGAAGTTGCAGGTTTGGATAAAGTTCCTAGTATCTTTGTGGCGCTCTAGTTGATGTTCCCTTGCACAGCCCATAAACTTAAAAATTAATGTCTGCGTATTCTAGGTTTGTAAACGTAGACATTTAAAACAGCGTTTCTAATCAACTGTCGCCTTGGCGTTAAAAATTAAACAGATGAATTAATTTCGTGTTCTAATCTTTTATACCATTTTTGTTAGGTAGATTTTTCAAATAGGCCTTCGTAGCCCAAACTTTACTCTTTTTGAGAACTTTTTAGGAGTTCACTGAACCAAATCGCGTAGGTGATATTGAAGAAAATATTTTTTTAATTTTTGAAGAATCAATTATTCAAATAAACAATTTTTCATAGTATTTTTCTTCATATTGAAGACTGAATATTAAAAATGAATAAGGTTTCTTCAAATGATGAATGATTTAGTATTTTATTCAAACGAATGAAATTTTGTCATATCTACGAAAACAATTTGTTAATTTTTGATGAAGCAATTGTTCGAAAAGACAAATTTGTTTTAAAAGTTTTTTTTTTTACTTTGTATGTATGTATATCAACTTAAAGCAACAAAAAAAATAAAACCACTTTAAAAAAAAAATCATTGAGGAAATTCTCATAAAGAATACCTATACTAATTATTAACTAAATTTCAAGAAAGAAGGATGAAATTTAATCAATTTCACAAAATTTTGTGGATTTAACACCATAACGAAAAATTGTATGCATTTCTTCAAAATGACAATATTTCTTGAATATAACAAAATTTTCTTCAAAACAACGGATAGGTTTCATTGACCGTATATTGATCACCCTTTCTTCAATTCTACCTACTATTTCTTCAATATGACTACCAAATTTGGTTCAGTGTTGGGAAGGGAATTGAGGGTTTTTACTGGTACTCAAATAAACGAGCCCGCTTTAAAACCGCTGTTTTTTTAATAACATTAAAAAATTCTTGGAAAACCACTCTTACTGTCAACTGTCAAAAACGTGTCCAAAATCAAAAAAAAAAAAACCTTTATTTGACCAAAAAAAGCCAAAAAACTTTTTTAATTTTACATATTTCAGGTTTTCCGAAGCATCATAAAATCCATGGATTTTCCGCAAAGTCATTGAGTTTTATTTTTATTATTGTTTACCTTTATTCAAACCAAATTTTTTTTTTTTTTTATAATCTACCCGCGCTCAAGGGATTATGATTACCCTTTAAATGTTTCAACACAGCGCGGGCGTGAAGTTAAGGAAGAGAAAGAAGGATAGGAAAGATGTGTGGCACAATGTTCTGAGACTGAAGATTGTTGTCTCAGATATTTTATCTCCAGGGATGGCGGCTGAACTAAAGCGGAGAATGCCGTGTCTTATTTCTATGTCGCTTATAATTCACATTATTTTGTTCGTGTTCATCCTTGTTGGGCATACTAGTTTAACTCAATTACATGTTGTTAGTGTTATGCCTGAACAACATGCAATGAGTAAACCAGCAACCCATTGATGACAATTTTAGAAGGTTTTTTTTTTTTTTTTTTTTTTTAATGGAATTAAAACGACATAGACGACGGCAGGGATCGAACCTGTGATCATGAGGTTCACAGGCGAGCACACATCCATCGCGCCACGGCCACCCCTAATAGTAAAATGGTATGTTTATTATGCATTTTCTGGAGAAAATTGAGCCCGAAGTCAAAAAATTGGAATTATATTTAAAAATATAACTTTTTGCAATTTTTCCTAATAAAAACTAAACAACATCCATATTTAACGCCTCAGAAGTAGGAAAACCTCATAAAAAAAATATAAGGAACACAGTTAAACATGATGGTGTGGGGATTGCAATTGGATCTCTTAGCAAGACAATGATCCCAAGGATACCTCTCAGTTCCTTTAAGAATGAATGCTTTATAGGACTTCAAAGCACCTCCACCTTCCTCCCCAATCGCCGGACCGAATCCCATAGAGCATTTATGGGATCATTTGGACTGCAAAACGACTATCAAGAACAAAGATGACCTTAAAAGGCTTTAATTAAAGAACTGTCCCAAATATCTTCCGATATGCATTAGATGGTTTTTGAGTTATTTTGTTTTTTTTTTTGTATTATTGGAATTAAATTTTTGTTTATTTGTTGGTTTCAGTTCCTCCAAACTCAAGAAATCATTTAGGTGTTTACTCACTTTTGACGCTCACAGAATATATATATGCAGGGTGTCCGGTAATTCGTCTGCCATACTTTGAGATGGGATTCTTGGTCATATTCTAAGTGTAACGTCTCAAATCAAAGAGAGTCTTTTCAATACTGAGCTTTATTGCATCTTAAACTATTCTTAATTACATTGTGTTCTTATCTACTAACTTACAATACTTCGAGTATTGTATATACATAAGTGTTAGTAAACTTACGTTCTATGTTCTATGATTTCTGTTTCGTATATAAGGGTATCTATACACTTCAACATCCCTCTTAAATTGCGCAATTCACAAATGAAAATCAGGGTTTTATTCAACTCGATTTCTAAGACGACCATTCCAACGAGTATCTACTGGGTAGATCTTGCGTCATGTCTTACATGCCTCCACTTTCACATTCTCTGAATCTGCGTTTTCGTTTGTATCTTCTTTTTCGCTGATTTTCATTTTTGCACTGGCATCTACTAAAATCTGGTATATAATCTTTTTGATCCTTATATTTAAATTCATTTAATAACATTGTTTGATTAAAATGTCACTTCCAAATTACATCGCCATTTCCATTTTTAACTAAATCTTTGATTAAAAGATAACGTTTGCCATAACTTTTACAATTTTTGCTTTAATCCAAGAAACTTTTCCTGGTATTGAAAAATTTTTACCAACTACTTCATCTTCTACTTTAAATGTTTTTGAATTATGCCCTTTATAATATGTTCTTTGGTTCTTTTGCATGCAATTAACCCTTTTTAATAATTCTTTTGAATTCTGTCTTTTTGGTTAACATTTAACGGGTTTAACAAAACCAACTTAGTTCTTAAATTCCTGCCAAATACTAATTCAGCTCGAGCACGGCCGGTGGTACTGTAAATGGACTTTCTGTAGTCGATTAAAAATTATTCAAACTGTCATCTGTCTTTTTTGAGTGTAATGCCTTTTTTAATACTCTTTTTACCAATCTAACTCCATTCACTGCCTGCCCGTTCGTTGCTGGGTAGCTCACCGGTGTGGTAAAATGCTTTATCCCGTTATCTCGTAAGAAATCTTGAAAAAAACTTTGAAAAGAATGTACGTCCGTTGTCGGTAACTATTTTTTTTTGTATATATTATACGCGCACTCAAGGGGTTATGAATACCCTTTTAATGTTAAACACAGTGCGAGCAATTAGGAAAGTAGGATAGGATGAGAAAGGAGATACCGATGCACATTGATTTTGAATGTCTGCACATTGCAATGAGTGGGAAACATTGAGCCGGGTAAAGCATTCCACATTCGTGTAGTGCGGCTGAAAAAAGAATCTCTGTACTTCAGAGTACGTCCGAAATTGCGCTCAAGGGTAAACTGATGAGCATTCCTAGAAGCACGAGTATTACGGTTGAATTGTTTGAGGGGAGGAATGCAACTGGCTATTTAACTAGAGCACTGTTTATGCAAATACCGATAAAATAATGATAGGCATGAAACATTGCGGCGGTGCTCTAGAGATTCGAATGTTTGAGTAAGACAGGGGTCACCTATCACTATGGTTTCAGGTAACCCGAATCTACTAAAAATCTGAAGTAAAATTTTTTTAGTATGAATACTAGTTATATTTTTACCCATGTGTATGCACTCAATCCATTTACTAAATGCGTCGACAATAATCAAAAAATTTCGGTCGAAAATTGGGCCCATAAAATCTAAATGGATTCTCTCCCAAACCTTACCCGGCCATTCCCAATTGATCAATTTCGTTCTTATTGGGTTATCTTGATAGAACAAACATGACTCGCTAGATTTAGCAATATTTTTCAGGTCTTAAACCCAAGAAGGCCACCAACAATACCCTCTAGCTAATCCCTTCATTTTTACTATACCTAGATGTGATCGATGAAGTTCAGATGAAACTTGCTTCCTTAGAGTTTCAGGTATTACCAATTTGTAACCCCAAAAAACTCCGCCTGATTCTACTGATAGCTCAGAGCTTCTGAGGCCATCCATCTTTTATATAGCCCACAACTTTTGTCAACACGCTGTCTTAACTTGTTTCGGCTACTGCATCCGCAAATTTTATTGGGAAGTTACCAACTTTTTGCACATAATTAACATAAACGTCATCAGCATTATTATCTTCTTCTGGTGGATCAATAGAAGTGCGTGAGAAATAATCAGCAATATTTTTTTTTGTATTTACGTATTGCGTTTGAAACTGGTAGCCTGAAAAGAAAAGAACATACCATTGAAGGTGATTTGCCGACAGTGGTGGTATGCCTCTTTTGGAACCAAAAATTGAAACAAGTGGTTTACTATCAGATAACAAAATGAACTCTTTCGCGATTAAATATTGATGAAATTTCCTTACCCCAAACACAATCGCGAGTGCCTGATTTTGCATCTGTGCATAATTTTTTTTCGGAATCTGATAGCTTCCGAGATGAAAAACAAATCGGTCGTTCTACTCCACTTTCATAAACATGAACTAGCACCGCTGCTAAACCGCTTGGGCTTAAGTCCACAATGAGCTTAACTGACACGTTGGGATCATAATGAGCTAACACCTGATTCGAAGACAATAACTTTTTCACCCCAATGAATGAATTTTTATGGGCAGCGCTACATTCGAACTTACTGCCATTTTTTAATAATGTATACAGGTTGCTGGCTTTAGATGCCAAATCCGGCATGAAACTCCTGTAAAAATTGATTACACCTAGAAATGATTGCAGCTTTTACTGAGCAAGGGCTTGGAAGCTGCATGATATCTTCGACACGTTTTGGATCTTTATGTAGCCCGTGCTTGTCTATGACATGTCCTAAATATTTGACAGACTCTAAAAAAAAACTACATTTTTCTTTAGCAACTTTAAGACTGGCGTCTTTTAAACGTTTTAAAACTTCAGCTAAAATTTTTAAATGCGTTTCTTTCTTATCAGCAGTTATAAGTAAATCGTCCATGAAAACTACTACTCCATCTAAATTCATCAACAATTTTTCCATCTCTTTCTGGAAAATGGCAGCAGCTGGAGCAATTCCATAAACTAACCTTGTACTTTTTAGCAACCCTTTAGTTGTACTTATCGTTGTCAAGTTCCTGGATTTTTCATCCAGAACTAACTGCTGGTACGCAGATGACAAATCGATTTTTGTGAATGACTTCCCACCGTGCAATTTCGCGAAAATTTCGTCGATAGTCGGTAACTGGTGCTGTACTCTCTCGATAACTTGATTCACAGTCGTCTTATAATCTCCGCAAATGCGAACTGTGCCATTCTTTTTTAAAATAGGGACAATCGGTGTTCCCTATTCACTATGCTACCCGTTCATAAACCCCTAATTGAACTAAATCATCTAAAGCCCTCTCCACCTTCTCCCTTATGTGAAAAGGTAATCGACGAGGTTTAAGAAACTTTTTTTTTTAATATGTAAAAAAAATTTTCTCTTGTTATACATGCCTAGCCTCCCATCAAAAACTTCAAAAAACTTGGATAAAACATGTGCTAAATCTTGGTCTTTAATATTAATGAAATTCATTTCTTTAACCCCTACGTTAAACGCGAACATCCAATTTCTACCAAGAATTGGTGGGCCACCATTTTTTATCACGTGAATGTTTAACATTTTACAATTATTGGCATAAATTACCTTGAGATTACAAAATCCAAGAGGCGTTATAGCCCCGCCGTTGTAGTTACGAAGCGTCACACTCGTTTTCTCCAATTGACAGTTTGAAAAATATTTCTCATAATTCCCTTCAGATATTGCCGTAATTGCTGACGCGCTTTCAATCTGCATGCACATTCTTTTACCGTTCAGCCGTGATGGGTCTTAAACTAGAATTTGTACTGCAATAAAATAAAGACAGATCGTCATCGTTATTTACATAATTACACTCTTTGTTAAACTTATCATTAAATTTTTTGTGACACATTTTCTTTAAATGACCTTTTTGTTTGCAATTTTTATAAATGTAATTTTTAAATCTACATTGACCTTCATTATGGTTTGTGTAACCGCACACTTTGCATTGCCCAGATTTACCGCTTGATGTTTTTGATTGGTGAGAAGTTGATACTGTTTCATTTTTGCAGCTACGTTTTTACCGCTCTTTTTCTGGATAACATACACGCTTGCTGGTTCTTCTTTTATGGTATCTACTGTGACGTAATACTGCCTTTTTACGCACTCCACAGACAAAGCCATTTCAAACGCCCTTTGAAACGTCAGATCACTAGCCTTCTCCAGGAATAGTTTGTCTTTTTCAGGGCCTTTTTTGAGACCCATCACAAACCTATCTCTCAACGCTGCGTTTAAATGGGTTTCGAAGGAACAATTTACAGCCAAAGCTCTTAGCATTGCTGCCCATTCTTGTAAAGTTTCACCATCGTGTTTCACAGCCTCATAAAACTTTCGTCTCTCAGCGAACACTGAAAACGATGGCTTGAAATGGTTTTTGATCGCTGTTTTAATTTCATTGTAAGCTGTGGTAGCATCTTCAGCAGCTTTAGGATGCATGACTTCCTTAAGAAAACGAAGCGTTCTCTCACTGAGACCACTCAACAACACTGCCTTTCGCCTCTACTCCTCAGCTGCGGCTTCCAAATTATTGGCGATGAAAAACTGCTCGATTTGGATCTTGAAAAGATTACAATCATTTTCTTTAAAATCGTAGGTTGGAGTTCTGCCTAAGTACGCCATGATTCTTGTTACTTTTTTTTTTAAATTAACTCGTCGCCAGTTGTAACGTCTCAAATCAAAGACAGTCTTTTCAATACTGAGCTTTATTGCATCTTTTTTTTTTTTTTTTTTTTTATTACAATTCGTTAAATGCTAACGTGAACAGTTCTTATAAATGAATGCTTAAAAACTACTTAACATTAAAATTTAATCCAAAATACTATAAAACAATGTCTTAAATTTGAGATTTTTAAAGTTGTCATATGGTGAACTTATTAGAAAATAAAATTTATTAAATATTTCGACTAATTGATTGATAAGGCTATGAGCACCATAGTTCGATCTACTAAAAATTTGATTTAGTGGTTTTTGGAGTCGTATACTCGATCGACTAAAACTAAAGTTAAAACGAACAAGAACCGATGGTGATGTTATTGCTCCATTTATTATTGCCGTAATAAAACAAAATTGTAAATATTTTCTATGGTTAGTCAACGAAGGAAGGTTAATAAAAGTAAGCCTTTGTGAATAAGGGGGCAGAACGTTTCCAGGAAGCCAAGGAAGAAAACGGAGACAAAAGCGCAAGAATCTCTTCTGAATCGCTTCAATTCTCATTATATGAATAGAATAATAAGGTGCCCACACTACACAGGCATATTCAAGAATTGGTCTCACAAATGAAACAAAAAGTAGTTTGAGAACATAAGGATCACGGAAATCGCGCCCAAATCTCTTGATGAAACCAAGGACTCTATTTGCTTTTTTAACAATAAAACTAATATGCTCAGTAAATGTAAGTTTCGAGTCTAAAACTACTCCCAAGTCAGAAAAAACAGATACTCTACTTAAAGGACAAGAATCAAACATGTAATCAAAAATAATTGGAACTTTCTTGCGTGTAAAACTCATGGTTTTACATTTGTCAACATTCAAAACAAGACGATTTTTATTGCACCATTCCCTAAATAATATTAAGTCTTCTTGTAAAAGTAGGCAGTCAGATGTAGAGTTAATTCTTTTGAAAAGTTTAATGTCATCAGCATATATAAGGACAGAAGAATTTTTTATAATCGAAATTAAGTCATTTATAAATAAAATAAATAAAATTGGGCCTAGATGGCTGCCTTGGGGTACACCAGAGTTCACAATAAACGGACTCGAACATTCATTACGAAATATTACACTATATTGTCTATTTTTTAAGTATGATGAAATCCAATTTAAGAAATTATCGTTAAAACCTTGACGAGACAGTTTAAAAATAAGTGTTTTATGACACAACTTGTCAAACGCTTTACTAAAATCAGTAAATACGCAATCTACTTGTTCACGTTTCTCAAAAACATCTAAACAAAAGGACGTAAAATTAAACAAATTAGTAACAGTAGACCGTTTTTTGACAAAACCATGCTGGTTATCACAAATAATCGAACTACAATGAAATGTAAGGACACTACATACGATAGACTCAAACAGTTTAGGTATCACAGATAGCTTAGCAATAGGTCGATAGTTCAAAATTTCATTTTTAGGACCTTTTTTGTGTATTGGAATGATAAATGAGCTTTTCCAGATAATTGGAAAAAGTGAACTTTTTAAGGACGTGTTAAAAAGAACGCATAAAGGATACGACAAATAAGAGACACATTTTTTCAAAATAGAGGATGGCACACCATCAGGACCAGGACTAAAACAATCTTCTAGATGCAATATGTTTTGTGCAACAGTATGTTCACTTATTTCAAAATTAATATTATTTAGATGTTGAAAGTTTAAAATTGAAGAAAAAGAACAAGAAGAGTTTACTGTGTGTGATTCATGAAACGCTTCTTTGAAATAGCTTGCAAACATGTTTGCAATGACTTTTGGTTCATGACTAGATGATGTTGAATTTGTTGAATGTCGCCAGTTGTAACGTCTCAAATCAAAGACAGTCTTTTCAATACTGAGCTTTATTGCAAACTATTCTTAATTACATTGTGTTCTTATCTACTACCTTACAATACTTCGAGTATTGTATATACATAAGTGTTAGTAAACTTACATTCTACGATTTTTATATAAGGGTACCTATACACTTCACTAAGAAAAAAATTGTTCTACACTAAAGTCTGATTTTCAACTTTGACATCACTTTTTGACGATTTAAAAAAAGGCTAACTTTGGTGTACCCTGACCCATGTTAAGGTCAATTTCTCTGTCAGTACTAATGGTAAGACCTTATTTTAGATTTTTTTTCAGTAAAAATACTAACCTTTAAAACTACGTTTAAATTGAGCTGATTTTCAAGTTTAAATGGTGTTAAATTTTTCTTGCCCGAGCAAAATTTTGACTTTAAGGTCAATTTTTTCCAAAAAAATGCGTAATAAACATAAAGTTTTCTTATTTTTACCTATTGACCAAAACAATGATAAAAAAAACTCATTTATAAGTGCACACAAAAACCCATACATTTTATGATACTTGGGAAAATCTAAAACAGGTAAAATAAAAAAAATGATTTGGATTTCATTTTGAAGGTTTATTCTCGATAACTCTTGCCATACTTATGTATAGTGATCCTTCGGAAGAAGAACGTTGTTCTAATTCAGTTAAAGTTATTATTTTAAATGAGGCAACGATTTTTTTCATTCGTCACCATACAAAAAATCCATTACAGTGAGATCGGGAGATCTTGCAGGCCAGTGAATTGGTCCATTTCTGCCTATCCATCGATCACCTTATTCTTCATCCAGCCAATCCTTAACTTCAAGACCATAGTGGCCCGGAGCACCATCTTGTTGGAAATATGATGAAACTAGTTGAAGCAGTGGAACATCCTCCAATAGGTCTGATAGATTATTTTGTTAAAACTGGTTGTCATCCAAGCTTCTCTCTAGCAACCAGTTACAAAATTCGAGTCTCTTTTCAAAATCATCGGAAGTAGTTCTTACATAGGTGTATGGTGATATGGATACATATTTTCTCGATGCAGTATACTGGAAATTCTGTGTTTGGAAGCATTAAACTGTAGAGACAAACGTCTTATGCTGAGGGAAGGATCGAGTTTAACAGCTAGCAGTATTCTTTTATCGACCGAAACTCTTCTTGTGCTTGCAGTTCCCGCGTTAGGTCTTGCAGTTGAAACTGATCCAGTTTCTCGAAGCCTTCGAAAGGTATTTCTAAAAACATTTCCAGAAGGAAGTCGTCTGTTAGGATAAAGTTCCTGGTATCTTCGTGTGCTCTTCTCGAATTTCCATTCCACAACCTATAAACGAATAAAATGTCTGCGTATTCTTCTCTCGTAAATGAAGGCATTTCATAAAATGTATGGGTTTTGGGTTGCACTTATTAATGAGTTTTTTTTCTATTATTGTTTTGTTTATCAGGTAAAAATAAGAAAACCTTATGTTTATTACGCATTTTTTGAAAAACATTGACCTCAAAGTCAAAATTTTGCTCGGTCGAGAAAAATTTAAAACCATTTAAAACTGAATATCTGGCAACGCTAAAAACATATCAGCTCAATTTAAATGTAGTTTTAAAGGTTAGTATTTCTACTAAAAAAAAAGTCCAAAATGAAGTCCCTACCATTAGTACTGACCTTAACATGGGTCAGGGTACACCAAAGTTAGCCTTTTCTTAAATCGTCAAAAAGTTATGTCAAAGTATGGCACACTAATTACCAGACACCCTGTATATATCGAAACGTACGCGACTTGAATACTTGGGTTTTGATTTATCGTCGAGATTTTATAAGAAGAAAAGGAAAGAGGATTGAAATCCCAATTTTTTCATAAATCGAAGACATTTTTAGTGTGAATTAATAAGGATTTTTATTGTGGTGTTACTTTGCCACTAGAGTAGTTTTTTTTTAAGTGTAAAGTAAATTAATTTTTGTTGTTGTTGTTTAAATAATCTTAGAATATGTATACTTATTATAAAATAAATTGAAATATTAAATAATAAAAAAAAATAAAAATGACTGATTTTTATTGTTTTAAAAAGTTTTTGGTTCCCCAATTGACAATACTATCGAGATAAGAATTTAATGAGCTTATCATACGCTGCCGCCCCAGATCCACATCCGAAGGACAAGGACGTGCATTTGGAAACGAATATGAGAAGCTGATAGTACTGTCGTCAGCAAAATAGTTTAATGGATTAAAAGTTTCAGACAAAAGATCATTGGTGAGTATGAGAAAAAGAGTCGGAGACAAAACGGAGCTCTGTGGCACACCAGCATTTATTTTATGAAGTTCAGACTTAAAACCATCCACACAACTTTTATTGAGCGGTTCGAAAGTTAGTTTCCAATCTAACGAAGAATATATTCATTAATTCCAAATGCACGCATTTTCAATAAGAGAACTTGATGGTAAACTCTAGCGAATGCTTTTGAAATATCAAGTGGAATAATCTTACTTTCTCCAAAAAGAAGTTAAGATTTGTTCCACTGTTCGGTCAGATATATCATCAGATCACCAGTGGACCTATTGCTACGAAAGCTCTACTGCCGGTCATTGAGAATCTTTCGTCCTTCAAGATATTTCTTAAACTGATAATTTATCAGCGTTTTCATGACGTTGGAAAGAAGGGACGTAAGTAATTTGACTATAGTTATAAGAGGAAGAAATTCGCCTCTTTTAGAGACCAGTACAGTAGGATAGATGGAAACGCTTCGCATATTATCCGGCCAGCGGATTTGTGTATGTTCAGATCTATCAGTACTCTTGCTACTGAACGAGTGCGAAAGAAGATTTGTCCCATAAAAACATTTACGATCTTAAGTACAGAAAGTCATGACACTTTTTGACAGCGTCGAATTAACAGCAAACTGTGCTGCAAGCAAATTCGCTTTTTCTTGAACTGTCCTAAGGAATGTCATTGAAGACTAACAAAAAAATTTTAAATACCTTTGGGACATTATAGTATTTTTTGCCTTAATTTTTTTCATGCAAACATTTTGTTCGTTCATGAATAGGATCATTACAGTTCTTTCTAGCTTGTTTGAACCTATTCCGGTTCTCCTCAGTAGGGTTATCTTTGTAACATCGGGAACTTAATTCTCTGACCCTAATAACCTTTTTACAGCTCCAATCAAACCATAATTTCTCTTTCGGTTTGATAGATTTTTCCCTATTCGGTATAACGTTCTCATTCAAAAGAATTCAATTTGTAATCATTTCTGCACTGGAGTCCAGGTTACTATCGAGGAAGTATATTGACCAGTTAAAGCTCCTGAAGAAATCATTGAGACCGTTCCAGTTGGCTTCCTCGTATTGCCAAAAGATTCTCTTAGAAATGTTTTTTCTAACTGGGTTTTGTTGGCAAGAGAAATTTGCAGATATAATACAATGGTCTGATGTGACTTAAGGCGATAATACACCTATAGTGTATTTATCAGGGTCAGTGGTAAGAAACAAGTCTAGAGTGTTTGCAAATTGACATGCAATGTCAGAAATGCGAGTAGGCTAGTAGGTAGTAGTAGTAGGATTAACTCAGCAATCTGACCCGTGCTGTTGTTGTTGTCTGAATAGCGCAGCCACGAAGATAGTATACATTAAAATCGCCTTAAACAACGATTTCACTGTGCGGATAATGGGAAACAATTCTCTGGATAGAGTCGGACAGCGCATCGAGTTCATTAGAAATCGAGTTACTATCCAAACTTGGACTGCGATAAATAAAGCATGTATGAATGATGCGCATATGTACAGTGAATTTAAACCATATGAAATTAAAGTTTGTATTCAAACACAAGCTGTGTTGTGGTTGAATCTGATAAGCAAAATTATTACGTACAAAAATGGCAAGTCCAAGGTGAGGGAAAATAAAGGCACTAAGCTATAACCTTGTAGGCTGAATTCCGAGAGATCAGAATTTTCCCCCACCTGGGTTTCACTAAGTGCCAAAACTGCTGGCGAGGACATATACGGCACAGAAATTCTTCCTGAGCCCTCGGAATCATTACGAAAAAAAAAAAACAAATCACCTAAAAATTAACCAAATTTACTATAGTGTTATGCTTCAATTGCAAATTATTGTTCTGCCGTAAGGTTTTTTTGTGAAAGCATTGAGAACAAGACTTAAATATAAGGACATATAATCTTGCGGTTGATATGGGCGTGGTTGTCAGATACGAATTTACATTAATCCTACTAATAAAACGCCGAGATTGGTATTATTGTTTACGTAGGTGAAGATGATTGAGATAGGAGGGTGATAGGAATCGAGTTTAGTAAGAAGATGATTTCTTTACCTAACAACGTTTTTGGCATCAGAGCTAAAAATTAAATCTAGTTGTCTACCAAAGTTGTATTTAACATTACTTTTTTGTACGAGGCCTGAAACTTGAAGACGGTCGATAAATAAATTGTTTTTCTGAGATTGAATTGCATGTAATGAAATGTGTCTCATCGTCAGAATAAGTTCAAACTAAACGAGGTAAATTTAAATACCCAAGAATAATGAAATCATCCTCAGAGTTGGGTGATTCAACAACATAGTCAACTACATTTACAAAAACCTCGTACTCTCTTGTGGGTAGACCACGTTTAGTCAAGTTTATTTTCATATAAGGTATTAGGAATATCAATTAAAAATGCATCAAAATTGGAATGGAGAGCCAATAAAACACTACGACCTAATGAGTTATTTACATTTGAAGTAGAGCTATTAGAGACATCCTTTAGAAACACCGTAAATTGAGAAATAAAAAGCTCGTTACTTTCATTGTCTTGGAGAAGATTAGTTTCAGTTAAGGCAAATAAATTATATGAAAATCTAAAATGGTCAGAATATTTAGCAACATTTAAAACCTGCTCTAAACCAATTTTAGAATGGGAGTCGACTCTTAATATTGTATATAAAACGAGAATCGACTTCTTAAACACCAGCAAATAGCTAGTTTATCTTTTAAAAGTATACTTTATTGACAATGGTAATTTCATACCAAAGCAAATCGAAGTAAAAGTGTTTACTGATGTTTTATTTGATGTTTTAAAATATGTGTTTTATAAGACTGAATCACCGAATATTAGAAATTCAAAACAATCGTGATGTACGATCAACAGATCTGTACATACAAATGTACATATGTTATGTATGCATGCGGAGACGAGTACAGCCAAATGAATTTGCACCTTGCACCAACAAAATTGAATTTGTATGCTGCGAATTTGCTATATAGGTATAGTTCATTTCCATCTAAAATAATGTAAATAATTTGTTAAACAATCATAATCTGAAACGAGGTAGTATATAAAATGTACTTATTTGGTTTGAAGTTGTCTGTTCTTTTTATTTTTGTTTTGTTTGTGTAGTTGTGTTTGAGTTATGTATCTGTCAAATTAAGGGATGTTCAACGTAAATTTTCTTAGGTTCTGTTGTAAAACCCACTTTAGTTAGAAGAGTTGTCTAATGCCGGTCGTCCACTATGTGCGCGATAAGTTCAACCAACTTCGTTCAACTGTTTATTAAACTCTTTCGTTGGATAAACGAATTTACAACCTATTACACTAGTGCAGCAACTTACGTAATTCACGTTGAGCAACTAAAGTAGAACAAAATGCGTTTGGAGCCCCGTACACATAATTGACCAACTTTCCCATATGTTGATTAACCTCGCACACCTAGTTGATCAACTCTTAAAACTTATTCCAGTGTTGAATAGCTTCGTACATCTAGTTGACCAACTTACTCAAATGTTGAATAACCTCGTACACTAGTTGATAAACTTGTTCGATTTTTACAGAAAAAAAAGTTTTTCGAGTTGATCAACTGCGTTTTCAATATGGTTGCTCAACCAGTTGATGAACGAGTTGATACCTTCGTACACTTAACCAAGGATCACTCGTTGGGGAACGCGTTGAACGCACCACGATACACAAAAAACTCAAACGTCAAACATGAAATAATTTTGACTTCAGTTCGGTACATACAAATTTATTGTCGAGGCACGCCTTCGCTTTAAAATATTCTTAAATTTGTTCTGTATGAGTATGATTTCCTCTAAGAAAAAAAATTGGCTGCCGCATTAATAATATTAGAAAATGAATTGTTGGCTCAAAAGTCTTCATTTGTCATTTACTTCCGATTTAGGCAATTGCATTTTCGAGGAAATTTGAGACCAAGCCAATTCCCTGGCATCTCGATTTTTATAAAAGGAGCTCTTAATGTCACATATATTGGGCTTTTCCTCAATTGCTGAAATCAATTGCAAAATTAATTCCCTGGTCCACTCTGTTTTTTTTATCACCTTCCATGACGAAAAACCAAAATAAACTACATTTTGCAAGTTGCAACAACTGCAAGTTCATGGCAACGCAATAGTGCAACCACGTAGACACATTTCACTGCAACCAACGCAACGCAACACAATATTACGTCAAGAAATTTTAACGTGTTGGTCGAACATTTTCAAGGAGCAACACGAGCTCGTACACTACCTTTACACTTGTTGCTCAATTCGTTGAGCAACGGCCAACAACTAGATCCAACCCGTTGGTTGAACAGAGTTGAGGCACCGAGTTGAATGCGTTGAATTCGAAATTTGTGCGTTGATCGCCTATTGGAAGACCGGCATAACGTATTTAAAATTATACAAAAGTTAGACAAAGTTTCCAAGCTAAACGACTGCGTTAAGTAGAGCCGGTTTTATTCCTGTAACTGTTTAAAATTTTGAGCCATGAACTTTAGCACTTCTTCCGAGTATAAACTAGATGGAAAATTTTTCCAAAAATACAATAACAAGACGCCCATTCGTTTGTTTTGGTGGTTATTATGCAGTTAATTTTCAGTAAGGTGAAAATTTGTCCATTTTAATAAATTTTGGTATGAAAATAATTTATTTATTTTATTGTCCCTTTTGATTAGTTCGCAGTGTAAAAAGACGATTGTTCTTGAATTAAACTTTCAGGTTGATATAAAAAAAAAAGCTATCAAGATGTTGGATACTGTAGTGTTGAAAGACCAATGATTAATTAATTTAATGCAGTCCAAATAATATTTAAATAATAGTGTATTTAAATTCTTAGAACATTTTGTTGACTGAAAAGATGAATATTGAATGAAAAATAATATTCCAGTTTACACAAAAATTATTACATATGTATAAAACAAAAGTCTGAGCTATCTTAAAATACTTTATAAAGTAGAAGCTGCTTACATTTAATTTAGAGTGTAGAATTTACGTTCTCTAACATGTAGTGTTGTGGCAGCTTTTAAATATAGATCACTATAGTTGAAGATGTTGCTGTTATTGTTGACGAGAGAAAATTAATCAAATATTTGTTTATAAAGGTCCGGTAATTCGTGTGCCATACTTTGTGATGTGATTCTTGGTCATATTCTAAGAAAAAAATTGTTCTTCAATAAAGTCTGATTTTCAACTTTTACATCACTTTTTGACGATTTAAAAAGAGGCTAACTTTGGTGTACCCTGACCCATGTTAAGGTCAATTTCTCTTTCAGTACTAATAGTAGGGACCTCATTTTAGACTTTTATACTAACCTTTAAATTAACCTTAAAATTAAGCTGATACGTTTTTAAAATTGCCTGATATTCAGTTTTAAATGTTGTTCAATTTTTCTTGCCCGAGCAAAATTTTCACTTTGAGGTCATTTTTTTTTTCAAGAAATACGTAATAAACATAAAGTTTTCTTATTTTTACTTGATGAGCAAAACAATAATAAAAAAAAAAACTAATTTTTTTTATAATTTACGCGCACTAAAGGGATTATGACTACCCTTAAAATGTTTTAGCACAGTGCGAGCGTTTTAGGAAATTGGGAGAGGATTTAAGAGGAGATACCGATGCACATTGGTTTTGAATGGGAGGGAAACATATAGGTGCTTATTTTGACATTCTCTTTCGTTCGAAAGTGAGTCGTATTCGTTGAAACTTAATTTTGAGACTCGGCGATTAGAATGTTAATCGAACAAATCGAAAGTTCACCCAATCAATAGAAAGTTCATTCATTTGCGAAAGCTAATTCAATTTTGACATTCGAAAGAATAGAATTAAATGTCATTTTTGTGTCGTTTGAATTTTTCTGTCGAGTAAACAACAAAACATGTAAGTTTTTAATTATTTCAGGGAAAATAAACTACTTTTATTATTTTTGTTGTTGTTTTATGTTTAAAGGGCGCATTCCAACTGGACAAACCGCGAACAAAAGGAAAAGTTAATTAAAATAATGGAAGAAAACCCGGAGGTAACAAAGGTTTTTTTTTTACCACCCGCGTTGATACGGAAAACATCCACTATCCTTCTCCTCTGCACTTCTTCAACACCATCTTCATTTATAAACAACACAAATGCCATATTTTTATTTTTTATTTATTATTTTATGTTTTTATCACAGAAATTTAAATTATTAAACAATAAACAAAACAATTACAAATAAACAAACATTTCACTTTTTGGTTTTGACATTTCACAAACACTTCTCTTTTGTTTTTGATATTTTAGTGTGACCAAGTGTATACGAAAAAAAATAAAAATTTAGAACGCGTCATGACCAACTTATTTTTTTAAGAATAGTTTCAAAACAGCCGATTTGACACAAAAAATGTAATAAATATGTAGTTCTTTATGGTTAAACTTTACTTTATAATGAAAAAGTGTATTATTTATTTTGTTTCTTGATTATTTATCCAACATCTATAAAATGTTTAGAAACAAAAAAAATGTAAAACGGTCATACTAATTCAAATAGAAATATAGTAAATGTTAAACAGCTGATAATGAAAATGAATCTTTTTTTAAGTTCATTTTATGCTATTTTTCGCAAATGAATGTTATTCTTCCGAATCTCAAAATTAAGAATGTTCATTCGAAGGAATAGAATCATTCTAACGAATAGACTATTCATGAGAATGTCAAAATAAGCATGATAGTCGGGTAAAGCATTCCACATTCGTGGTGCGGCTGAAGAAAGAATCTCTGAATTTAACTGTACGTCCGAAATTGTGCTCAAGGGTAAACTGATGGGCATTCCTTGAAGCGCGTGTATTACGGTTAAATAGTTTAAGGGGAGGAATGCAGCTGGCTATTTCATTAGAACAGTTTTTATAAAAATAACGGTAAAATAGTGAAAGACAAGAAACATTGTGACGGTGCTCGAGAGTTTCTGTTATATTTGTATCACCTATTTTTTTTTTTTTTTTTTTTTTTTTATTTATAATCTACACACGCTCAAGGGATTATGATTACCCTTTAAATGTTTCAACACAGCGCGGGCGTGAAGTTAAGGAAGAGAAAGAAGGATAGGAAAGATGTGTGGCACGATGTTCTGAGACTGAAGGTTGTTGTCTCAGATATTTTATCTCCAGGGATGGCGGCTAAACTAAAGCGGAGAATGCCGTGTCTTATTTCTATGTCGCTTATAATTCACATTATTTTATTCGTGTTCATCCTTATTGGGCATACTAGTTCAACTCAATTACATGTTGTTAGTGTTATGCCTGAACAACATGTAATGAGTAAACCAGCAACCCATTGATGACAATTTTAGAAGGTTTTTTAATGGAATTAAAACGACATAGACGACGGCAGGGATCGAACCTGTGATCATGAGGTTCACAGGCGAGCACTCATCCATCGCGCCACGGCTCTTTTTTGAATTCTATCCAAGAGACTCAAGTGAGTTATTGGAGCACCTGCCCAAATATGGGAATTATACTCGAGCTTTGGACGAATATAGGCCTTATAGATGACAGCCAGATCAGAAGAGGTAAAAAATTTCTTGCAACGTCGAAGGAAACCTAAGCACTTAGCAGCGTTTTTGGCGACGTCGAATATATGGTCATTCCACACAAGGTGGTCTGTGATACACATACCGAGAACTGAGAGCTGTTTGGTTTCCTCAATGCAAGTGCCACTCATGGATAGCGGCATAGGGGGTGGGTTCTGCTTTAACGACAGGAGACAGCATTGAGTTTTTGAAGCATTAAATTCTACACGGTTTTTCATTCTCCATTTGACAATGCTATCAAGATCAGAATTTAATGAGCTTACATATCATACGCTGCCGTTCTAGATTCAAACGAATATGAGAAGCTGAGGGTACTGTCATCAGCAAAACAATTTAATGGATTAGAAGTTTCAGACAAAAGATCGTTGATGAATATCAGAAAGAGAGTCGGAGACAAAACGGAGCCCTGTGGCACACCAGCATTTATTTTATGGAATACAGATTTAAAACCGTTCAATACAACTTGTATTGAGCGGTTTGAAAGGTAGTGTCTAATCCATCAAAGAAGAGATTCATCAATAGCAAATGCACGCATTTTCGATAAAAGAGCTTGATGCCAAACTCTATCAAATGCTATTGAAATATCCAGTGCAATAATCTTACTTTCTCCAAAACGATGTAAAGATTTGTGCCACTGTTCGGTGAGATATACCATCAAATCACCAGTGGACCTATTGCTACGAAAGCCATACTGCCGGTCATTAAGAAGCTTTCGTTCTTCAAGATATTTCTTGAGCTGATAGTTTATCAGCGTTTCCATGACCTTAGAACTTTGCAACTGAACGAGTGCGAAAGAAGATTTGTGCCATAGAATCATTAACGCTCTCAATTACAGGAGGAATCATGGCACTCTGGTAGCGTCAAATTGACAGCAAATTGTGCTGCAAGCAAATTGGCTTTTACTTGAGAGCTGACATAAGGAGTGTCATTGAAAACGAGCGTAGGAACCGAAGACGAAGTAGTATTTCGTACATTTTTTACAAATGACCAAAAATTTTTGCTACCTTTGGGACATTGTAGTATTTTTTGTCGTAATTTTTGATCATGTAAGAATTTGGTTAAACTTTTTCCGATTTTCCTCAGTAGGGTTGGCTTTATAATATCGGAAACTTACATTAATTGTAATTGGAAATAAATTAATCGGTCCTTTCAAATTACCACTCCGACTTAATTCTACTAACTATCTGCAGTTAAAATAATCTACCAGACCTATTGGAGGATGTTCCACTGCTTCAACTAGTTTCATCGTATTTCCAACAAGATGGTGCTCCGGCCCACTATGGTCATGAAGTTAAGAATTGGCTGGATGAAGAATACGGCGATCGATGGATAGGCAGAAACGGACCAATTCACTGGCCTGCAAGATCTCCCAATCTCACTGTACTGGATTTTTTTGTATGAAAACGAATGAAAGAATTCATTTACTCATCGGAAATAATAACTTTAACTGAATTAGAAAAACGTATTTCCGAAGGATCACTAAAAGTAAGACAAGAGTTAGCGGGAATAAACATTCAAAATGAAATCCAAAAACGGGCTCTAGCATACATTCATTCATACAGTAGGGCACTTTGAGCACTTATTATTTGTGCGTACGTAAAATAAAAAATTACTTAAAACTACAGAAATTATTATTTTATTGAAACCCTTTACACCTAGGGGCAAAACATCTTTTTTTTTAATTTTACCTGTTTTAGATTTTCCCAAGTATCATAAAATGTATGTATTTTTTAATGCACTTATTAATCAGTTTTGTTTATTATTATTTTGTTCATCAGGTTAAAATACGAAAGCTTTATTTATTTTTTACGCTTTTTCTGAAAAAAATTGACCTGAAAGTCAAAATTTTTCTCGGGCAAGAAAAATTGAACACCATTTAAAATTGAATATCTGGCAATTCTAAAAACATATCAGCTCAATTTAAACGTAGTTTTAAAGGCTAGTATTTCTACTAAAAAGAAAGTCTAAAATGAGGTCCCTACGGTTTGTACCGTAAGAGAAATTGACCTTAACATGGGGCAGGGTACACTAAAGTTAGCCTTTTTTTAAATCGTCAAAATGTGATGTCAAGGTTGAAAACCAGACTTTACTGTAGAACAATATTTTTTTAGAATATGATCAAGAATCACATCCTAAAGTATGGCACACGAATTACCGGACACCCTGTATAGTATCGAAAAGACTACAGGCAGAACATCTACTAAAAATTGAACACACCCGGACACATGAGTCAAAAGGCTAATGTTGATTGTCCGAGATAGGTTGAGATGAGCGATGTTTCCAATAAACGGGAAGGGAGCAGCTTCAGAGCACTTATAGGAATTGACGGCTAATCCAATGATTTTCTGCAGTAGAGGAGACAAGGCAAATCGAATGTAATAATACAATTTAGCAAATGAGAAAGAGAGAACGATATATATTGACGTTCATAAAAACACTCAATAAATAGAGAAATTAATTGAAATTAATCTGATTTTTATTAAAATTATGATTTTTTTAGAAAAATAAAAACACTCGCGTGAATGGAATATAAACCAGAACTTTTTTGTTTATTAAAAAAATAATTTTTAGGGATTTAAAACTTGAGAATTACTAGGAAAATTGAATAAAAATCGAGGATAAAATAAATTAGGAAAAAAAATCGAAGCCAGGGTTTGAACTTAAAAGCGAAGCTATGTAACGAATCAGAGATAAAATTATCACAAACAAAAATCTGAAGATAATATGGGTTCCCGGCCATGCAGGAATATTAAAGCTAGCTCACAAAGCCACAAAACCAGCTTTTGTAGAACCTCTTACACATTTCCATAATTCAGCAAGGAAAACGCAAAAAAGTCCCTGCTACGCAAATTAGTTAGCCTCAAACAAAGTACTAAGATAGACTAAGAGCCCACAACAATTTTTGGGTGTGATTGATAACAAAAAATAATTAGCATAATTAGATAGGCCTTTTATAGTTATTTACAAATGTGAAAGTCTTGCATACCCTAGTGGGAGCAATAGCGCATAATAGTGCATCAAGTTTGCATTTCTTTCCAAGTCCAAATAATTGTGATAACAACTTTGCCAAAATGTAGAGTTAAGCCCCCTGATTGAAAATATCGAGGTCCAAGACGTTTTTCAGACAGCCTTCTGCCTGACAGACGCTATAAGAATAGGCTACTTCTTGCACTAAGAATGCCACCTTCGAAACGTCTTGGACCTCGATATTTGCAATCAGGACACTTAGCTCTTCATTTTGAAGTTATGGCAAAATTTTGTATCCCAATTTTTTAGACTTTGGAAAGAACTGCATACTTGATGCATTATAATGCACTATTGCGCCCACTAGAGTATGCAAGACGTTCACATTTATAAATAACTATAAAAGGCCTATTTAATTATGCTAATTATTTTTTATCAATCACACCCAAAAATTGTTGTGGGCTCTGGGTCTAAGAGTAACTGTATATTGTTATGGTGTCATGCCAAATAATCATAAAATACCAAGCCATAAAGAAATATTATCCATTACTAGGAATGCCAAATAATCATAAAATACCAAGACATAAAGAAATATTATCCATTACTATGGAAAACATAATTAATGCACGTTTTGCGACTCAGCAGTCTGGCTGCATTCCGTTGATATGATGTTCTATGAGAGTGTTTCGGAAACATGATTCCATCCATGTATGTGACAACGATGATGCAAGTATTTTTTTTAATTAAGCTCAGTTTTTGTGCAACTTTAAAATGAGAAACATCTAAGAATTTTACTAACAATAAACATCTAAGTTTTATTTTATACAAAGTCTTTTTGTTTTATTTCATTCAAAACCATCTTTTTTTTATTCGTTGTGCTCGAAGGCATAACAAATTCTGGTGGCAGCGGTGGGATAGCGTATCTATCCAAAAAAAAATAGAAAAAAAGTAGTGCGAATTAAATAAACAAAATAAAGACAGTACGAGTGAGATTGATCTGTAAAGCTGGTGCTGGTTGCTGATTACGTTAAATGATGCTGTTTATTCCCTGGAAGAAGTGGCAGATTTTAAATGTTGTTTTGTGAGTAGTATAAGTTATATAAGAAATTTATACAAGAAATAATAAAAAAAAAAATATAACAGTGCAGTGTAAGGCTTAGAAACAGAGAGTGATTCTTAGATGATTGATGTACTTAAACTCCAATTTATTAGTAAATTGAAACGCATCTAATAGATGTACCAAATTAAATTTCTGTCAGGAGAAATTGTAGAAAGAAATTATAAGTGGATAGAGGAGAACGAGGGCGAATATTTTATTCTTTTATCAAGTTGGGTATCTAGAAATCGATTTATGAGTATAGACGGCGAAAGTGAGAGTGATAGTGAAATTCAGAGCGAATTAGGAAATTTCGTAGAAAAAGAACAATTAAATTTGAAAGAAGAAATAAAAAAGCAAATAATGACAGACGTTCCCTTAAACGTGTTGACTTCGTTCATTCCTACTTTTAACAGTAATAGTGAGGAAGTCTTCACTTTTATCGACAGTTGTAATGATGCCATGGAACTGGCAAGTGAAGCACAGAAAATTATTCTGTTTAAGTTTATTAAAACGAAAATTCGTGGCAATGCCACAACGGTCCTCATGAATAAGGAAATTACTAATTGGGAAACTTTGAAGGAAGAGTTGAGTGGTATCTTTAGAGAACCACACAGCAGTCTTCAACTACATAGGGAACTAATAAGTATCCGTCAGGGTAGGAACGAATCCGTTGGTTTATATACACAAAGGGTCGAAACTCTTGAAAGACGCCTTTTGCAAAGTAAATTGCATGGCGTTGAGACCAAAAATCAAAAAGGTCAAATAGATTATATAAAGAGCGAAAGCTTGACCGTATTTATAAACGGGCTTCTTGAAAAACTGTCATCTTATGTGGTGACACAAAAACCAAAGGATTTGGCTGAGGCAAGTCGCTTTGCTAAAGAAGAAGAGCAGCGGCTAAATTTGTTTAAAGCTAATGTGAATAGGGATTATTCAGATAAGAATTTAGCAAGAATAAATTATACAGGAACAAAATGTTTTAATTGTGGTAAACTTGGGCATTTAGCTCGAAATTGTCGTATGCCCAAGCGAGAAAGGAGAAATTATTCAAATGAACCAAGTCCAAGTACTAGTTCAAGTTTTAATCGTAACCGCAATGGGTATGGTCCTAGTACTGATTCCAACACAAAATCTAACAGAACAGAATTTAAAAAAGAGGCAAACGTAAGACAAGCAGTAAAGGTTTTAAGTGAAGTAGGAAATTCAGAAAGTCCTCATATAAACGCAATAATTAATGGTGATGTTAAAAGACTTATTATTGATACTGGTGCAGAGGTCTCTATGATCTGTGCAAATTGCGTGTACAAAAGAGAAGTTAATGAAGATATGAAAATAAAATATTTGGGATTGGGAAGTAAACCCCAAGAAACAATTGGTAAAATTTTTCAGGATATAGAATTATATCCAAATAAAAAAGGGAAAACAATGAAAAGAAAAGTCGAAATGGAAGTTATAGAAAATGGTTTAATTGGAGATTACGATGGAATTTTGGGTAGCCAATTTCTAAAGAAAGGAGGTTATTCAATTCATTACGAAGAGGGAGTAATTAGAAACAAACAAGAAGAAATAGGCCTTAAATATTTAAGTGAAGGTAGATTCTTAGAGCCCAGAAGCGTAGGATTTAGGATCGTTAAAATAAAGGAAGGAAATGATCTTGAAGGCGATATTTTTGTCCCTAGGCAAATATTAGATGAAGGTCTAGTAGTCTCCGAATGCATAACGAAAACTAAAAACGGTGAATGTTTAGTAGCAATTTTAAACGATAGAGAAGAACAGGTAGATATTAGCAACGTTAGAATTATTGGAGGAAACCTGAAGAAATACGAAACAGGAGATAGAGTTCCGAGATCAGTAGAAGTATCATCTAATGTTAGAACCGAACATATGAATCAGGAGGAAAAAGATAGTATATTGAACTTAGTCAAAGAATACAATGATGTTTTTAGTATCAAAGGGGAAAAACTTACACATACCAATAAAACAAAGCATACAATTAGAGTGGCCGAAGGAACCTCTCCGGTATTTACGAAGACATACCGATATCCGAAAGTCCATGAAGAGGAGGTTCGAACCCAAGTAGAAGGAAAATGGGATTATAAGAGAAAATGGGATTATAAGAGATAGTAATTCTCCTTGGAGCTCTCCTCTTTGGATTGTTCCAAAGAAGGCAGATGCTAGTGGAACAAAAAAGTGGAGAATGGTAATTGATTATAGAAAACTCAACGAGTTGACTATTCCCGACAATTACCCCCTTCCAAATATCTCTGAAATATTAGATCAGCTTGGAAAAGCTAGATACTTTACTACTCTAGATCTAACTTCGGGATTTCATCAAATCCCAGTTGATGAGAAAGATGTTGAAAAAACAGCTTTTAGCACTCCGTACGGCCATTTCGAATTCACTCGAATGCCGTTCGGGTTGAAAAATGCTCCGGCATGCTTTCAGCGGTTGATGAACCAAGTGTTGACGGGTTTACAAGGCATCAAGTGTTTTGTTTACTTAGACGATGTGGTGGTTTATGGACAAAGCCTTGAAGAACATAATCAAAAGCTAACTGAAGTACTAGAAAGAATGAGAGATGCTCAGTTAAAATTACAACCAGATAAATGCGAATTTCTTCGCAAGGAAGTTCAGTATTTAGGGCATGTTATCACGGATCAAGGGGTGAAACCTGATCCAGAGAAAATTAAGAGTGTGATAAAGATGGAACCCCCGGTAAATGAGAAAGGTGTTAAATCTTTCCTGGGAATGGTAGGCTATTATAGAAAATTCGTCCAGAATTTTAGCAAGATTGCAGAACCAATCAATAGACTCTTAAAAAAGGATCAACTCTTTATTTGGGGTACAGAGCAACAGACGTCTTTTGAAAATTTAAAAGAAGCAATAACAAAATTCCCCATTTTACAGTATCCGGATTATAACAAAACTTTTATTATTACAACAGATGCCTCAAACAAAGGTATAGGGGCAGTTCTTAGTCAAGAATACGGTGAAAAAGATTTACCTGTTCAATACGTTAGTAGGACACTAAATAAACAAGAACAGAATTACAGCACTACCGAAAAGGAGTGCTTAGCAATAGTATGGGCCACTAAACAGTTTAGGCCATACATTTATGGTAGACCATTCATAATTCAAACAGATCATAAGCCATTGACTTGGCTTTTCAATGTTAAAGACCCTGGGTCTAAATTAGTAAGGTGGAGGCTCAAACTGGAGGAGTTTGAGTATGAAATAAGATACAAAAAGGGTTGTGAGAATGTGGTAGCGGATGAACTTTCTAGAAATGTTAGAGTTGTGCAACCTGTAGAAATAAGTAGTGATGAAGACAGGGAAGAAGATAAAGAGGATTCGGACGAATCCGATAGAATGGTGAACGAAATGCTTCACAACATGATAGAGGAAAATGGAATTTATAAAAATACTACAAACGATCATGCAGACATACATAACTTTGATGAATTAGAAGAAGAAAATCATGAAATCACTGAAGGTAGAAGCGTTAGAGAAATAAACGATATTGACGAAAGGAACCGTATTATGAGAGAACATCATAATGGACTCCTTGGGGGTCATAAAGGTCAGAAAGCTACATATGCAAACATTAAGGGAAAATTCTACTGGAAAGGAATGCAAAAGGATATAGAAGAATATGTTAGGAATTGTGCGAACTGCCAATTCGAAAAGGTAATCAGAAGACCAACCAGAAACCCCATGAAAATAGTTTCATCTGCCAATAAGGCATTAGAGAAAATTTCAATGGACTTAATAGGACCATTAAAAGAAACAGAACAGGGATTTAAATTTGGGCTTACAATTCAAGACGACCTCTCAAAATTTATAAAGTTCATTCCTCTTAAATCCAAACATATGGAGGTGGTAGTAAGAGCTTTCACAAACGAGTGGATTTTAAATTTCGGATTGCCTAAGATAATTTTAAGTGATAATGGCAACGAGTTTTGCAATGAGTTATTTAAAGATTTATGCAAAATATTCAATATGCAGCATATAACTACTAGTTTTGCATACCCTCAAGCAAATGGAGCGGTCGAGCGAGCACATTGTAGATTGGCAGAATATTTAAAAGCAACAGGTAGGGATACCACAAGTGCTGATGATTGGCATGAACAAATGCCATTTGCAAGCTTCAGTTATAACACAACTGTACATAGCACAACCGGGTATACCCCATATGAGTTAGTATATGGAAACAAGGCTAATTGCCCTAGTGAAATTGAAGATTTCAATGAAAAAACCATGTTTGATTATTTAGATGATTTGAGTGCCAGGTTAGAAGAATTTGGGGAAAAGGCTAAAAGAAATATTTTAAAATCTAGAGAGAAATCGAAAATTCGTTATGATAAGAAAATAGGGAAACAAATAGAGTATACAGTTGGACAAAAGGTTTTAGTTAGAAATGTAGTAAAAGGAAAATTAGAAACAAGGTATAAAGGTCCATATGAAATTATAGAAGTAAAGGAAGATTATGTTATTATAAAAATTAAAAATAAGAAACAAAAATACAATCGAGCTAATATCAGACCATATTTTACAGAGTCCTCTACTGCTGTAGATCCTGTTCCGGGAACTTCGTCGAAATCAAGAAATTAGACGAAAATATCGGTATTTATTTTAATCATAAAGCACCGGTTCGAGAAATAGGAAGTAAACTAACTCTAGTTAGTAAAATTAATGTCGGAGATTTAGATGATTACATAAGCAATATCCGGAATATTATGAATACTATTAATGAAGCATGTTTAAACAACATAATTAATTGCAAAAGTTATCAAGATAGTGTACGAAATAATCTCATTAAACTGGAACGTAAAGTTCATATAATCTATAATATCATAGGGAAACGAACAAGATCAAGAAGAGGATTTGCTAATATAATAGGTACTGGGTTTAAAACGTTATTCGGGACAATGGATAACGACGATGCTGAGTATTATTCTAAGACCGTTAATACAATAAAGAACAACGAAATAAGAATTAAAAATGGAATGGAGGAAAATATTAAAATTATGTCTCAATTAAGTAAACAAGTAGTTGATGTAGGTGCAGTACAAAATATGACAGCAATTAAAATAAATGAAATTATATCCTCTATAAACCAAATTAGAGCTGAAGAAAAGAAAGTCGAAGATGTTAATTCAATTCATTCATATTTCAACGAACTTATGAATAAAGTTAATTTTAAAATTATGCAGTTAGAGATAGAGATTGAACAAATTACAGATAGTTTACTTTTCATTCAAAATGGAGTTATCCATCCAAGAATTATTGAACCGTTAAATTTATTGGAAGAACTTAATAAATTACATCTAGGTAACTCTCTTATTTTTGAGCCAATAATAGAAAATTATGCTAACATTATAAAAGAAATAGAAGTGAATGCATATGCAAGCAATGAGAATATTATTGTATTATTGCACATACCAATTGTAACTAAAGACGAATTTGATTTGTATGAAATTATTACTGTTCCAAAGATTATTGAAAATGGTCTAACTTTGATTGATACCAATAATAAATTTTTAATTGTTAGTAAAGATAAAGAACTTTATAATTTAGGAAGCGATTTACAAGATTGTAAAGAAATAAATGGAACTTTTGTTTGTAAACCTCAATTATTTAAAAGTACTATTGATCGTAATAATTGTGAGATCAATATTTTTATGCGAAATATAGCAAATAATTGTATTTTGAAAATTATTAATTCGGACATTGAAATGTTCTATAAAATTAGGGAAAATTCATTCATTTTTATTGTAACCGAAAATACAAAATATCATTGTGAATGTAAAAATGAAAAAGAAGATGGTATTCTCGAAAATGTTGGAATTTTAGTTTTAAGTGATAATTGTAAATTTGAGACAGTAGATACTAGTATAAGAACAATTAATAAGCTTAACGAAATTAATGTAAAAGAAAGATTAGTGTATAATGATTTAGAAGATTGTTGTGTCAATATAAAACTAGATAGTGTTAAAATAGATTTGAAGCCAATTAATAAAATAAAGTTGCGGAACATAGAAGAACTGAATGATATAGCCATCAATATACAAAATCAAAGACATTTTTGGGACAACGTGCTAGATCCTATTCCAGAAAGAGCCAGGAGTACAATTGCAGGAATTGGAGGTGTCATAATGGTCGTGTTAACAGCCGTCATAGCATATAAATGTGGATGTAACTCTGGTGGTCGAACTACATTATCAATTTTTAACAGATGTTTTAACAAAAAGAATAATAAACAGTACGTTAAAAGGATGCCCACACTTGAAAGGCCACCATCCATAGCATCAGAAAAATCAGATAGCATCTCCATGGACCGAATCGAACCAAATTTGAGGGTTAGATACCCCTAAAATTCGACTAAAAGGGGGAGGTGTTATGGTGTCATGCCAAATAATCATAAAATACCAAGCCATAAAGAAATATTATCCATTACTAGGAATGCCAAATAATCATAAAATACCAAGACATAAAGAAATATTATCCATTACTATGGAAAACATAATTAATGCACGTTTTGCGACTCAGCAGTCTGGCTGCATTCCGTTGATATGATGTTCTATGAGAGTGTTTCGGAAACATGATTCCATCCATGTATGTGACAACGATGATGCAAGTATTTTTTTTAATTAAGCTCAGTTTTTGTGCAACTTTAAAATGAGAAACATCTAAGAATTTTACTAACAATAAACATCTAAGTTTTATTTTATACAAAGTCTTTTTGTTTTATTTCATTCAAAACCATCTTTTTTTTATTCGTTGTGCTCGAAGGCATAACAATATATGAATTCTGTAATTTATTACCTTTTAATAACTTGTAAATAAAGAAGTAAATATACACATATTATTCTTCATTTAACAATTCACATACATTGTTCATTGCAATTCTGTTGCGATTATAGCAATTATAATGAATATCAAGTTCATATAAAATTAATCAGTTATAATAAAATTGTTCATTTTGTTGATTTTCTCTTGTGAGAAATACAGTGAAGATAAAATTATAGTAAAATCTCTCACATATGCCGATATGGGATAATTTTGGAAAACATAGTTTTGTATATTTGCTTAACCTCTTTTAAGTTGGAAGAACCGAATTTATACACTATTTGGTTCGCTTCGCGAATGTTAATATGACATTTTATTAACCGATTCTAGCTCAACGATAAATTAGCTCTCTAATGATAAAAAAAATCCTTTTTTTAGTAAAGAATTATTAAAAATTAGCTCATAAGTTTTTCTTATGTCTTACCTGAACTCGCTGGAAATTAACATTTAGAGCAGCACAGATCTGTTTAATTTCTACAAGGGCACAATGTCGACCTTCCAAATTATCGCCAAGTTGGGTGTCAATTACACAAGCAACATCCATGATTTCATATAAAATTATAAAGGCTGCAGCCTCTACAATAAGTATTTCGCTTTGCAGTTTATTCCATTTTGAACCAGTATTTTCTACGGTATATTTTGTTTAGTTTGTGAAGCAACACTGGGTAATTTTTTTAATTCTAATTGAAAAATATTTTTTTTATTTTTCTAAATAATTAAATCGAGATTTCATTGAAAAATTTTCAAAATTATCACACATTTGGTATCAATATTAAAGAATATATAGTTATTTATGAAATTAACGTACTTAAAAACCATTTATTTAGTAATAAACACAAGAAATTCGGATACAGAGATTATCAATTAAAAGGATATGAAACCACGTCTGTCAATCCGATTTCGAAAAAGCAGCTGACTGTGATGGAAATTCCTTGCATATAAAACCTATTGACACATGCAGTCGCGCCACCTGGCAGGCAGCGCGTGAACCTTCAATTGGAGATAGATTTTTTTCGGTTTGACGTTCAATGTATTTCCCATAAGAAAAAAGCAAAAAAGAGTCGGAAAAAAATTGATTTAACTAATCAAATTTATGTAAACCGGTACGCATTTTATGAAAGAAATATGTTTATTTCTAAATCAGGTTGAAAATATAGTAAGCGACTTAATTAATCTTTTGTAATTTGTCTTCAAAAATCGTAAACATATCGTATGTAAATGACAGATGAAACAATTTTTTTAAGAAGCAACTTGTATTGTCTTCTTTGACTGGACATATTTTAGTCTCAAGGTAGAATATTTGTCTTTAAATCAATAATTATCTATTTAATTAAAAATAAAACAAACATAAAACCCCTGTGGGGCCAGGCCAATTCTAAGGGCGGTATTCACCGAACGCTCATAATTTAAGAGGCTCACAAATCCATTCACCAAGCAATAATATTAAATATTTATAAGCGCTCGTAAAAGTTATAAGTGCTCCTGATCACTCATAAGTTACGAGTGCTCTCTCCGAAAACTTGTTCGAAAACATTCGAAACAAACTGACTTTTTTTAAAAATATTGTCACTGTCGGAATTCGATTTATGAATTTAATTTGTATTATTTTTTTTATTGCAGAAGAAGAACCGATTCCTGACAAAGAGCGACAATAGCTCGTGGAAGAAATAAAGATGATGAAACTGCAAAGGTATCTGTGTATTGTACACAAAAATACATAATGGTGCTTGGCCTCTGCAACAGATGTCATTCGATTGGTGCTTTCGATCCACGTATCGCATGAAACGAAAAACAATTTTGTATCTTTAAACGCGATTTGCGGCTAAACGGAGCTTCGTAGACCCCTCAAAATTGGCATCTTCTTATGTGATTTCTGGCTAAGCTAGGTGTAATATTTACAGGCTCACCAACCCACGCACCCGCACGATTTGAAGTCCAGCCACCGACTGCCTCTCTGATCTTATACACGTTCGTGTGTGTGTGTGCCTGTACATGCGCTCGAGATGGTGATAGTGATCTTGTACCTGCACGATTGAATTTGCAAGAGCATGGAAATCTTTTAGTATGTGTATCTTTATTTAACACAACTACATCCCTTCCTTGTTTTATAAAATTAATATACTCATGAATATAGTATTTTAAGTATCGGAAATAATACTCTGTACATTCTTCATATTATTACTTTATTCATAATTTTCTTCTTTTTTTTCAAAGTAATTGTTATGGTTGTAATAAATATATGTACATATATTAATACAGCTTAAAGTTACAAACAAAATAAATATTCTTCCTAGAGAAAACAACTAAGAAACTAATGTTTAACGGATTTGATTTACAAAATCAGGATACATTTTCTTCAAAATCAGTACCTGATGTATTCTGATGTTCATTATTTTGAACCGTCCACTGGCCTTCTATTTTTTTTAAATGGACTACGTTTTTCCTTAAAATTTGGCTGGTTTTATCATTTTTTACAGTATCATCTCCACCTTTTGAAGCTTCTACAGTATGAGGTGTTGGGTTAAAGTTTGCGCTTAGTTTGTTTGGTTTTTCCATGTTCTTAACATAAACCTTATCACCATGAGAAATTATGTTTTCAGTTGCCTTTCTCTTTTTGTCGGCGTATTCCTTGCCTTTTTCTTTGTTACATTTGTCTCTGTCTCTTATGCCCGAATCTATAATTTGGCTATTTATTGCTTCCATTGACGGTATTTTATCCCTATTTTGTCTCTTGAAGAAAAGTTCAGATGGCGAACTTCTAGTCGTGGAATGAGGTATGCTGTTGTACATCATATGGCCAAATCACAATCTCGCGTTCGTCGGTCCGGCGTTAAATGGGCGTTTGATCGTATATACGATTTTGTGTGTCAAAAAGCGCGACCGTAGCATTTGTAAAACGAAATTTAGCTTCAAACCTCGAGCGTTGACTGACATTTCCTATACATCTTTGATAAGTACCTACTTAATTGTTATATTCCAATGAATTTTGTTACTGTTTATTAATTTATAAGGTATATAATATTGCGTATTTTAAATTTTGGGCATTTAAAATAGTTAATTTGTAAAGCTATTTTCAAAGTTAATAGAGTTCATACAGCCGGGTTAAAGATTTCTGAAACAATATAATTATTTAAATAAAAACAGAACCACACTTTTTTTGATTTAATTATTTATAAAAAAAGAACTTCAATTACTTACTTCTTATTTCACTTAAATTTTCAACTTTGAAAACAAATACAAAATACGGCCGACAATGAACTGTCAAACGCCCGACCGAATAGAAAATAGATCTACTTTTGCTTTGGCCTGGCGTTGGTCTGACGTTTACGATATTACGATATAAAGCGGTCGCAACGCCGGAGGTAACATTTCAGATTGCCTCATAAGAGTCTATTGTTTTTATTCAAAATGTCAAAGCCCGACCGACCAAACGCGAGATTGTGGTTTGGCTAATAAGGTGTCTTTCATATCTCTTCTCTCAATCTTGCAGATCCTTAGTCGTTTTAGTCGTCGTACGGAATTGTATTATACAACTTTATATTACATTCTGCGCAATATGACTTAAATTCATTGCTCACACATTGTCTACCATTTTCAGCAGTGATGGAAACAGGGAAGCCTAGTCGACTCAAAATTTCTTTTAGTATTTTTATTATTTCACAGCTTGTTATTATTCTACAAATCTTTATTTCTTTGAATCGATTGTAGTAATCTATCACTACAAATAAATATTCACCCGTAGGAAGAGGCCCCAAAAGATCTACAGCTATATCAACCCATGGTGCACTAGGGAGTTCTCTTCTTTTAAGAGGAAAGGGGTTGTTTGGCATACCTACTAAGGTGCATCCTTTACAGGATTTTACGAGATTTTCAACGTTTTTATCGATACGGGGCCACCAAACTTTTGCTCTCAATCGGCCTTTCATCCCGACCATCCCCGGATGACCTTCGTGGGCTGCATTTAACACGACATTTGTCAATTTGTTTAGAATTACAATCTTATTTCCCCTTAAAAGTATTTATCTCTTCGTAGAAACATAGCTCACTCTCAAATATTTTATATCCTTTTACTGAATCGACCCATTTTTTGTGATAAATTCCCTCCCTCACGAATTGTATTTCAGGATCACTTTTGAAAAACATTCTTATCTTATTTAACGAAATCGCTAGTGGTCGCAAATGTTCAACTATTTGGTGCACATGAGAATCTTCTTCGATTGGCACTGAACTAGAGTAAATGCACAAACGGGAAAGAGGGTCGGCGATATTCATTTTTCCTGGCTTGTAAATGGTTCTGAACGTGTATGCTTGTAGCCGCAATACCCATCTTTCGATGCGAGCACACGGTTTTGATTTCGGCCCAAATATAACTTCAAGCGGCTTGTGGTCAGTGATTAGGTCAAACTCTTTTCCGAAAAGATATTATGTCGAAGTGTTCTACTGCCCAAACCAACGCGAGGGCTTCTTTTTCAGTTTGGCTGTAGCGACGCTCACAGTCTGAAAGTGTTCTATTTCCATACGCAATTATTTTTGGACCTTTTGAGTTAATCTGTGTCAAAACAGCACCCAATCCAACCGGGCTAGCATCTGCGATAACTTGTGTTCTGTCATCCACATCAAAATATCCTAATGACTGAATTTTACTTAAAGTTGTTTTTAAATGTGAAAATGCCGTTTCTTGTTCTTTGCCCCAAAATGTTTCTGAACTTGAATGTTTTCCTAACTTTTTCCTCAATAGCTCTTTTAATGGTTCGGTCGAGGTTGCAAGATTTGGTATCCACTTACCGATGTAGTTTACCAAACCTAAAAAGCTCTACAGCTCTTCTAGTGTTTTTGGGATTCTGAACTGTTTGATACTATCGATGTATTTGTTTTGAGGCTTAACCCCTTCTGACGTCAGTTCATGACCCAAAAACTGGATGCTTTTAACTTTAAAAATGCATTTCTCTTTCTTTAATAAATTTTCATTAGCTTCAAGGATTTGGAGCACACGTTGAAGTCGCATATCATGTTGGTCGTCATTATTTCCAAATACGAGGATGTCATCTAGAGCTGATTACTCCTTCACATCCCAGTAAAAATTTTTCAAGAGTTTTTTGAAAAATTTCAGGGGCACAATTTATGCCAAACATCAGTCTCTTATAACGGAATAACCCATTCATTGTTATAAAGGTTGTTATATACCTGAATTTTGGGTGAATTTCCAGTTGGTGGAAGGCATTTTTTGTATGTCTAATTTGCTAAAGACACAAGCTTTCCGAAACTTAGGCAATATTTGAATATTGTGGGCAGAGGGTGATCTTCTCTTATCATAGCGACATTAGCCCTTCTCATATCTACGCAAAGTCGGAGTTCCCCATTTTTTTAAGGACTGGAACAATGGAAGAGACTTGAAGGTTCGTGGACTTCTTCGATAATATCAGATTCCAATAGTTCTTGCAACTTTTCCTGTACCAAAGCTTCTAATGGAATAGGAATTCTCCTACATGGTTGTGAGACAGGGTGCACTGAGTCATCGATTGGAATGTTTATAAGTACATCGTTAAACTTTGGAAAAGCTTTCGTAGTGCAAATTTGATTAATTCTAAATCCTAATTTCAAAACTCCCAACGAAATCGCAGTTATTTTCCAAAGCAGATCTTTTGTTCCACGCAAAATAACATAAAATGTAGCTTTTTGCATTTTCCCATCTACCTCTATCTCTGCCGTACGCCAAGAACGTTTTGTTAGGATTTTGAATTTGATTGTGTACCTCAATTCTCTGAATCTACCAACAACCCGATTTTTACTCCCCCTACGGCACAGTCAATGGTAGGGTCATCGTCAATGTTGAAAACATAATCTATTTCATTTGTCTCGTCTTCTATATAATCAATCTGTTCAGATTTTCCCTTTGATCTCTTATGACTTGGACCATCATCTTGTCTACGGAAATAACTCGAACTACGCTTCTTGGGTTTGCAATACTGCCGAAAATGTCCAATACGACCACAAGTGTGGTACTTATTGTCCCTTGCTGCGCATTTAATGTTTTGAGAGGAATGCCTCCTACTTCCGCATCTGCCACATGAACCTGTATAAGATCTTTTCGTTTGTTTGTTTGCAAAGAAAGCGATGCTCTATTCGGACGAAGAAACTTCGGCGATGCCACGAATTTTCGAACGCCTCTCGCGGAGCATAAATATCGATTTGGAAGACCTGACTAAGTCAAACAAGAAAAAGGTTAACAAAGACCCGAAAATTAGGATCACGGGTGTTGGCAGATACTCGATATTTTCCCGTCTGGGAGGCAAAAGAGAACCAGATTATGCAATTGCGTCCTCAGATCAGCATATCAAACCGATTCTCAAAAAGTCGTCAAAAATTGTACGATTTCTTTTTTCCCACTTTCTTTGCATTTTGTAAATGATTTTTTTGTTTTCAGAGTTCGTCTAGCGTTGTCGTGCCTATCTCGAAGACATCACAGAAAGTCCTGCTGGTCAAGAAAGTCCCTACCAACATAGACTCGGATTACTCCTACGACTCAGACGATGATGATGTGCAAATGGACATTAGCGGGGATAAGTATGTCTCGTTTGCATCAGAAACTGAGGTTCGCGAGATTGCTCCTCGTATTGTCAGTATCAAGGCAAAATCAAATAATCGATTGTCTGCGTCTAACATGAGGTCTCCAATTGGCTCTGGAATGCACGGTAAGATTTTTTCAATTCTTTCCCAATCTAATAATCCTCATTCTTCTATTCGTGATTTTCCTTCTCTTGAAGTTTTGTATTTGCGTCAAACTAATCGAAGTCATCTTTTTTCTTACAAAGCGGATAGAATCCATCGGACAGCAAAACCCGTGAAACTGAAATCATCGCCGCCACACACCAAAATTAGTCCAAGTAAAGCTCAAACTATTCGTATGAAATCCGACGAGCTGCTCAGATCAGAAAAACCAGTCTATAGCCGATTAGGAATGAATCCCGTGGGGAGTGGACTCTCGAAGCTAACAAACCGTATAGGTCGAGTGGCTCTGACAAGTGGTTCTAAATCAGCCACTTCAATGGGGACCTCTCCCTCGACACGTAAGAAGACTCCAAGCAATAAAAGTGGAAGTGTCTGCGAGTGATTAGGCTTTGCCCGTTAAATAATGAATAGGTCATCTAGGTCATTAGTTTTAAATTTTATGAAAGAAGAACCCTGACTTCTAAATATTGCAGTTGATTTAAAGGCGGAGCGGGCTCAATATATGCAACCCTGTTTCCATCAGTGTTTGCATAAATAATGCTTTTTTATAATATAATAAACATTTAACTCAAATAATGTGTGAAAAAGAACAATCAAGATTTCAAAATTAAGAAACAATATTAAAAAAAAATAATGAAATAACAAAAAAGATTTTTCTTTTTAAACAAATAAGTGCAATAGATTTTCCCCGATTCGAGACTGCGTTGTTTTTTTTTAAACAATTTTCAGAAAATGATGATAATAGAGATGTAAACCAGATGCAGATAGTTAAATTTTCATTTCATATCGTGGTTTATTGATCACTTCTAAGAAAATCCTACGATTTTTAATTATATTCTTCAAAATAGTGTATAAATCCTCCTGTCATTCCTAAACTACTTGCTCGATTCCAACGATTTAAATGGTTTTAGTGTTGTTCTTAATCCTCTAGGTGATTCTGAAACCCATTTTAAAATCTAACCAGAACATCGAAAAAATGTCATGCCAGAGACGTTTCAACATTTTCATATTCATACTGAAATTCTTGAAACGATACCCATATGCAAATTTTTCGAAGTTTTTGATAAAATTAAAGTTGGTTTTCAGTTCTACTTAGAGGACTTAAAACAAAACTCGAAACCATTTCAATATTCTAAATGAAGCAACTAGTTTAGAAATGACAACATGATGTATCGATCACTTCCAAGAAAATCATATAATTTTCATAAAATTCTTGAAAATGGTAGATAAAAAATCCCGTCATTTCCAAACTACTTGCTCGATTCGGATGATTTGAACGGTTTTCGGTGTTGTTTTTAATCCTCTAGGTGATTCTAAGAACTAATTTTAATTTAAACAAAAACTTCGAAAAATTTTCATACGGGGAACGTTTTAGCAATTTCAATATGAATACGCAAATGTTAAAACGTCTCTGGCATGAATTTTTTTTCGAAATTTTTGCCAGATTTGAAAATGGTTTTCAGAACCATTTTGTGGACTCAAATCAACACTCAAAACCGTTTGAATTATCCAAATGAAGCAACTACTTCAGAAATGACAGCTTGGTCTATCTACCATTTTCAAGAATTTCATGAAAAATCATGTGATTTTCTTGAAAGTGGTGGTCTAGGTGATTGTGAAAACCGTTTTTAAATCTGATAAAAAAAAAGTTCATGCCAGAGACGTTTCAACATTTGCGTATTCATATTGAACTTGTTAAAACGTTCCTCACATGAAAATTTTTCGAAGTTTCTGTTAAAATTTAAATTAGTTTTCAGACTCATTTAAAGGACTAAAATCAACACTCGGAACCGTTTCAATAATCGAAATGAAGCAATTTGTTCAGAAATGACATCATGGTTTATCTACCATTTTCAAGAATTTCATGAAAACTTCTATGATTTTCTTAAAAGCGATCGATAAACCATGTTGTCATTACCAAACTACTTGTTTCATTTAGATGATTGGAACTGTTTTGACTTCCAATTTAAATTTACTAACTTATTATGAAAACCATTTTCAATTCGAACAAATATTTCAAAAAATGTCTATCTAAAAGAAATTTTGACATGTTTCATTTCTCAAAAACATAATAAGATTACTTTTACAAATGGTTTTTAAATCAATTAAGGAAACTCAAAATCATTCCGATCATCCAAATGAAGCGGGGATATTCGAAATGACACCCGAAATGAAATATTGCAATCAATTTTGCATTAACGGGATAATTATAAGAGTTCTGTCTCGCGTACATTTCGCAGATGATGGTAAGTCTTTTTCTGTTCATCACGGTATGTGTTGTTATAACGCCTAGGTCACCGTGCTTTCCACAAGGGGAGAAGAGTGACTTGTGCGGATAGAAAAGATAAAAAGATATTTTTATTGTTACTTATTGGGCCGCTGTCTCAAGCTAGGCTGCGACCAATAGTTTAAATTTATTATTTATTTTGCTTTTATTTTCTATATTTTACCTTTATTTATTAAAATGGCCCGCTGTCTTGAGCTAGGCTGCGACCAAGTTAATAGTTCTTTTAAATCTATTCTATGCTATTTCTGAAATATTCCTAACCCTTTTATACTGTTTTCAAAATACTTTATTATTCCAATACTTACGCAAATCATCCAAGTACATATATCCACCAACTGATATTTCATAATCGATATTCCAATTGGTAATACTTCCTATATATTAGTCCAATTGGAATTACGAAGAATATTTACCAACCAAATTGTAACCCAGTTAATTGTTTTTCACAAATGTGCCGCCGCATCATATTTCACGATACACTTTTCTCATAGCGACACTCGCCCATGCTAGGATGCATTATCAGCATTTTGTTCTGGGATTCCCTCAATGCCAGCAATTAATGTATTGGATTTGTTTACGTACAATCCGTTGGACATTGGGTATCCATTACTCATAGCAGTTTATGGGTCTTGGTTTGTGTCGTACTTATGACGAGTGATCGTTTTATGATTACGTAGTGCGGATTCATTTGTGGGTCAATATTTTATGGTTTTATATTGGTGGCGATAAATTTGGTTTGAATTATCAGTGGTTGGAGTGTCTTTGGAAGATGCGTGGGAAAAAGGAATCAATTGTGTTAGGAGGGTATCAGGTAGTGGGATCACTACATCCTCCTCCCCTTCGAAAAAGAAAATTGACCTTGAAGAGGTTAATTTTCTGTATAAAGGTTTAAAAGTGCAGGAAATTGTACAATTATTAAATTCATATTTTTCTACTATTTTAATTATTTTTAAAAAAAAAAATTACATTTTTTAACAATAATGGTTATTTAAAGTTGTCCTTGAAGAGGTTACAAAAATTTTTTTTTTTTTTTTTTTATTAACAATATGTATATTTGTATATATATATTTATATATAGTTATATTATTTATATTTATTTATATTTAAAATTCTTTTTTTCAATTTTTGATTTATCTTAGTAATAATGTCTCTTTTTTTTTTTTTTTTTTATGTCCATATTAACTTACGTTTAAATATATATTTTTTCTTTTTTTCTATACTCGTATAAGAGTTTTTTTGATTTATCTTAGTAATAATGTCTTTTTTTTTTTTTTTTTTTTTTTTTTTTTATGTCCATATTAACTTACGTTGAAATATATATTTTTTCTTTTCTATACTCGTATAAGAGTTTTTTATATTTATGCTAGTGGTATTTACAAATGTTTTTATATATTTTTTCTCTTTTTTTTTTTTAAATATTATTCTTTGGGATGCGAACAACGTGAAGGATATTTTCTAGAACTTAGCCTTCTAGTGAAATCTAGTGCAAATTGTATGCTTCTTTTGTCTTTGTTTTTGTTATTGTTAGTCAGTCCGGTTGTATCAGTTAAAGTATGACTTAAGATTTTTTGATTTAGTGGAGGAGGTACTATTTGTTGAGGCATAATCGTTTGTTTTAATGAATTAAATACGGTTGTTTGTTTAGGTACGGGGGGTGCACTTTCTTGTTTGAAAGAAGTTGAGGGACCCTTATAGTGATAGTATTTGGTAAAGCACTAGGTAGTGGAGGTGGAGGAGGTGGCGATATGTTCATCGTTTTTTGTACGGGCTTAGATTTTTCAGGTAAAGTATTTTTTGGTTCTGCCGTACATATTTTGATTGATGTAACTGGCGCATCATTAGGACTCTGTTTGTTTTTTCTGAATTTTATAAATATTATCATTAACAGAATTATAAGTAGTATTAATGCTCCTGAGTTTGTATAGGATATCAATTCAGGGGAAAACATAGTATATAGATTATTTATAGAGATACTGTCCTCCAATTGTCGTAAATTTTCATTGATTTTTATCCAGTTATTTTTAAATGAGGTTTGGGAGAGGTGAATGTTTGGAAAATTTTCTAATGTAGTGGTATTAAAGTAGGTTATATTATTATTGGTTGTGTGTACATACGTGTTTATTAGGTGAAATTTTGAAGGTGAGGAGGGGCATTTCTAGACCACGTGGGGTACAGGATTAAAGGTGTTTTTGTAAAAGAAGATTGCAAAAATTTTGTTCGTTCTTGTCATCGTTTTAACAGTCGGAGATTGTTGTTATGTACTAGTTTGGATTTTCTTCCAATTCTTATTATTGTATTTACTTCAGATACAATTTTAGTAACTTCGTAAGGTCCGTCCCATAAGCTTGATAGTTTATTTTGTCTCGTGTGGTTTTTCATTAAAACCATATCACCAACTTTGAATTCTTTTTCCTTAACATTCTTGTCATAATAAACTTTGTTTTTCTTTTTTTTCTCGTGAATAGTGTCTCTCGCAATTTTGTAACAATGTTGGAGTCTGCTTTTTAGTTCGTTGGCGTAATTGTCGTAACTATAGAAAGTTTGTGGTTCCCTACTTATTGAATTTGGAATCCGTGCAGGATAACCATACAACAATTCAAATGGAGTATAATTTGTGCTACTATGTGGAGTAGTGTTATATACAAACATAGCGTATGGAAGCCATGTGTCCCAAGAGAAAGGATCTTTGTCAATGTAATGACGTAAGTATTCCGCAAGTGTCCTGTGACTACGCTCTAATGCGCCGTTGGTTTGGGGGTGGTATGGGGTTGTTTGCAATTTTCTTGTTTTGAGGACTTTGCATACTTCTTTAAACACATTGCTGAGAAAATTTGTTCCTTGATCCGTTAGGATCGAGTCGGGTATCCCAAATCGACAAACCAGCCGTTCAACTAACATTCGTGCTATAGTTGAAGCCTCGGCGTTCTGTACAGGTATTGCTTCGGAGAACTTGGTTAAGTCATCCTGAAATGTCAGAATATATTTGTTATTTTCATAACTGACGGGTAGTGGACCTACTATGTCTAGGGCTATACGCTCGAATGGAGATTTACAGGTAGTGGTAACTTTCATGGGTATTTTGTTGTTACGAGATAATTTATTTTTTTTGACATGACTCGCATTTACGTATATGATTTTTGACGTCTTTTGATATAGTTGGCCAGTAGTAATACTGCTTAATTCGTTTAGAGGTTCTTGTTACTCCTTGGTGCCCACCAAATGGTGACTCGTGGTTTTCATGTAGAATTTTTGATATATCTCCTTGTTTTTCTATTAGTATCCTTGTATCAATATGGAGATATGTGTTGAATTTTGCTTGTTTGAAAGCTTCAAGTATTAATGTTTTTAAGTCGTTTTGAGGCTGATTACTTATGGGTACTGACAATGCAATTGATGATAAATTGTTTTTATTACATTCATTTATGATGTCTTTCATGCATTTCCTAATGTTTTCTCGATCTGAAGGACTTCTTATTGGTAAAGGTAATGTAACTGTATAATAAAAGACATTTGAGGGTTCTAATTTTTGGATCCAGACTTGACATATATCGGGTTTCTTGAAATCAGGTAGACGATGTTTTAATATTTTCTCTTCTGCAGTTTCTACTAGGGGCAATATAATTACTTTAAAGGTGACTGTATTATTTAAAAATATGGATTCTTTTTTTTCGATAATTTTAAACTTTGATTGAGGTTCTGTTATTATTCCATTACTTACGGATGCTGTGTCGTCTCTATCTTCTTGTCGGTCGTCTTTTTCTTGTGCCCGTTTTTGACTTCGAGTAGTCACAAATACCTTGGTTTCATCACCGCCTTGAATACGGCTTAAAGCATCAGCATTAGTGTTTAATTTTCCCCTTTTGTGGATAATCTTGTATTCATATTCTTCTAATAGGATTCTCCATCGCATAAGTCTAGACGTAGGATCTTTTCGTCCTATCAACCATTGTAACGAACTATGATCAGTAACGATCGTAAATTTTCTTCCATAAACATACGGTCGAAATTGTGTCAGGGCGTAAATTACGGCAAGAAGTTCCTTTTCAGAGGTTGTGTATCTTGTTTCACTCTCACTCACTTTCAGTACGACTTGCGAAGAAAATCGGTTTGTCTTTGCCAATAGGACCTTGTGACAAAACGGCGCCTAATGCAATATCGCTGGCATCAGTGGTAATTAAAAATTCTTCATTAAAATCTGGGTATGTCAGGATAGGAGGGTTAATAACTTTTTCCTTTAAAATCCTGAAAGTTTCGTCGCAAAAAGCGTCCCAACGAAAGGTTACATTTTTCTTTAACAAATTTGTCAATGGCTTTGCAATTTCAGCAAAGTTAGGGATAAATTTTCGATAATAACCTACGAATCCAAGGAAGGATTTGATATCTTTCGGTTTCTTGGGAACAGGGAATGTTTTTACAGCTTTTGTTTTCTCAGGATTAGGTTTTATTCCTTCCTCTGAGATGACATGTCCCAGGTAAGTGAGCTCCTTTCTAATAAAATGACATTTCTCGGGCTGCAGTTTGAGATTATTTTCCCTAAGGCGTTTTAAAACCTTTATCAATCTGGTATTATGATCGTTTAAATCATAGCCATAAATAACTATGTCATCCACATAGACAAAACATTCAATTCCTTGGAGTCCCATTAGTACATTATTCATAAGACGCTGGAAAGTAGCCGGGCGTTTTTAAGTCCGAAAGGCATTCGATTGTATTCATAATGACCAAACGGAGTACTGAAAGCTGTTTTTGATTTGTCCGTTTCGTCCATGAGGATTTGATGAAAGCCCTTTGCAAGGTCGAGAGTACTGAAATACTTAGCTCTTCCCAATTGGTCTAGAATATCAGTTATATTGGGTAAGGGGTAAGCATCTCCGACGGTGATGTCATTCAATTTCCTAAAATCAACTACCACTCTCCATCGTTTAGTTCCATCTTGTCCTGACGTTTTCGGAACTAGTAGTAGAGGAGAATTCCATGGACTATTGCTTGGTTGTACCACGCCATCTTCTAGCATTTCATTCACCTGTTTGTGAATTTCCTGTCTAGAACTTTCTGGAAGTCGATATGGTCTAGTATACAGAGGGGGTTTGTCTTCACTTGTAATAATTTTATGTTGCAATGTATTTGTATGAGAGAGATGATCTCCCTCTAGATAAAAGAGATCATTGTATTCGCGGCATATACTTAGAATGGTTTTTTTTTCATCAATATTACAATGTTTGAGTTCTAAGAGTGACTCTAATTTCTTTAACCTATTCTGTACTGGGTCTTTAAGACTATTTAACTCTAGAGTGTTATATTTATTGAGTTTTTCGTATTTTATTTTAATATTATTGACATTTATTTCTTGGTTTGAATCTAAAATATTCATTAGAAGTACCTTTATTTTGCAATTTTTGTTTTGGGTAATTGTTTCGCCCAAGTAAATTCCTGGTCCTACTTCACCATTTTGCGTGACCATATAATTTAAATCCTCTTCTTCAAATGGTATCTCTATTATTTGTTGAGTTCTTGGCCTTAGAATAATTTTTTCTTTTTGTTCATAAATTTTTTTATTTACCTCAGTCTTATTTTCTGCTGGGTTTTCTTTTTCTTCTAATTGTTTCGTTTTATCTTTTTCATTTATTTTATTATGTGTTTTCATATTGGCCTTGTCATAACTAGAGATTTCTTTAACTTTCGATTTTTCGGGATAGCCGTGTGAGGTTTTTGAGAAAATTGGGTTGAAAGCTTTTGTACGATTTTGGTCGAATTTGAATTTTAATGAATCTTTTTTATCTGAAACGTCAGTGGATTCACATGGTGTTTTGTCAGTATTCATCCCCGTGTAAAAAGATATATCTGGGGATTTAGAATTAGCTGTACCAATGTAATTCGGTTCTTCCTTCTCATACTTAGTTTTTTCGAGACCTTTTTCACCCGTAGATGGTATCTCGTAAGATATTTTACGGTCTCCCTTCTTCTCATTAGCTTCACATTTCGCTATATTTTCTTTCTTTTGAGGTATAAAAAATTGTTTGTTGTCGTAATGGCGTATTATTGCAGAGGCTTTTACTTCTAATTGTCTTTTTTCATAATTTACCTTACACTCAAACCTATCGAGAAAATCGTTCCCAAGAATTCCATCATATTCCAAATGTGTTTTGTGTGACAACAATTGGAATGGATGTTCCAAGAATGATATGCTTTTAAGATCAACGATTTCTAATGTTCCTGTAATTTCACCCATAGTTTGGATAGGTTCCCCAGCTATGGTTAAAATTTCACAACAATTTTTAGGTTTAATATAAGGCAAATTTTTGTTTTTTAGAAGGCAAATGTCGGCGCCTGTATCTATTAATAAAGTTGAACAGTCTTGTGTTGTCCTGTGTAATTTAAGACAAATGACTGGGTCTTTAAATTCAGGACAGAAGGGTAAAATTATTTTAAAATTTATTGGGTCGGAATAGGATGTATGTCGGCAGCAGTTCTCTGCGTTCGGGCGGAGTTGCCGACTTGTTCCACCCTGCAATCGTTTTCCGACTCAATTTTATCTAGATCTTCTGGATGTTTATTTGAACAACAATGCCGTAATTCGTGGCTTGAATTTCCTTTAAATGGGTTTGAATTGTGGGAAGTAGGGAAGTTTCTAGGTGGTCTAGATAGATTTTTAGAATGTTCTAAACGTAACCGACAATCATTCTCGGTAGACGATTTGATCTTTTTCAAACCGCGAAATAGACAAATTTGATTTTATTAAAACAGGAAAATTTCTATTTCTTTTATTAAAATTTAATTTGCAAAAAAACCAACGATATAATTTTCAATTTGACTTTATTAGACTATATGTAGAATAACGAAACGACTTGATAGTTCGATGTAACGTGTGACAATATTTTTTCATTATTATACAATGCTATAATGTAACATCGGTTTTTATATTTTATATATAAAATTAATAAAAATAAATATGGTGAGCCTTGGTATTTAGGCGGGAATTTCAAATATTTATAATTTTAAAAGTAGTGATGGGACTTCTGTATATTTAATTTGTAAATCCGATAAATCTTTTCAGTTTTTATTCAACAATGATAATATATTAAATATAATTTGTTTTTAAATATAATGTGCTCCAACATTCCCCCCACTTTGAAAGATCCTCCTTTCAAACCGGAAGTAGAGCTAGTTTTTGAATCGGGCGACGAAAGATATACCCTTGGACGTCTTAATATCTGCCACTCGAACACATCCATCTTTTCCTTGTATGACATTGACGACTCTCCCAAGTAACCAACGTTGTGGTGGTGTATTGTCTTCATGTACGATGACCATGGCTCCAATGTTGAGGTTTGGTTGCTCTTTCGGCCACTTAGATCGATGTTACAACTCGTTTAAATATTCGGAGGTCCAACGCTGCCAAAAATGTGTCTTCACTGCCTGGATACGACGCCATCTTTGAAGGTACGATATGTTTTCGCATTCGACTATGGGTTCTGGAATGGCCTTCAAAGACGAACCAATCAGAAAGTGCCCAGGGGTTAGGGCTTCTAAATCACTAGGATCTGATGACAATGGTGTTATGGGACGTGAATTCATCACCGCTTCGATATCCACCAGTGCAGTAGAGAGCTCCTCGAATGTAAGCTTTGCATTCGCCAGGGTACGGTACAGGTGGCCTTTTGCTATTTTAACGGCTGACTCCCATAGACCGCCAAAATGAGGAGCCCTAGGTGGAATAAAATGAAAGGATACATTTTGATTAGTACAAAATTTTTCAATATGGTCTTTAGTGTTATTTGAAAATATGAACTTTTGTAGATCGTTTAACTTGGACCTAGTCCCTACAAAATTTGTGGCGTTATCACAAAATATATTTTTCGGAAAACCACGACGGCCAATCAATCTTTTTAAAGATGCTAAAAACGCTTCAGAAGACAAATCTGATACAGCTTCAAGGTGAACTGCTTTTGAAGCAAAACATACAAATATTGCAACATAAGTCTTATAAGGTGCCTTCCCACGAATGTTTAAATATGTGAAGATAGGTCCACAAAAATCAACTCCACAATTCTGAAATGGACGTGACGCTGGTGTAATCCGTTCTGATGGTAAATCTCCCATAATTTGCTCCATAAGTTTTGGACGATATCTGACACAAGGTGTACATCTCTTCACCGTCTGACGTGCTATTTCTCTGGCATTTATTATCCAGAATTTTTCTCGAATGAGCGCTAAAAGTGCTTTTGGTCCTGCATGGTAATTACTCAAGTGCAGATCTCTGACGAAACATTTTACGACATGTGTGCCCTTTGGAAGAAGAATGGGGTGCTTTCGTTCCTCTGGAATTGCTGCCTTCTGCAACCTGCCCCCCACTTTTGCAACTTCTACTCCATTACACTCCTCCGGAAATGGATTAAGCCCTTTAATTGAACTCTTCAAACTTTCCTTCTTTCTGATTGAATTTATTTCCTCTGCAAAGAATTCCTGCTGAATACTCCATATAATCCTTGCCTCAGCATCCTGCAATTCTTTTACAGATAGTGATATATTTCGTATCTTCTCCTCTTCTAACTCAAGAAATTTGGATTCTTCTATCGAAAGTGACAAATTTTTTGCTTTTCGGTTTTTTATCTTTTTAACTCTGAGAACTTTAATAAATCTGAGCATGTAAGCAACGATACGAACCAATTTTTTGTATACACTATACCTTTCTAATGCTTTTAGAACATGATTTGGTTCTTGATTCCTGGCGAGCAAAACAGTTTTTCGCATCTCGAGACTTGCTTCTTTCGATATCGACTGATTGCTAAAAAGGGGTGGCCAGTCATCATAAGATTTTGAAAGAAACTTGGGACCACAAAACCAAAGGGAATCCTTCAGTTCTGGAACTGAACATCCTCTAGATATAATATCGGCAGGATTATCCTGGGTTGGAACATGCCTCCAACTTTCCACCGATGTTAGCTCCTGGATTTCTGCAATTCTGTTACCGACGAACGTTTGAAGTTTTGACGTATGAGTCCCGATCCAATGAAGTACTACCTCTGAATCTGTCCAAAAGAACACCTCAGGATTCATGTCTATAAACAAATTTTTTACTTTTGACCAAAGTTTTGCCAACAGATGTGCGCCGCACAACTCTAATCTTGGTAGACACTTCTTTTTGGCGGGTGAAACTTTAGATTTTGCGGTTAATAACTTGGTGGTGACAGAATTAGAACAATCGATGGATCTTACATAGATGCAGCAACCATAGGCATTCAAGGATGCATCACTAAATCCATGAACTTGCAACTTTACTCTGCCTTCGGATAAAACAAATCTGGGGACAGAAAAATCCTGCAATAAGTGAAGATCTCCCAGAAACTGCTTCCATTCAGTTTCTATACACTGCGGGATCGATGCGTCCCAATCTAACTTCTCGATCCAAATTTTCTGTAGAATGATTTTTGCTTTTATAATAATTGGACCCAATAAACCAATGGGGTCGAAGAGAGATGACGATAATGAGAGAATGGTTCTTTTTGTGAACTTTGAATAATTTTTAGATGGTTTGTATGAAAAAACTAAATTGTCTTGAATAGGATTCCAAGTGATTCCTAAGGTACTTGTTAAACCTGATTCCGATAACCTTAGTACTTTTCCCGGGGACTGAGGCATTGAATCCACATTACTATGCCACTTTGCCAGCTCAAATCCAGCTGATGACAATATGACCGAAACTTCTTCTCTAATGCGCTCCAACGTTTCTATATCATTAGCTCCCGACAACATATCATCAACATAAAAATCTGATTTTAATACCTTTGATCCAATAATGTGAGAATTTTTGAATTTATCACTCAAATAGTGAAGGCACCGAATGGCTAAAAATGGAGCTGACGATGTGCCATATGTTACCGTGTTTAACTGATATGTTTCTATAGGATTTTCATTATTTTCTCTCCACAAGATATACTGAAACTGTCTATGAGCAGGATGAATTAAAACTTGTCTATACATCTTAGAAATATCCGCTGTTATGACGTATTTATGGCATCGAAAACGCAACAAAAGAGTAAAAATGTCATCTTGAATTGTTGGGCCAACCATTAAGAGTTTGTTCAATGAAATTTGTGACGATGTACACCAAGACGCATCAAATACAACTCTTAATTTCGTTGATACACTATCTGGCCTCAAAACACACTGGTGGGGAAGATAGTAGTGAGGCACTTCGAGGTTTGGACTCTTCACTTTGGACATGTGTCCTAAATCTTCATACTCTTTTAAAAACTTCGAATATTCAGTTTTTAGTTCTAAGTTTTTGGACAATCTACGTTCCAGGGAAAGAAATCTTCTATATGCGATGTCATATGATGCTCCTAAGCATTCAGGATTGTTTTTAAACGGTAGTTTGACCATAAGACGACTAGTGTCCAATTCCTCTATACTTTCATTGAAAATCGCCTCGCATTGGTTCTGTTCCTCTGTCCACTTTGACTTCCGACAATTGACTTCCTCTAACTCCCAAAACTTTTCTACGAATTGATGCAATGAATCTTCTTCAGTACTCAAACAACAAACTTTATTGGATGATACCAGTGAACAACTATATCTGCCAGATACTATCCAACCTAGCAAAGTTTTTTTGGAGACTTGGTAGATTGTTTCCTAACTTTATCTGTCCAACTGACAAAAGATCAAAAAATGCTTCAGCACCAAGAAGTATATCAATTTGTGAAGGTTTATTGAAATCTTCATCCGCCAGTTCAATGTTCTTTGGTATATTCCAATTGACTGTTTGAAATGCTTTGTCGGGTTGATATCCTGTTATAAACGGTGCAACTAGAAACTCTAACGAAACCTCAAAATTATTGAAACGGGAGCGAATGGTTGTTTGAGTTTGATATTGAATATTGGTTTTAGAATCACCAATGCCAACTATGTCAATAACTTTCTTATTTTTACGAAGGAGTAATGATTTTGCAAACTTCTCATTTATCATGTTTACTTGAGACCCAGAATCTAAAAGAACTCGACCATATTGATAACTTCCTGTTGAATCTTTAACTAAAACTAACGCTGTTGCTAAAATCACATGATGCTTTGTGTTTGGACGTTGTTCTAGTGCAGCATGTACCGTTGGTGATGACGATGTTCCTTGATCTCCAACTGCGTTGCTTGCAGCTTGTGCTGAAGAGTTTGGTATTTGATATCTAGCTGGGTTATTTACAGTTGACGAAGCTTGTGTCCGATGAAGCAAAAAATGATGAGATTTGTGGCATATTCTGCATGTATACTTCGAGGAGCATGTGGAAACAGTATGCCCTCTTCCTAGACAATTAATGCATAACTCAAGTCGTTTTACATTTGAAAAACGATCTAAGACTGAAAGATCTTTAAACTTTTGACAGGAAGCAATGTAGTGGGTATTGTCATGGCAAAATGCGCAGGATTTTTTAGTTATTGTCAGCATTGTTTGTGATTGTTGGCTTGAATGTTGTTGACGAGGTTTACCTTGCCACTTTTGACTAGTTTCAGAGTGACTCTGTCTACCTTCCTTTGCTTCTAAGAATTGACATCGTTTGTTAAGCATCTTTGTGCAATCATCCCAAGAAGGAAGTTTATTATAATCTAACTGTTCATCCCATTTTGTTGGTGTCTCTGAATCTACTTTGGACATAACAATATGGATCATAACTGCATTGCAAATATCTTTTTCTGAGCCTAACGAATTAAGCGAACTATAAAGAGCGGATATTGTGATGCTTCTTTTCCTTAGGCTGAGGTAAGCTCGCCGGACTCCAGGGTCGTCTCGAGAAAGCACGAAACTCGAGTATAGATAGTCGACCAAACTGCTCTCTCCAAATGAAAAATAGATTTTCCTTTTTCTGATTTTATTTTATTAATCCAATAAAGCGGCTTAAGACTAAACAATATGATACCTATAGATAATACTACCTATTATATACAGACTTAATCATACGATCAAGAGCCCATCGACACCGGAAGGGTGAAGGGGAATAACTTAAGAATACGGCAAGAACCCGTCGACACCGGAAGGGTGAAGGGGAATAGCTTAATAATACGGCAAGTGCCCGTCGACACCGGAAGAGTGAAGGGGAATAACTTAATAATACGGAAAGTGCCCGTCGACACCGGAAGGGTGAAGGGGAATAGCTTAATAATACGGCAAGTGCCCGTCGACACCGGAAGAGTGAAGGGGAATAACTTAACAATACGGCAAGTGCCCGTCGACACCGGAAGGGTGAAGGGGAGTAGCTTTAACAATACGGTAAGTGCCCGTCGACATCAGAAGGATGAAGGGGAATAAATTAACAATACGGCAAGTGCCCGTCGACATCAGAAGGATGAAGGGGAATAGCTTAATAATACGGCAAGTGCCCATCGACATCAGAAGGATGAAGGGGAATAGCTTAATAATACGGCAAGTGCCCGTCGACATCAGAAGGATGAAGGGGAATAGCTTTAATAATACGGCAAGTGCCCATCGACATCAGAAGGATGAAGGGGAATAGCTTAATAATCCGGCAAGTGCCCATCGACATCAGAAGGATGAAGGGGAATAATACGGTGTTTTGTTGTTACCACACAGCACGCTATGGAGCAACGGCCCATCGACTCTTAGTAGAGAAGGGGAATATCGGGGGAAACTTGTGCTTCTGTATTATAAGGTAAAAACCTTAATCAACTTCGGCGAGCAAGCTTCCAATTTCTTTGGATTTCTTGGGTCCATAAGGCAATTCTCCTGCAGGAACCAACTGTGAACTCTATAACGATGAACCACAATATCGCGTATATTTTGTTTTTGTATTTCGGCTGCGTGTTGGCGTTGGTTATTTCACTTGGTGGGTATGCAGATGGAGGTTGATTGGTGTCGGTCGGTCGTAGGAGTGTGACGCTTCGTTACACATCCCCCTTCCTTTTTGAGACGAGAACCTTCTCGTCTTGAAGGTTTCCTGGTATAAAAAAAACAGTAAGTATATTAATTATTAAAAATATATCTAGATATTTTTTTTTTTCGTTTTTTTTTTTCTAAATAACTTTACAAAAAAAGTTCAGTCCTTATGATAACATAAATAATAATTAATAATTCATAATAATAAGAAACTTAGGTTATCAATTAGGGACGCTGATTGTTTTCTTCTGGCCTCCGAAGTGAAAGGAAGCTCTTGTCCCTTTTCGGTTCATGAGCACCATTACTGGGCCCCAGGGGCGGTGGATCGTGAACTTTCGTTGGTGATTTCTTCTGGTTAAATGGATCCCCTCGAAAGGATCACTTGGAATCTGGCCAACTTCTTCCGTTACGGTTATGGCGGCGCAACATGCCATGGCTTGGTGATGGGGTCAGGAGCGGTATTTTTAGGGTTTTATCAGCGTCGTCATCCAAGGCGGCATTTACTCTCTTCTCGGCTACCTCTGCCCATTGGGCACACAGGTTTTGTGTAGAAGCGTGTGCACGGACCTGTTTGAGATGATCGCTTAAACGTTGGCGGAGGACTTGCATGTTACCCTCGGTTTCTATATTTCGGGCGGCGAGCATTTCTATAAGCTCGTCTTTCTTGAGCATGTATATGAATATGAAACTGCGGCTCCTGAACGGATTGATTTCGTCCATGGCGGCATTGGCTTCGTTTTCACTCATTTTATATAGACGGTCGCTGGTCGGCGGTTGGTAGTCGGCGGTTGGTAGTTGGCGGTCGGTGATCGGCGGCGGTCGGTAGTCGAAGGTCGGCGGTAGTCGGCGGTCGGTGAACGGCGCACATAGGAGTATTTCGATAAAAAACCTGGACAAAATTATTTTTTGAAGTAAAACATTTTATTTTTGTTAGAAATGATTATTTATGCAATGTAAGACAAATTTCAGATATATTTCATACGGTATATAAATAAATTGAAAAAATAATGAAATTAATTAAACGCTTTTTTCCGACTCTTCATCTTCATATTGTCTTCACTGTGCTCTGGGAAGAAGCATTTCTATATAGTTTCCTTTGATAACATTTCTTTCGGCTTTGAAGATGATTTTCTGAGGCAACTTAAAAGTGGATCAGAACTCAAAAAGAAACCTATTGAGTATATCGAAGTTGCAGTCTCTCCTTGAGAACTTCCTTGCATAGTTTAGCCGGTAGAGTCTGTATTTCAAAGTTTGTAATATATTTAGTGAAAATCATAACATTTTAAGATTGAAAAAGAAAAGGTGAATATACACAAACCTAAAATGTTTATTTCTAGCTTCTGCTGCTTCTTCAGATAGCTGCCCATTTGGAAGCAGAGCGTTTTCAATTATGACACTTGCATGAACTAATATTTTATGCAATGTAGGAGTCATTGGATACCATGAGTACAACTCCACATAAAGTCTTGCAGTATCCATTGCAAACGACTCAAACTTCAATACATTAATTTTGTATCCACTTGAAAAACTTTCCAAAATTATTTAAAAACGAAATATTAAATTAAAATCAATTACCGTTATTTCAGAGGCAACTTCAGGGTTTTCAAAAAAATTTCTGCTCGTATTGCTGTCTTTGGTGTTTCCAAAACCAGCTCGTGGGAAATCAACAATAAGACCAAGCCTATCTCTAAATTCTCTTTGAATTTTTCGTATTTTACATACATTTTTGTCATCCTCTGATCTTATTTGCCATTTTTTCAAAGGCAGTTTGTAGGAAATATGTAAAAGGCTCTCAAAAAATCTAATACGAGCATGTAGAATTGAAAGTCCAAACTCAAGAGCTGTTACATAAATTTCATTTCTTTCCATGCTTAAATTATTAAAATCTTTTGAAGTCAATCTGCATATGTAGCACTTTTGAGTTGATGTAGTTTCAGTTATGGCATTACATATTTTTCCATCTACCATAGTGAAAAGCAAGGTATGTTTTACCTCAATACTAGAAAAAACTGTTTTGTTCAATAAACCAATCTTGTTTTTAATATACTTCACTTCACTTCTAGTAATGTCTGTGGTTTCTTTCACAAAATTTTTTCAGAATCGAGGAGAAGATGGAGTTGGATTTTGCCAAATGATTTTTGGGCCACAAACCAAGCGCAAAGGCACAAGTGAACTTTGGAAAATGGAAGCATCTGAATCAGAACTATCTTCGAATTTTTGTTTGTATTGGACTTGTTGGGACCCATCACACCCCCATTTAGCAATTAGCTCAAGGGATTGTCGCTCGGTTTCATTTAAAGTTTGTGTTCCCTTACCTCCTGCAAACTCGTTAGCAATCGATGAGTGGTGTGGTCCATTAAATCCTGAAGATTGACCTCCGCCAAGGTTTCAGTCACAGTAAATGACTCTTCAACTGGATAACAAAATTTTTTACTTGTTGCTGCAATAATTTCATATTGTTTTGCTTCCACAAACATGGAAAGTGCTTCAAGTATGGGAAGTTTTTCGTTTTTTGCTTTGAGAGAAACGCTTTAAGCTTTTTTATATTTCATCGCTCTTTGAGGAGTTTTCAAGATTTCCGTCAAAACTTTTGATGCCGTAGTTTTTCCCCGATTCTCTCAATTTCATTGGAGCTGCATACGCCAGTTCTTCAGTTTGAGCAGTTTCTCTAATTGTTTCCGTTTTTTTCTTTTACTCCTGTCACATAATTCTTCAAAAGATTTTTCGGGTCGCCCAGGTTTGGCACAAGACATGTGAATTGTGAAGATCCCTTCTAGCCACGATTTAATAATTTCTAAGAATGTAACTTTTCTGCGACTGGATTCAACCCATTTTTGTTTAAAATCATATAAAAGTTTAAAAACTTTAGCTTATAATTTTTAAGTTTTTCTTGCGAAAAACAACCAGAAAGTAAAAAGCTCTTAAGATAGTTAAGTTTTTCATTTATATTGCCGTTACAATTTTCTTCCATAATATTGAATTGATAGTTTTTGGTCACAATTCTTGAACCTGATGAAGCTAATAGAAAAAAATTGTTTGCCTTAGGTTTTTTAACTCCTATTATTGACTTATTGCACAAAAATTAAACACTCACGGTGTATTTCGACAGTAACAAGAAAACTGCTCTCCAAATCACACAAAAAAAATTCACTTAAAACAATTCAATAACATAAAACACATCATAATAAAAAAAAAACGTATGGCGTATGAGTGTTTTTTTCTCATAGTGAAAATTTCATTCTCAAATAATTTTGTAAATCGCACAAGATCGCACGCAAATTTTTCGAAATAGATTAAAACAATAGTCAAATTTAACAAAAACCTATATTTCAAAGAAGAATGGCAGGGTATACTATAACAAAACACTTAGGCTTTAAAAGCAAAACGTTAAAAATATCCACATGTGGCAGAGTATTTTCCCACTGTCATTTAAACAAACAAAAAAAATTTAATATTTCTGGAACTACTGTTTAATTATTATTTAATACCTGCAATTGAATTTTCCATTTAAAAATTTTATGTTGAAAAGCACACCCACTCACAATCAATCTCTAAACAATACTCACCAAATAACCGCAAATTACCAAAAAAATGCAACTAAATAAACAGTTGACTTTGAACTTGTTTTGTCACGCCACACACTTTACAACAAAAAAAAGAAGTGCATCATATGAACCCATGTATATTTACCGTCTGCTTCGCATTGCATTTACTTCACAATGTTACTTTTTAGAAAATCGACTTTTGTCCAGGTTTTTGATCGAAATACTCCTATGTGCGGCGGTTGGTAGTCGGCGGTTGGTAGTTGGCGGTCGGTGATTGGCGGTTGGTAGTCGACGGTCGGTGGTAGTCGGCGGTCGGTGAACGGCGGTTGGTAATTGGCGGTCGGTGGCGAGCATTTCTATAAGCTCGTTTTTCTTGAGCATGTATATGAAACTGCGGCTCCTGAACGGATTGATTTCGTCCATGGCGGCATTGGCTTCGCTTTCGCTCATTTTATATAGACGGTCGCTGTTCGGCGGTCGGTGATCGGCGGTCGGTAGTCGGCGGTCGGTGAACGGCGGTTGATAGTCGGCGGTCGGTGGCGAGCATTTCTATAAGCTCGTTTTTCTTGAGCATGTATATGAAACTGCGGCTCCTGAACGGATTGATTTCGTCCATGGTGGCATTGGCTTCGTTTTCGCTCATTTTATATAGACGGTCGCTGGTCGGCGGTCGGTGATCGGCGGTCGGTGATCGGCGGTCGGTGATCGGCGGTCGGTAGTCGGCGGTCGGTGAACGGCGGTTGATAGTTGGCGGTCGGTGGCGAGCATTTCTATAAGCTCGTTTTTCTTGAGCATGTATATGAAACTGCGGCTCCTGAACGGATTGATTTCGTCCATGGCGGCATTGGCTTCGTTTTCGCTCATTTTAAATAGACGATCGCTGGTCGGCGGTCGGTGATCGGCGGTCGGTAGTCGGCGGTCGGTGAACGGCGGTTGATAGTCGGCGGTCGGTGGCGAGCATTTCTATAAGCTCGTTTTTCTTGAGCATGTATATGAAACTGCGGCTCCTGAACGGATTGATTTCGTCCATGGCGGCATTGGCTTCGTTTTCGCTCATTTTATATAGACGGTCGCTGGTCGGTGGTCGGTGATCGGCGGTCGGTAGTCGGCGGTCGGTGAACGGCGGTTGATAGTTGGCGATCGGTGGCGAGCATTTCTATAAGCTCGTTTTTCTTGAGCATGTATATGAAACTGCGGCTCCTGAACGGATTGATTTCGTCCATGGCGGCATTGGCTTCGTTTTCGCTCATTTTATATAGACGGTCGCTGGTCGGCGGTCGGTGATCGGCGGTCGGTAGTCGGCGGTCGGTAGTCGGCGGTCGGTAGTCGGGTGGAAGACCTCTAGGAATTCTTTACGGCGGTGGATCGGTCGGAGTTTGGACGAATTCTCTAAAGGTCCCTGCTCGGGCGCCAATTTGTGATGCTTCTTTTCCTTAGGCTGAGGTAAGCTCGCCGGACTCCAGGGTCGTCTCGAGAAAGCACGAAACTTGAGTATAGATAGTCGACCAAACTGCTCTCTCCAAATGAAAAATAGATTTTCCTTTTTCTGATTTTATTTTATTAATCCAATAAAGCGGCTTAAGACTAAACAATATGATACCTATAGATAATACTACCTATTATATACGGACTTAATCATACGATCAAGAGCCCATCGACACCGGAAGGGTGAAGGGGAGTAACTTAAGAATACGGCAAGAACCCGTCGACACCGGAAGGGTGAAGGGGAATAGCTTAATAATACGGCAAGTGCCCGTCGACACCGGAAGAGTGAAGGGGAATAACTTAATAATACGGCAAGTGCCCGTCGACACCGGAAGGGTGAAGGGGAATAGCTTAATAATACGGCAAGTGCCCGTCGACACCGGAAGAGTGAAGGGGAATAACTTAACAATACGGCAAGTGCCCGTCGACACCGGAAGGGTGAAGGGGAGTAGCTTTAACAATACGGTAAGTGCCCGTCGACATCAGAAGGATGAAGGGGAATAAATTAACAATACGGCAAGTGCCCGTCGACATCAGAAGGATGAAGGGGAATAGCTTAATAATACGGCAAGTGCCCATCGACATCAGAAGGATGAAGGGGAATAGCTTAATAATACGGCAAGTGCCCGTCGACATCAGAAGGATGAAGGGGAATAGCTTTAATAATACGGCAAGTGCCCATCGACATCAGAAGGATGAAGGGGAATAGCTTAATAATCCGGCAAGTGCCCATCGACATCAGAAGGATGAAGGGGAATAATACGGTGTTTTGTTGTTACCACACAGCACGCTATGGAGCAACGGCCCATCGACTCTTAGTAGAGAAGGGGAATATCGGGGGAAACTTGTGCTTCTGTATTATAAGGTAAAAACCTTAATCAACTTCGGCGAGCAAGCTTCCAATTTCTTTGGATTTCTTGGGTCCATAAGGCAATTCTCCTGCAGGAACCAACTGTGAACTCTATAACGATGAACCACAATATCGCGTATATTTTGTTTTTGTATTTCGGCTGCGTGTTGGCGTTGGTTATTTCACTTGGTGGGGATGCAGATGGAGGTTGATTGGTGTCGGTCGGTCGTAGGAGTGTGACGCTTCGTTACAATATGTTGTCAACGAGACTTCGTAGATTTGTAGGCGAAACCTTTGAAATTTTAGGAAATTCGAAGATAGAAGAAATATTTTCCAAAAATATCAAAGCATCATTGTCAAAGCGATTTTTGAGGCTTTGTATTGCTTTAGTATAATTTTCTTCAGTAACTTGTAGAGCATTTACAGTGTCTAATGCCTTGCCACTTAAACATGATAACAAATGATTGTATTTTTCTATAACGCTGAGTGTGGGACTATCATGAACTAAGTATTCAAAAGATCGCATAAAATTCTTATATTCTGAATACTTTCCATTGAATTTTGGTAAGCGCAAAGGCTGTAACCGGGTTGTAGGAGGAGCAGAAGGTATCAAGAATGAATGTTCACCACCTAAACTAAGACGTCTTCTATCTCCAAGCATCGAAAGAATTTTAGTTTTTGTTGTAATGTACAACTCCTCAAGTTCACTACGTCCCGTATCAGACGGCTGTAAACTTTCAATTTGGGTTTGGTAGGCTAATCCTTGCTTAAAATATGACTCGAGAATCCCTAACCGGCATTCTAATTCTGTAGGAGAGGGTTCTTGTGGTCTCTCTAAAATATTTTTAATCCTTGTTATGTTTCCTTTAGTAGACGCACGTTGTTGTTTGACTTCTTCTAATTTTGCTGCATCTGTTGGCCCTGGCATGATTCACTATTTTTTTTTTTTTTGTAGTTATTTTAATATTAACTCTGACTTTAATCCAACGACCAATTTGCAAGATAATGACTTCTAGTTATCAAATATACAAAAAGCTTCAATAAATCTATGAAGAGAAAATCTGTATCCAAAAATAATTTAAAATATCCAACTCCAAGTAGATACTAAGTACAGCGACAGAATATTCTTAAAAGCTCCAAAAATCCAAAGGCGATAACTATAATTCCATGTAGGTCTTATATATACAACGCAAACGTAATTGAAATATCGAAACCAATTCGCAATTAACTTAGTGAATGCCTATGAAGATTGACTTTTGATTTCGGCGAAATCTAATAAACTGGGTTCTAATGAAGTATTTGGCCACGAAAATGAATTTTATCATGCGAATTATCAATTCCAAAGTTTGATTAACGAAAGTGTATTAATTAGGTATTTCCAACAGCAGCAACGACGATGAGTGGATCCTATTCAAAAGCTTTGACTATGAGCAAGCAGGCAAACTAGAACTGATGATGACGTATGTAAGTACGTATATCCAACGAAGCTTTTTTGTGCGATCATCCAGCAAACGAGGAGAGCGAGACGAACAAGCGAGATGAACGAGCGAGATGAACGAGCGAGATGAACGAGCGAGATGAACGAGCGATAAATGAGCTTTTTATATAATTTTATGTGCATGTTAGAGTGAAATGGCTATATATATGTTCCCCTTGTGGATTATATAGAAATGGCGCAAAGTTAAAACGATCCACGAAATTTAATTTATTTAAAATTATTTTAAATTTTAATTTTTAGATATTAAAATGAATGACAGCATACAATTATTTTTCCAAAGCGAAGGTGCGTTTATGTAGGTGTATTTTTTCGAAGAATAGCATAAATCCATGCAGTATTTTATGAACTGCGATTAATTTCAAATTTGATTAAAACGAACGCACATTCGCTTATTATATTGGCAACATACCTTGAAGGGAGTTTTTTGTACTTAACTTCCCTGAGCAATTTGTCCAATTTAAATTGCTTATGCGAATTTTGGACTGGATAAGACTGCTTCTGACGATGAAAGTATCTAGTCATGTGACTCCTTTGTCCCAGTCGAACTCCTTTTTTCTCTGTTTCAGCTTTCGATATAAATGTCTATGTTTTTATTTTCTTGTCTATGCACTTTTTTGTCTTTTAGCACAACTTTTAACATGCACAATTACCGAACCGAAACCGATGAAAACTTAAGATTTTATTTTATCTATTTTTTTTTTTTTTTTTTTTTTTACGAGAAAGTTTTAATTCAGATTTAAGTTCGTGACACGATAACTTTAAATAATGATTTTTTTCGCAGAAAATTCTGCTCCACGTTTGGGCGCCAAAATAGACGATTTGATCTTTTTCAAACCGCGAAATAGAAAAATTTGATTTTATTAAAACAGGAAAATTTCTATTTCTTTTATTAAAATTTAATTTGCAAAAAAAACCAACGATATAATTTTCAATTTGACTTTATTAGACTATATGTAGAATAACGAAACGACTTGATAGTTCGATGTAACGTGTGACAATATTTTTTCATTATTATACAATGCTATAATGTAACATCGGTTTTTATATTTTATATATAAAATTAATAAAAATAAATATGGTGAGCCTTGGTATTTAGGCGGGAATTTCAAATATTTATAATTTTAAAAGTAGTGATGGGACTTCTGTATATTTAATTTGTAAATCCGATAAATCTTTTCAGTTTTTATTCAACAATGATAATATATTATATATAATTTGTTTTTAAATATAATGTGCCCCAACACTCGGTATGAAACATTTTATGGCAATAGTTGCACTTAGGGGCTGGTTCGTTCTTAATTTGGGGTCTAAAGTTGGGATAATTCGTGTTTCGGTAACACGTGGAAGAAGTATGACCTGTTTTGTTGCAGGTTTGACAAATAAGAGGGCGATTTTGATTGGATGCCCCAAAGCACGATGCCGCTGTGTGTCCAAGTTTGTTACAATTCTGGCAACGGGATATTGTGCCAAAATTTCTATATTCACCTTGTTCATTCTCTATCCGAGAAGATTGAGCAATGCCATATTCAATGGCTGCTTTCAGGTCCATTGCGTTAAACGCTTTTATTAGTAATCTCAGGTTTGGGTTTTTAATCCCGTCTTCAAAAGAGCGTAAGGCTGTCTGCTTATTTTCAGCAATAAGGTAAGCCCTTACTGTTTGGTCGTTTGTACTTTGGTGCGTCGCCCTGTCTAATTTATGTAGTAGTTTTGTTAGTCGATCGCCGAAGTCCTTTACACTTTCCTTTTGGTTTTGTCGAGCTGAAATAAGCTCTGTCTGTGCGCTTGTGCGTGAAATACGTTCTCTGATTTGTCCCTCTAATTCGGCTATTAATTCAGGCCACGTATTTAAAGTTTTGTATTGGGTAAGCTCGAATGCTACCCCTTGTAATCTTGTTTTCACTATGTCTAAAAACAAGGAATGTTGTGTGTCGTCTTTTATGTAAGAAAATAAGATGTTGCCGCAAGCGACAAACTTATTTAGTTCATCGGGATTCCCTCCGAACTCGGGGACGATGTTGTTCACGTCATTTAAAGAAATTTTTACTTCCATTTTTGACAGATCAACACTTATGTCGTTTTTGTTAGGACTGTAGTGGTATGGTAAAAGTTCGAATAACTCTACCAAGGACTTTTGTTTACGTTGGGTGGCCGTGGCGCGATGGATGTGTGCTCGCCTGTGAACCTCATGATCACAGGTTCGATCCCTGCCGTCGTTTATGTCTTTTTAATTCCATTAAAAATCTTCTAAAAATTGTCATCAATTGGTTGCTGGTTTACTCATTACCTACATGTTGTTCAGGCATAACACTAACAACAGTTAATTGAGTTAAACTAGTATGCCCAACAAGGATGAACACGAATAAAATAATGCGAATTATAAGCGACATAGAAATAAGACACGGCATTCTCCGCTTTAGTTCAGCCGCCATCCCTGGAGATAAAATATCTGAGACAACCACCTTCAGTCTCAGAACATCGTGCCACACATCTTTCCTATCCTTCTTTCTCTTCCGTAACTTCACGCCCGCGCTGTGTTGAAACATTTAAAGGGTAATCATAATCCCTTGAGTGCGGGTAGATTATAAAAAAAAAAAAAAAAAAAAAAAGAGAGAGGTCTCTTGTTCTTTCGGTAGCGAGATTTTGAGAGAAAATCCCACCGCTGCCACCAAAATGTTATAACGCCTAGGTCACCGTGCTTTCCACAAGGGGAGAAGAGTGACTTGTGCGGATAGAAAAGATAAAAAGATATTTTTATTGTTACTTATTGGCCCGCTGTCTCAAGCTAGGCTGCGACCAATAGTTTAAATTTATTATTTATTTTGCTTTTATTTTCTATATTTTACCTTTATTTATTAAAATGGCCCGCTGTCTTGAGCTAGGCTGCGACCAAGTTAATAGTTCTTTTAAATCTATTCTATGCTATTTCTGAAATATTCCTGCCCTTTTATACTGTTTTCAAAATACTTTATTATTCCAATACTTACGCAAATCATCCAAGTACATATATCCACCAACTGATATTTCATAATCGATATTCCAATTGGTAATACTTCCTATATATTAGTCCAATTGGAATTACGAAGAATATTTACCAACCAAATTGTAACCCAGTTAATTGTTTTTCACAAATGTGCCGCCGCATCATATTTCACGATACACTTTTCTCATAGCGACACTCGCCCATGCTAGGATGCATTATCAGCATTTTGTTCTGGGATTCCCTCAATGCCTGCAATTAATGTATTGGATTTGTTTACGTACAATCCGTTGGACATTGGGTATCCATTACTCATAGCAGTTTATGGGTCTTGGTTTGTGTCGTACTTATGACGAGTGATCGTTTTATGATTACGTAGTGCGGATTCATTTGTGGGTCAATATTTTATGGTTTTATATTGGTGGCGATAAATTTGGTTTGAATTATCAGTGGTTGGAGTGTCTTTGGAAGATGCGTGGGAAAAAGGAATCAATTGTGTTAGGAGGGTATCAGGTAGTGGGATCACTACAGTGTTATCAAATGGAATAGCTGCTCCATAATGTTCCACTCTAAAAAAATTTGTTCTCCATAGTTTTAGAAATAAGGAAATCATTTTTATATTAGTATGTTATATCGACACATACCTTTTATTATCTTAATTTTAAAAATAAAAAAAAATGATATTGATATTCTTATTCTAATTCTAGCGATAGCTAAAGTAGACTAAAGTGGCTATAAAGCTTTGCCTTCTTTTTCGATTACATATCAAGAATAGCCTCGTGGCAGTCATTTGGTATATAATATAAAATATATTGTTGAACTGCTTTTGCACATAAGCATTTATATTTAATTTGCGACAGTTGTTACTAATACATATTTCTATAAATTATAATTACGTTTTAACAATACTTTATATGGAAGAAGGCGTAGTTCTTTTTACCTCTTCTTCTAGGTGTACTTTTTGCAAGCGCCTTCTTGGCCAAACTTCTTTCTCTCACGGCGACGGTAGTCCCGGGGAGTAAGCAAGCTAATTGCATTTCTTCAATCATGTTTTGATCGACGAAACTTCTTAAACTCATTGCGATACCCCAGCGAATAGCGCCTGTTTGACCAGAAGAACCATCATTCAATATCAACCTTTCCGAGCATCTGGGTGAAAATCAAAGGGAATATTATCTGTTCTCTACTTTGTGCATGTTCAAAGTAAGTTATATTTTCTCCATTTATCTTGATCTGGCCGGACCCTGGAAATCGAAGTGTCACATCGGCGCGAGCTCTTTTCCTTAAACATTCATAAGTCGTAATATACACTCGACCTTGTTCATCGATTTGTAGTTTTGGAATTTCGGGCTGCTTGCTCTGATTCAGGTTTTGTGAATTTATATATAAAATCTTTTCATTTATACGAATACGGATGAGCAACAAGACGATCCATTGCATTTACAAAATTGCTGTACTCTATGTCAGCAATCATTTCGACTAATTGTTTTTCCAATTGGCCTTTTGGAATCCACTGAAATCCCGTCAGATCACTGGAAAATAAAAATTCCATATTACTTTTGTATAACAATCATGGTAAACCAATATATCTAATATTAATATTGACTTGTTAGAAAATTGGTGGTGACAACAAGCATACGGAAACATTATGTAATTCTTCAGCCCAGAGAGCAAGACAATACACAGGAAGATAGTTAAAGGAAACCTCCTGGAATATGAGATTTGAAGCAAAGGAAAAAGTTATAGGAAAATTCAAACACAATAAAACTACATTTTTGAGCCATTGAATCTAGAAGTAAAAAAAAAATAAAATGCACGACTGGATCGCACGAACTTGCTCTTATGTATAAGTACTTTGGAATTTAAAATACATTTTATAAATATAAAACACGGATTTAATGAGATAAAAATGTTCAAATGTATGGAATTGCCGTTTGATTTCCGGAAAAGTATGAATTTATGCAAACAAAATTTAAAAATCGTTTTATTAATTTTTTATATAAGAAATTTCTTTAAAGTTTTTTCGAGAACAAAATTTGGGATGCAAATTTTAAGTATTTAGTACGAGTAGTATAGATTTTAGGAAATAATTTCAAAAAATAATTGATAAAAGATATTGACTTTTCAAAAAAAAAAAAAAACTGGTGGAATTTTTTTTTCAAGAAACCCAAAAAATATTTGTATATGCAATATAAATTCAAACCTAAGAGGGCTATTGCTGAAATTTTTTGGTTAAAATCGTTAGAGCCGTTAATGAGAAAGTCGAAAATCAAAAAAACGGTTCTATGACAGGTACCATTAAAAACATTTTGCCTCAAAATTTTTTTTTCACAAAAATGTAGTCCATGTCCATAACATCACACATAATTTGTTTTTATCAAAATCGTTGAGCCGTTTTCGAGTTAAATAAGATTATACATTAAGGGTGTATGGGGGGTACGGGTACCGTTAGTTTTGGAGCAAAAAAAAATTGTTTAAAGAAAATAGGTCCAGTGGCTTAGGCTCTACATCGAGGTACAGACATACAGACAGGCAGACGGAATTGTCGGACCCACTTTATTCGTCTTCGCTATCATCGTAATGTCAACTTTGATCAAAATATTTTTTTTTTTTCAAATGCAGAACTTGCCCTGTAGTACCTATGTATGTACATACATACATATGTATACCGCAAGTAAAATATTTTGAAATGCAATATTTTTCAAACTTTTTTTTTTCAAATTTTTAGAAGCTTCTCGATAAAAAAAAAAATCATTAAAATCCGTTATGACGATATAAGAATTTCAAAATTCGAAAAAATAGTTCTATGGTAGGTATTGGGTACGAGAAGAAATAAACTACACCCTCGAAACAAATACCATCAAGAGGCACCCTGATGGATCGATAACAAGCGAAGGGACTGGTGTATGAATTTTTGGGCCTAGAACCAAACTTTCCATGCATTTTCCAAGCGGAGGTAACCGCCATAAGGAAATGGGTGGATCGAAATCTCGAAAGGAACTATCGTAACAAGAACATTGCCATCATGTCAGATAGCCAAGCTGCACTCAAGGCGCTGAACTCATATTCCATCAGCTCTAAATTAGTGTGGGAGTGCACAAACAGGCTAAACAAACTTGGCAAACAAAACAGGGTTACACTTCTCTGGGTTGGTGTTCATGGAAACGAAGAGGCAGACTCCTTAGCAAAAATAGGCCATCAACCCCTTTAATACTGCCAGAGTCCTATTGCGGAATAGGAGAAAATGTTATCAAAACCAAATTAAACAAGAAAAAGAGGCAAGTGGATCCAAGAATTAGAAAGAACTCCCAAAGCTAAGGCAGGCGAAACTATTACTGGGTAACTACAACTAGGAACGTTTCACTGCATAAGCTTAAGTAGAAATATTCTGAAAATAAAAACAGATTCCCAACTTGACACTAAAAAATTAGAAGACACCTAGGTTTACTTGGTGTGGTAAGCAGTACCACATGTAGATTCTGCAACATGCATGAGGAAACACTGTCCCACATACTAGGAAATTGTTGTCCACTCATGCAATACCCCTAATACATAATTCATTCGTTCATTCATGGTAGGTACAGTCAGCAATATTTTATTTGAAAAATTTCTGTATTGAATAATAAATCTTAAAATTTAATCGAAAGAAAACAAAATTATCAAAAAAGAAAAAAACGTGTAGGGGTGAAAATTAAAAAAAAAAACGCTCTCTACGTTCTCTAGTTCAAAGGCTGTAGTCGACCAAACAGACAAACAGAATTGCAAGACCCACTTTTTTCGTGTTCTCAATGTCAACTTTGATCAAAATCTCGAGATCGATTTTGTTTACGAATGCATAACTTCCTATATAGTACCTTCTATATGTCGCAAGTAAAAACTAGAACTAGAAAATTCAAGGAGCATGATATACTCCAAAACCAATTTTCAAAAGCAGCTAGACCCCAAAATCTTAACGATTCTATAACAGCAGCGTAGCATTATGTCAACTCTTCATCAAAGCGTGAAAAGTTTTTGGAATAAACTACCACCAAAAGTAAAACTAAGTGGAGAAAATCATTGGGAAGTGAAATTACATCATTTAATTAAAATAGATGCATCTGATCCATTTTGGCGTCTAAGGCTTCTTCTAATAGACCGAGAGCCCACAGCAATTTTTGGATGTGATTGATAACAAAAAATAATTATCATAATTAGATAGGCCTTTAGTAGTTATTTACAAATGCGAACGCCTTGCATGCTCAAGTGGAAGTGTATAATAGTGCATCATATATGCAATTCCTTCCAAGTCTAAATAATTATGATATCAACTTTGCCAAAATGTAGAGTTAAGCCCTCTGATTGAAAATATCGAGGTCCAAGACGTTTTGCAGACAGCCTTCTGCCTGCCAGACGCGATAAGAATACGGTACTTCATGCACGAAGAAGGCCGCCTTCAAAACGTCGTGGACCTCGATATTTGCAAGTTATGGCAAATTTCTTATCACAATTTTTTAGACTTTGGAAAGAACTACATACCTGATGCACTCTTGTACACTATTGCTCCCACTAGAGAATGCAAGACGATCACATTTCTAAACAACTTACTAAAGGCCTATCTAATTATGCTAATTATTTTTTGTGTTATCAATCACACCCAAAAATTGCTGTGGGCTCTTAGTCTATAAGGAAATTGAGAAGAATTTATTTTCATGAAACCGCCTGAATGACTCTAAACATGATCAATTCCAGTTTGAAATATTCGTTATAGAGCTGAAAAAGAAATACGGATGTTTCAAAGAAAGCCTTGTTGTTTTTTGGCACAAAAGATTGAACAAAAAAAGATTTTATTCTGTCAATGCAGTCTTTATGCAGGCCAGAAACTCAGTCAATAATAATGTTTCATGGTATTCAATCTACAGATAGCAAATCATATTCGATGCCAAAGGTGAAGAGTTCTGAAGCAAAGGAACACGACAAAATTAAATTCAAAAACATATCTTCCCTTACGGACAGACAATTGGGGCATATAATGCTAGCAAAACAAAACACTGTGACTTGAAATTAACTCCTAGATTCTTTGTTAATTTATTAAACTTTATTTACTTGCGTTTTATATTTAAGTTAAATTTGTCATGTGTATAGCTCAAAAATTATTTTCAAATTTAATTCTGCTTAATAAATCTATTTCTTTTGGGTGTGTGTTCTAAAATATCTTTTCCTAATGATTCTAAGCAGTCACCGTACCTCTACCATAACCTATTCCTTCTTAATTGTATCCAAGGAAGTTGGCTTGTTTAATAAGTAGATTTTCACCTCTGTTGCGAGTCTTTATGTCATGAGGAGAAAGCAGAAGGGAATACCGCATCTAAACATCTAACTGTGAAAAATCTGCCTGATGGATCGAAAATAAAAGTGAACATTTTGAGATACTTACACTTTCTGGTCAGCATCTGCCTTTGTACCGCGACGCAGCATTCTTTCCTCCAAGTCGTTCAACTTGTTGATTTCTTCAACAATGTCCTTAAATTAATACAAAATAATTTTTCTGTCTTTCAGTTCACTGCAAACTTACATAAAGCAATTTAAAAAAGTTAGGCCTGCCACTGTAGAACATGCTGTGGAAAGGACGTCCAGTTTCATCGAATTCAGCCGCTTTGAGTGCTGGAAACACTTGATCGGGACTTTTCATAGCGGGTCTGGCGAATTTATCATAAATTCCCGATGGAAAAATGGCATCATCAACTACCTTTTGAGTGAATGTTTCACGATCTTTTCCCATCATATTGGCCAAATGTCTTTTACCGATTTCATACTCAATTTGTTGCGTTTTCATGAATTGATCGTGCTCTTGAGCCCGTTGTAGAAAGGCTTTCATGGCTTTGCTTACTTTTTGTTTATTGTTATCCATTAGAGTAGCGTGCACTGTAACTTCTGTACTGTAAGTCCCCTATTACACGATGTCTCACGAGACGAGGCTCACATAAGTGCGAAAAAGAAAGCAGATATGAGGAAATGAGATGTAAAAAAATATTCCCGGTGAGTACCGGGCTGATATTTAGTAGTCTCATTTTGACGTTTCTTTTTCTCAAATTCGTTTTATGTTGTGTTGTGCATTAAAATATACGAACAACTATCAAATTTGAGACATGAGTCTGATGAGACATGAGTCAACGTGTAATAGCTTTTGCCTCACGGGATACAAATTTAAAAGGAAAGTCAAAAATGAGACATGTCTCATGAGGCAATGTGTAATAGGAGACTAAGGAATTGCAATTGATTTTAATCCGGTATTACTTATACTTTTAAGAAAAACATTGTTTTTTGTTTTTAACAAATTTAAAATTGATAAACTTCGAAGGGCTATCCTGGGATTTTATTAAAACAAACTTGCCTCCGAAATTTAACAATTGTTTTTGCTGGGTTTCTTGAGTTTTGTTTTTATGACATTTGTTTTTTTATCGATTTGTTTACTTGTCAAAATTTTCACCTTTGGGCTAAAATGTCTATATTCCGTGGTCAATGTTGGGCACTATACGCATTGAATTTCTAGGGTGCGCTTATACTTTTGCTTGCAATTTCTTAGTTTTTAACAGAAATATACATAAATATTAAGGAATTTGTATCCGAAAAGCAATAAAATTAATATTTAATATAGTTTTTATTGATAAAGAGATAAAAAAAGCAAAATTAATATAAATATATTTGTATTTTAAAATTTTTGAATTTAACGGATTCCTTTTTTGAATATTCAAACGCACTTATTCAACTTTTTTGCGCATTGAGCAAAAACCCACAAAATTTGAACAAAGCTGTGTTTGTTCCCATTTAAAATGCATGGGGCAACTAACACATCTTTGGACTGTGGGTTTTTTCCTCTCAATTCAGCTTGTAGGGTTAAAGAGAGCAAACCCCCGAAGTCGTGACTCTAGGTAATATATTTCCTCTATGGCCCTGTTACCGAAATTATGTAGTTTGGCACAAACGATTTTGCCAGTTTTTATTACGAATAAAAACAAAATGCGCGACGAAATACCAGCCGACACAACTTACATGGACACGGACGAAACGAATTATTTGTAGGTTTTGTTTTGATTGGAAATCTCAATTGAAATATCGTACAAAGGAAAATGGAAGAAGGATGATGATTTAAAAATGTAATAGATTGTTGGTTCGATCTGTCTGTGGAATAGATTCCTATTTCCAAGTTTTGAGAGCAGAGCGAGTGGCTAGGGTTTCTGGAGTTTTTGACTCAAAAATGAAAATGTTGCTGGATTGGGTATGTGCTCCTGGAAAATGCGAGCTTTATCCTACTGGTGCAGCAGAGAGTTGAGAAAGAACTCGAAGACTTAATAAGTTTAATTCAAATTGATATCCAGAGCGAACAGTCGTGTTTAGTATAACCATTATAAATTTTAAAATAAAGTAAAGTTCATTTTAAAACTAAAATTCATATTGTAAATTAAAGTAGTTTCTTTTAATAAGTAATTTACTGAAAAACCATCCAACACAAACTTATCTGTTTTATAAAAAGAAAATAACTACCGAGATAGTATTACAAGCGAAGACAAAATTAAAGAGGATTTAAATAAATCTGGCGGTGTGAAATAAAATTCCTCAAACATCTTTTGCTTGGAGACTCCAAGGAATTAAGGATAGCCCATAACAATAGCCAACGGACTTGCTACCGTTTATTGCTGAAAAATTTGCTGTCAACAGTTCTGATTATACCAGCCGTTAGATATCTCAGTTTAACATCAAACAGCCTGGGTGGTAAAGGAGGCTAAATTTGAGAACAACTGTACGAAGTTCAAATCACCAAAAGTTTAATTTATTTTTTTTTTTAATATTTGTTTATTGAATTTAATTTAAAATTTTAACGTAACTTAACAGTGTACTATTTTAATTGAAGTTTTTTTTTTTTAAATCATTCTCGTTTTTGTGGTGAATTAAATAATCGGTTTGAAGAGATTAAAGTGTAAAACCATTAAAAGAAAACTTACCTGCATATCCACCTACATAAATTGGTATATGGTAATTAAATTAAAATAAAGTGCACAAAAGCTAGTTCCATCCAATATATCCAGTTGCAGTGGCCACAGCATCCAGGAGAAAAGAGGGTGAGTTATATTGAAAGAAAAATATATTTGTTTCTATATTTGGATTTATGCGCATTTATACGGTTTAATAGGTGTGATATCATAATATTAAAAGAAAATTTCTTATCGTCGCGCAATCGAATTGATTTAAGGAGAAAAATTTTGATTAAAATATAGTTTTGGTTTTTTTTTGATTAACGTAATATTAAAATAACTTAACAATAGAGTAACGTAATTTATGAAATTTTTATTTGAATAAAAATCCATTTGTTAACATTTAGTAAAAATGAAAAATTCGTCTTTTAATTGAAATTGAAATGATGATAGAAACAATGGGTTTAGAGTAAATTTTTTTTAAAGGGATGAGAGAAGGGATGACAGAAGGATGATTTAGAAGATAGAGAAGAAGCCTAGTCTAGGGGTTGCTTAGGCGAGAAAACCAACCAAGGAAGGGAGGGTTAAGAAAAATAACTCGCGATATCCAACTTACACCCTGGATAACCAGAACAAAGCCTGGTAATATAATAAATTTTTTTGTAAAGAGCAAAAGGGTCCAAGAACCACTCCCAGGACTGAGCTAGGGGTTCGTTATTATCAGCAAGGACCAAAAGGCAATAAGGCTCGTTACAATAGGTAGATAATTATTTTTGTAGGCAGATTTTTCAAATGCAGAATTTTGAGAATTGGAGTTTTGAGTATTATTCTGAAATACAGAACAATTATATTGAAAGCTAAAATTTTGAATAGTAGAATTTTGGAATGCAGAATTTTGGAAAATTAAATTTTGAAATGCATAAGAATTAATAAGTAAAATTTTGAAAAGCAGAAATTTGAAAAAGGTATTTTGAAATGCAGAAAGCTTAATAAGTAAAATTTTGAACAGCAGAACTTTGAAAAAGGAATTTTGAAATGCAGAAAGCTTAGTAAGTAAAATTTTGAAAAGCAAAGCTTTGAAATGCAGTTGGTAAAATCTACAAATTGCAACTGTTTTTTATATATGGGGTTTCTTATATTTTTTCAATATGCAAATTAAAACAATTCCATATTAACCTTCAAATAAAAATTAATTGTGGTTTCAAATAAAAAAATCAAAAAAGATTTTTTTGGAAAAAAAAAAATTATTTTCACATTTTTTGCTTCTAATGAAAGAAAAATATATGTATTAAATGTACCTATGTTTTTTGGTTAATTTGTAATAAACTTCAACTACTAAATTAGAAAAAAACAATTTCTGCTAAAATAATTAACATGGCGATTTTTAGGTGTGGCAACCATGTCTTATTTTTTCATGTTTCAACAGTTTTTTTAGAGGCAAATAGATATGTATAGGTGTTTGAGCAGCATTATACATTCATCGCATTGCCAGTAAATTTGCGCGGTTTTTTTCTCATAATCATTGTCTGTGCGATTGGCAGAAGTCATTTGTTTTTCATTGTTTCAAAAGCGGTAAGACCGATTTTGATCATTTTTTTTCCTAAAGCCTAGTACACAGATCGAGACAAGACAAATTTTATCTCTACAATTTTAATCTCTACAAAATGTTTCCAAATCTCGCGCAAAAGTTTGAATTTTGAGAGATAAAATCTAATTTAATGTGTTTTGTAGTGTATCTCTGGAACGGGTTGTCTTACAAAATATACCATACCTTTTTGGAATCTCTTCTTGATGCTTTCAAGAGAAGCATCAGCACCTTTTACATAAAACCAGCTTTGACAAAAATCACTTTCGGAAATACGGTGGCTGTCAAAATTTGTCCCGCAAAATAATGCTTGTATCATTCTTTTTCCTGGCAAAATTTAGTGGAGACATTTCGTTAAGCAATTCACAATAGAATGAATTTTGCGCGCGAACTGCGTACTGCTCGAAAAAATATCCGAGACAAAATTTGTCCCAGAAAAAAAATTTATGGGAGACAAAATTTTTCCCGATCTGCGTACTAGGCTTAAAGCTCCCTAAAAACTTAAATAGAATTGTGTATTCAAATTTTCAAAAAAAAAATTTTTTTTTCAAAACTCAATATTTCGTAAACTCCATGCTAGATTTTTTTTAAACTTGATAAAGAAAAGTTTGTCAATATAATCTACAAGATGTGAGAAAAAAAAATTTATTTTACCTAAAAATAAAGGTACCCACCATACAAATGTAAAAAAAATAAAAAAATGGTTTTCAAAAAATCGTATTTTTCTCGAAAACGGCGCGGCGCCTGGAATTTTGATAAATTTTTTTTGAAAAAAAATATTTTTTTAATTTTTGGAAAAAAAGTATTTTTTTTTTTTTGAAAATTCGATCTCAAAAATGGCTCAATATTTTATTTCGAAACTTAATTTCCATTCGTACAATAATAAAAACTTAAGGTTGGCGTACCAATTTTTTTATTTTATTTTCACTTACAAAATTATGTTATTGCAAGTTTTGCATGTGGAAAAATTTTAACTCGAGATTTTGATCAAAGTTGACTTTACAATGATAGAGAACACGAAAAAATATTTTTTTATCTAAGAAAATTGTTTTTAAAAAATCCATGTCTTGAAAAAGTTCGAGCAAATAATTTTTAAAAATATTTCCTAGAATCTTTGGCGCAAAATTTTAAACAGCCTATTATTAAGGTATTAGTATAATACTACTTAACGATTTGCTAACTTTATAGTAGTTTACTAACTCATTCTTAATTTTAAACATTTTCTCACTAGTATCGTACTAAAAGAATTTCCTTAATAAATTGCTTCTGAACACACCTAAATTAATGACATTTCGTGTAAAAAAGTAAGTACACGAACCTTTTTTGATGTTTGAAAATGTCAAAGAGTCATATGAAGCTAGCACGATACTAAAAAAATAAAGTAGGTATTCGATGATTTTAACTTTAATAAAAGGATAGAGAAAGTATGATGCTATATTCCATTAAAATTTGCAAATTCGTTGTTTTAACCAAGTATCATACTAAAACAGCTTTAGCACCGTACTAATTCAATTAAAATTTTGCGCCTTTATTTTTAAATACTTAAAATTAATATCCCAAATTTTTTTCTAGAACTATTTTAAAGAAATTTCTTATATTCAAAATAAGTTTAATAATAAAAGGTTTTTTAAACTTTGTTTGCATAAATTCGTACTTTTTATATTTATATTAACAAAACACAATAAAACAAAATTTTTATTTTAATGAATTAATAATTTCCAAATTTGATAAAAATTCGTAGGCAAACATTAAAAGAAATATTTGTTTGTTCAAAATTCGCAGGGAAAATATCTTATTTTTTACAAAATATATGGATAAAAACTATTTTTTTGTAAAAAAAAGTTTATTCTTATTGGGGTGGGGTGGGGTGCATCAATAATTTTTTAAAATTGGCAAAAAAAATTTCTTGTTTTTTTTTTAATTTTTCTAAAATTGCTTATAAGTAATATGTAAATGCATACAAAATATTTTTTCCAATAAAGGTATCTGGTAATACCGACCGAAGATGACAAATAAAATCATCAATAAAACTCTTATTGCATCCACTTAATTATCCTTTATTTAATTATATCGATTCTACTCAAACACATCGAGAACACCCGAACTCTGAACCTCTTCTTGCGAACGCTTCGATAGGACTGCCGTGTATTTTCCGCTCTTCGCTCTTCTACCTGCAGTGTTGCCGTGTAACATTCGGCTATCCTGTTTTTGTGACGTCTCGGCACGATGATTTGCACATGTTGCTGTCGTCTCTGTTTCAAGTTGACAATCACCTCCATCATCTGGTAGACTTAACCATTTCCGCATCCGATCTGATGCAAACACTGAATGAAACTTTTTCTGTGTTCGTTGAGCACCGGGTATATCTTCAACAAGATATCTGTCATTTCCCAGCGATCGAGTCACCAAATAAGGACCTCTCCAACGGGCGTCTAACTTACGTGATGTGCCCGTGGCTTGTAAGTCATTTAGGACCAATACCATATCACCACAAGTATACTGAGTGGGAGATTTACGTTTTTGGTCAAATCGTCTTTTCTGTCTTGACTGCGATTTTTGGATGTTCTGGGAAGCCATTTCCCGTATCGTACTTAGCGGTAACTTTTCTTCTACTGAAGACCAATCGTGCAATGCTTGCACCACCTTGTTCTTAACTGGAGAGCGTAGCGAAAACCCAAAGAGGAGCTCATGTGGTGTAATCTTCGTCGTCTCGTTCTTCGTCGAATTAAGTGTCCATTGTATGGTGTTCAAATAACGATCCCAATCAGCATTATCGACGCGTTGAGTCATAACTCGCACTGCTTCTACTATCGTACGATTATAACGTTCGACTTGACCGTTAGCCCTCGGTGTAGCCGTCGCATTAGTTATATGCTTGACAAGGTTCTCTTCGCAATAATTTTTGAAGTTTTTCGAGGTAAAGGCCGTGCCTCTATCTGTTACAATCGTTGCTGGCAATCCAAAATAACTGCTCACCTCGTCCAGGAATTTCAGCACGTACTTCGTCTCAGTAGACCTTACTGCCCGCATCCGAACAAATTTTGTAAAACCATCGACCATAACTAGTATGTGTAAGTTTCCAGTTTTACTTTTGACAAACGGTCCAACATGGTCCATATGAATAATTTGGAATGGAACAGGTTCTCGAGGTATAGGATGTAATGACCCTTCATGTTTTCCATAATTGCCTTTAGAATAGGCACACTCAATACAGGAATCAATATACTTCTTAACAAAATCTTTTGCCCTTGCAAACCAAAAATGTTTCTGCAGTATCTCCAAAGTTTTTATCAACCCGAAATGACCTACCTCGTCATGACAGCTCCTGACTAACCGATACTTAAGAGAATCTGGAACGTACCATTTTAGTTCACCATCAACCTTACGAAACAATCGCCCTTCACTAATAACGTAGTCAGTGTGAATTTGTTTTTCATCTGTTGAACTCGGTATCTTACGCAGAACTTCACATATATCCACAACTTTCTCGTCTAATCTTTGCAGCGATGTAAGCCAGTCTTCTCGGTCGATGTTGACGCTTAAAACCTTCAACACTTTACCCTCTTCGCATTCTGGAAAATTCCTACTCAGGCTATCTACGTGAGACATTAAATTTCCTGCTCGATGTACGAATCTTATGTCAAACTCTTGCAATCGCAGCAGCCATCGAGCAATTCGACTTGTCAGATTCGTCATATTTTTGAGAGTAACTATAGCTCTACAGTCAGTTACTACTGTGAATGATTTGCCTAACAGGTAGATCCGGAAACGATCAGCACTTTCAACTATTGCTAACAGCTCCAGCTCATAGCTATGCCATTTACGTTCGCAATCCGTTGTACGACGGCTGAAGTAACTAACTACCCGTAGTTGATTTGCATCATCTTTTTGACAGAGCATTCCAGCAACTCCCACTGCACTTGCATCTGTATGCAATTCGTGAACACCTGATGGATCGTACATTGCTAATATAGGTTCAGTACACAAACGTTTCTTAAGTTCTTGAAACGCTTTCTCCTGTTCAACCCCCCAATGGAAAGCCACATCTTTCCTCAGCAACTCATTTAGTGGGCCTGCGATACGAGCATACTCCCTGACGAATTTTCGGAAATAACCCGATAAGCCTAAGAACTGTCTGACTTGCCTCACAGACGATGGTGTAGGAAAATCAACAATAGTAGCAGTTTTATTTGAACCTGGTTTGATTCCTTCTGGAGATAACTGATGCCCCAAATACTCGACTTTACTTTTAAGGAATTCGCATTTAACTAATTTTAAAGTTAACCCGCTCTCTAATAGTTTTTCTAGAAATATTTCCAGCTTCTCAAGACCCTCTTGAATAGTTTTACTTGGAATTATAACATCATCAAGAAAAACTAAAATGTCCTTCAATTCCAGCTCTAAAATCAGTTGGTCCATCATTGCTTGGAACACGGCAGGTGCGTTTACCAACCCAAAGGGCATTCTGCAGAACTCCAACTGCATATTGTGTATTTGAAAAGCGAGCAAGTGCCTGGACTCCTCAGCTACTGGGATTTGAAAGTAACCCGAATTTAAGTCCAAAATTGTAAACAATTTGTAGCCGCTTAGTCTATTTAGTTGTTCCTCCACAACTGGCATAGGGTACCTTTCCTTTACTGTGATGGCATTAAGCTGCCTGAAATCAATGCACATTCGAACTGTCCCATCTTTCTTGGGAACTAGAACTATAGGAGATGTAAAGTTTGAAATAGACTTACGTACAATACCATTTTCCAACAGCTCTTCAACGGTTTCGCTTATTAACTCTCTTTGAGAGAACGGTATGCGACTGCACCTTTTTCCTTTCGGTTCTGCTTCAGACAATTTCACACGTATCTCGGCGTTCCGCGCGACACCCAACTCAGCCATATTTTTGGCAAAACACGGGCGATATTTGTTTATCAACTCGTGAAGTGCCGCGATTGTGTCTTTCGAAGCACTTTTTTCGATATTCAATTCGGTTTCTAAAATCTCGTCACTTAATTGTTTTATTTTTAACACATGATCAGAGTTATATGATAAATTAACTTTGTTGTCTGAAAACTCGACCCGAACATGGGGTTGGCATAACACCGATCTCCCGACGATCACGCTCACCGTCTGAGCATCGTTTGGTACAACATAAACTTCACCAATCATTTTGACGTTTTCTATGTCTATGACACCGTAAAATTTACCGACCGTTTCGCAACCACCACCACCGAATCCACTGAGCTTCATTTGATATTGGGCATACGGTATGCCACTATTTTTCACATCTTCTTCCCGAACCGTAACACACTCGCTTCCCATGTCTATATAACCAAGCAACAAAGCATCATTTAATTTTAAACTTTTATAGCAGTCGTTATTGACATTTTCTTTATGCACACAAGCAACGTGAGCACTTTTTTTCTTTGGACAATCTCGTGCTCGGTGTCCTTTTTGTTTGCACACGAAACAAATCATTCGCGAAAAATCATTCGTAGAATTTGTAATTTCTTTGTTCACGATCGCGCCACTACTCTTAGTTTCAGAGGACGTATTCCTTCGCCATTTATCGATTTCAGACAATTGACCGAATCTCTTTTGATCGCGCATTTTTTTATGGTTCTTCAAGTCCTCGATGGACTTAACTCGCTCGAGAAACGCGAAACAAGATACAAAATCCTGTCCACAAAGTTGTTCAATCAACTTTTCATCATTAAGTCCCGTGATGAGGTAACGTATGATAGCTTTTTCCGATAAATTCCCGCGCATACCGATCATTCGCACTTCGAAAACATAGTCCTCTATTTTTTCTTGAGGTTTACGGACACGTGACATCATCTGAAGATGAATGTCTGCCTCATTAACTTCCACAGGGAATACATTTAACATTGCCGTTTTTAACGCCGTCCAAGTGGTTATGTTTTCGGTTTCCGAGTCGATCCAATATTTAGCTGAACCTTCAAACTTAATTATGCACGCACATATTATTAACGAGTCGCTCCAGTCAAATATTTGTTTAAGTTTCCCAACTTGGGACACCCATTGTGCACTGTTTAGTGACTTTACGTCACCAGGGTGAAATTTCGGGAGAGCACTAACCGCATCGCTAACTGACACCCTCATTCGCGATTCATTGACGACGCCAATTCCACCCGTCGCACTGGAACATTGGCTTTTTGCAAAATCGCATTCTTTTTGTAAAAGATCCCGCTCCCTTTGCATCAACGCCATTTCGCGGCGCAATAAATCCATCTCTTTCTTTATCGACTCCGCACTCGACGCATCAGAATTTTCATGATTATCACTACCGTTTGTATCGTCTTTTTCTTTCGCGGCCGAATAAATAATTTCCTGGTCCGGATTTTCTCTCAGATAGTCTTGCAAACGGACCAAGCATTCAGTTTTATTACCCACGGAATTTAATTTTAAATCCTCTAATTCAGCTTTAAGAGCTTTTATTGTCCAGTTTGCAAGATTGTCTACCGTAGACATTTTTTTTTCTCACCACAGTCTTCACAACTGTCGAAACTACAAAATATTCTTTTTCTTGTTTCTATTTGTTTTTTTATTTCCTATGTAGCTAGGCACGTAACACAGCCGATATTGTGCTTCTCATGCTATACACACGAAGTACTCGTATCCAATATGAGTGACACACACACGAACCAACTGCCGTATCTCCACCACGAAACAAAGCAACAAAAACCACCCCTTCTTGTACAACTCAGATACTCTTTATTGAGTTTTCTCTTTGCTAACTGTGCACCAACCGACGAAAACAAAACTACCCCTTTTTGCACGATCGCAGACGGCACACACACACAAGATGTTTGTTTTTTTCTTTTTTTTTTTTCCGGTTGCAGTTCGGTTGCACAAAATTAAACGAATATAGTTTTTTTTTTGTATGGATCCCGCTTCTGATTTAATACCGACCGAAGATGACAAATAAAATCATCAATAAAACTCTTATTGCATCCACTTAATTATCCTTTATTTAATTATATCGATTCTACTCAAACACATCGAGAACACCCGAACTCTGAACCTCTTCTTGCGAACGCTTCGATAGGACTGCCGTGTATTTTCCGCTCTTCGCTCTTCTACCTGCAGTGTTGCCGTGTAACACTGGTTTTTTTAAAATATTATGTCAATAATAATTTTGTTTATTTATTCTATTTTTTTTAAATTAATTTAAGTCAAAATTATTTTCTACCATACCAAATTTCTTCTATTTCAATTTCATACAATTTTCTATGGGTATTTTGTGCATTATTATGCAAAAGCTATTTTCTTTAATAAAAATATACAGTGGCGACACAATAAATAGCACACTTCTGTTAAAAATTCTTTCTTGGCCTTAAAACATAAGTGCATTTTGAAATCCGGTACTGTAAGACCATTTTTGTTGTAGATTTTAAATGTTGAGTGTCTGGATTTTGAATATAAAATAACGGCATAAGAGTTCTCCAGAAATTATATTATAAAAAAGTCAAATGTAAGTCAAATGGTACACAAGTTGCACTCAGGTGAGGACAGTTTAAATAGCACATATTGTTTCCGTTGCAAATTTAATACATTTTTAACACATATTTTTAACTTTTAAAAGCTTAGTGAAAAAGTAATGAGTTTTGGTAAGGTTCTTAGTTGAGTTGCTTCAATTTTAATTGCTGAAATGTAGTATGAGAAGTGGAAAACAATCAGCACAGACGTTTCGGCTAGGGATTTTTGAAAAAAGGTCACACGAAATCTGAACTAGAGCGAAAATAAAAATTTTCAAGGAAGAATAAGAATGGTATAAATGCTCTTCACCATTGCGAAGAAGAAGGAAGTGTTCAAAACAAAATTCGTATGAGTAAAACCAGAAAAATCACCTCTTGAACTGATTTTGACATCGTCTGCCTGACCTAAGTCCCGAAAATTGAACATGCAAATGAACAAGATCTTGGTGTTAATGTGTCTGTAAGTACGATTAGAAACTGTCTGAGTGGAAAAAAGCTGTTTGGACGATTTGACAGAAAGAAAGCAGACGTCTTTAAGAGCAATCTCTCACGTCGGATGCAGTTTGCAAGGGAGCATATTTCAAAAGTTCAAAATTGGTGGGGAAATATCTTACGGGGCGATGAGTATAAATTGAATCCTTTGGGTCAGATGGTAAAAACTACTTTCGATGAGGAATCCACCAGGAATATGACCAGAATATACACAATTAAGTCTGTTAAGCATGGTAGGGGTAGCATTCTTGTTTAGGGATGTTTTTATTGGCATGGTATGGGACCACTTCATCAGATAGAAGGTAATAAGGACCATTTATAATACAAGGAAATCCTACGGGATACAATTCTACCCTATTCTGAGGGCGAAATACCCTTGACGTGTAAATTTCAACAGGATAACGATCCTTACCATATGGCTAAGTCTGTTAATAAGCAACGGCTATTCATCCAAAAAACCGCTGTTAAGGAATAAGCCAGCTTAGTCTTTAGATCGTAATTCTATTGAGTATTTGTGGAATGTTGTGTACGAAGCCATAAATTCAACTGATACTTGAAATTTCGACAAACTTTGGCGGAAAGTCCAGCAAGCCTGGTACTCAGTATCTATTGAACGATTCCGGAGCCTTCCTTCGTCTATAAAACGCTGGTATTCCGCTGTGATTAAAAATAAGGGTTACTCGACCAAATACCGGATATTTTCTTCAAATAATGTTAAAATTTTGTTATTTAATATGTTTTTTATTTGTTATTTACGAAATGTGCTATTTATTTTGTCCTAGTATACTTAAATTGTATAAATCATTTTGGTGTAGTTTTTCTTATGAGTTCAATATACCTCATTTTATTTTTTAATCAGAGATATGTATATTTGGTCTTACTTCCTCATGAGTCAAACAGCTCTTTAAAGTTTAAGAAAGTGGGAAAAACTTGCATCACACGAATTTTAGACTACATGTGCTATTTATTTTATCGCCACTGTAGGTACGTACCAGGCACGAGGCGTGACTTTTTCGATAGCGGAAGCACTGAACATAAATTCCAAACATAAAAACCAAAACTGAAAGACCTTTGAGATCCAACCTTTTAAATTCCACTTAATGATAATACACATAAAATAATATATGTACATAAATAATATATTACAGTAAAGTCTAATTAAAAAAAAAACTTTGATGCCTTGCGCAAAGGTTTATCCTTTTTCTTTTAAGGCAAAATTATCTAAGTACGATTTGATGAGAACTAAGCTACGAGGAGATAACCTTTCTTGTCCACATTCATTTCTAAAAAAAATATTTAATTCTCTTAAAACATGAATATGATCTCTCTACAGATGCCATTATTACGGGATATTAAAAATCTTAAGATTCCTTGAAGTTTTTTTTGATTTAAAATTCTCATAATTGAAAATAACCTTTAGTTATATTTCTGCTGGAATGTCAAGAAACCTCAGATATGAATATTAGAAATACTATTTTGACCACCTTTTTTTTATAATATCAAAAAATAAACAGAAAACAGGTGGATTGTATTTATCGCCACGAAAATAATTACAAAACTACCACCTTTTAAATTCATATTTGTTTGTTTTCTGATAGTTATGAATTGCACCTAAATTTGCACACACATTATTTAAAATAAAACTTTTCTATCCCTTTTGTCCATGAAACTAAACTCATTATCAGTTTGAGACAATAAGCCACTCAATAGATACATCTTTGTTTTTCTATATCTCTTGTAGGAAATTCTCGTAATGCATTCACTCAACTCATTCTTCACACATTGGGCAAAAGGCAAGAAACGAGACAAAATTATTTTGACTTTGGGTTGAGATCTAAGTTAAGTATGCGAAATAATGGAATGCCCAGCTGTTGTGCATTCTATAATTATTTGAGAATCATTGTTGTTTGAGTTTTTGTGAATAGTGGTGAGTGATGTTGTAGGTATATTGTCAGTTGACTTGGAGTGGAAGGGTATCTTGAAATTGAGTTAAGAAGGCGATAATAAGGAATGCATAGCTGTTAAGCATTTTAGCAAGAACTTTCATGAGATTGAGCATTATAAATAATGGAGTGATGTTGGGCATTCTCAGTTGGTTTGCAGTGTGGCATTTTAAGTTGTAATAACCAGAGAGATTTTGATTTCCTTTAGTAATTTTAGTAAAAGATGATAATGTTGTCATAATGATGTTGGAATGTAATTTACAGAGTAAATGAAGATTCATTAACAGATACAAATAATATAGGTAATAAAAATATTAATACAATTTGGAATTTTGAATTTAATTCCTTTCTAGGTACGATTTTTTCAAATGGTTCAACGGAAGCACTTATTCCACTCAATATATGGACGCTTCGTCCCTGGTACATACCTATAAGATTTTCTTAAAGAAATAGTTTTCTAACAATGTAGGTATGTACATATCTATATTAATTACAAACAAAAAAATACAATTGCCACTATCTAACTATCCATTGCATATATAATGTAGGCAGTTAACTTAAATGATTGTAGTTATTATTTTTATTCTTCAAAATAACACCAATTTGAATAACAAAAACAATAGTAATTACAATCAATATAGGTAAGTTACCTAATATATTAACACAATGTACATACATATATAATTGTAGGGGAGAGTGGGGCACATTTGAACACTTTTTGCCTTCCAGACTGATAAAACCTAAACTATTCGAGCAATAGGCCTGATATTTTACTCACATGGAACAGTAGTATTGACGTTCAATTTAGAAAAATATTTGGTCCATTTAACGAAATATTTATATTAAATTTTTATCTCCAATCAATACAGGTTCTTATGTTCAAAAGTGCCCCATGTAAAACTCAAAATTAATACTTTTGTTATATCATATTCATGTACTCGTATTTGTAGAAAAAAAAAAAAACAAAAATCCACAAATATTAATAAGAAAAAAAAAACTAAATCTTAAACTTGGATTTTTAAGTAATTTGGATTTTTAGTGAATAAGAATAAGCTTAAGCTAGCTTGTTAAAGATGTTTTCTAGTAATAGCTATTTTAAAATAGCCAACGCTAAGTTCATTTAGTTTTAACTTGTTTTCCAAGCCTAAGATTCAATTTGTGTGAATAAAAATAGCTTAAACTAGAATATTATTGTTAAAGCAACTAATTGATATACTCTATCAAAATGTAAGAGGCCTACGGACAAAGACTAATAAGGTCTACTACAACTCTTCAAATTCTTCTCACGATGTCATATCTTTGACTGAAACATGGCTGTTTGGCGAGATAAATGACTCGGAACTTTTTGATTCTTCGTTTAATGTATATAGACGAGATAGACACTCCGATCCGAGTATCCATACTGTCGGCGGTGGGATCCTTATTGCTGTTAATGTTCCTGTTTGTTTGAACGAAGAGTTCCTATGTGTAAAGATGATTCTTTCACACAAAACTATCTATCTTGTAACTATGTACATTGTTCCACGGAGCCCAGTTAATACTTACAATGAAGCCTTCTCTTTTTTGAACTACATTTTTGAGATAATGAGTTATAATGATGAAGTTATCTGCCTTGGCGATTTTATTCTAACCAATGTATCTTGGAAACGTTGTCCCGATACATACGCAATGGTTCCAACAGGAAATCTATCAATGGATGATTCTCAAACTCTTGACAGTCTAACGTCACTTGGTCTTCACCAAATAAATGACATCAAAAACTCTAACGCCAAGATCCTCGACTTAATTTACACAACAATTGATGCCGGTATTTCACTTGACAGATCAACTGATCCTCTAGTGAACGAAGACTCTCATCACCCAGCACTGACCATATCTATTCAAAACTTTGAAATGAATAATCAGGATCCTGACAATGTTTTTAAATTTAACTTTAAAAAAACTGATTATACTAAATTAAATAACTTGCTATCTTTAATTGACTGGTCATGCCTTTGCTCTTGTTCAGATATTAATTCAATGGTTTTGAAATTTTATGACAAAATATTTGATTGTTTTTTAGCATCTGTTCCTCTAATATCTATTAAATCAAAATCGCTTGCTCCTAGCTGGTATGATAGTGAACTGCGAACATTAAAAAACCGTAGAAATAAACTATGGCTTAAATACAAACAAACTGGACTAGTTACCGATTTTAATATTTATTGTGAGGCCAGAAATATTTTCAACAGAGAATCAAGTATTAAGTATCTTTTTTACATACAAAAGGTTCAAAGTAATTTAAAAATGGATCCCAAATCCTTTTGGAACTTTATTAACAGCAAACGAAAATCTTGTCCTTATCCGTCCGTTCTTATGCATAACAATATCTCAGACCATGACCCACGTATCATAACACAACTATTCTCAGACTTTTTTCAAAGTGCATATATCTGTGATTCTTCTAACTGTGCTTTTACACAAAATCATTTATTGTTCATAACCAACATGGTTTCTCAAAGGGCCGTTCGACTGTCACCCTACTTACGGAGTTAACGGAGTTTTGTGTCGATTCCTTTAAAAACAAAAAACAGACGGATTGTGTTCTTACAGATTTTAGTAAGGCATTTGACAAACTATCGTATAGAGTTTTGCTGGGGTTCAGCGTAAAATTCATTGCTTGGCTAAAATCTTATTTACTTGACAGATCCTATTCAGTGAATTTTAAGGGCTACCATTCAAATAGTTTTGTCGTAAATTCTGGTGTTCCCCAGGGTAGCCATTTGGGTCCAGTTCTTTTTATATTGTTTGTAAATGATCTTCCTTCAGTTTTAAAGTACTCTAATTGTCTTATGTATGCAGACGATGTTAACATATTTAAAACTATTTCTAGCAATCTTGACTGTGAAAAGCTTCAAATTGATCTAAATGCTTTCTATAATTGGTGTGCACGTAATTATTTGTTGTTAAATATCGATAAGTGTAAGATTATTAATTTTAAAAGAAAATTGTCCGTTTTATCTTTTGACTATAGTTTCAATGGCGTAAATCTATTAAATGTAAATGATGTATCTATCCTTGGTGTATTGTTCGATAAGAAACTCGAATTCACACAGCATATCAATATGGCATGTAATAAAGCCAATTCAATATTAGGTTGGATTAAAAGGGAATCACGTCAGTTTTCTGATCCTTATGTTATCAAACAACTATTTACTACATTTGTCAGACCCATTATAGAGTATGCTTGCCAGGTATGGACCCCCTACTACAGTTGTCACAAAATAAGAATTGAACAAATTCAAAAAAGATTCCTAAAATTTGCCCTTAGAGGCTTAGGCTGGCAGAATCCATTGAATCTTCCTTCATATAGCAGCCATTTAAAACTCATAGATTTACCCAGTCTGGAGCGCAGACGTTCTTATTTATGTTTTGTTTTTATTGTTAATCTTATTAATGGTAATATCGATGCTTTAAACCTTTTGTGTCATGTTAATTTTAATGTTCCAAATCGAAATCTAAGAGGTTTTCGTGACCCAATTTACATAAAACACTATCGTACCAACTATGAGCAGAATTCACCATTGAATACAATGTTTAATTTGTATAACGTCAATCATAATTTATTAATAAATTTTTGTGATGTCTCAAATAATAGTTTTAAAAAAATATTCTATAATATTGTATAATTTATAAATTCTTAATTCTAAGTAATATTTTTTGTACGCTAGATATTAATTAGCTTGATTCAAATAAATAAATAAAAATTTCAAGATTTTTTCGACCTAGAAAGCTTTAACTAGGCCTTACTTTCATTATTCAATAGCTAAAAAATGAGAGAGAGAACGTGTAGACGCAGAGACTGTTGGTCGATATGACAAAAACATTTTTTACCTGAAACCAATACTTGCCCTATAGAACAGATAACAATTTGCTTGATTAATTGCTTTAAGCTGATTAAATTTTCTCTTAAATGTCTTAAATATGTTAAAAAAAAACGTATCATGGCAGTTTTGAACATGTTCAAAAGTGCCCCAACACGCTTGTTCAAATCTGCCCCAACTGTTCCAGTGACATAAAATTTATTATAAATTTTTAACTGAAATATATCTAGTAAGAAACTTACCGCAATTAGATTTAAAATTTATTTTTCCTCCAAAAAAATGTGTTCATGTTTTAAAATAGCGCAGTAATTTTTGTTTAAACTCTTACAAGTAAAAAACGAAAACAAAACACTTCCACTAGCAAAAGTACCCTTCACCTCTAAGTCCGAGAGACAACTGAGATATTCAAGGAAAGTTAATGACGTTTGTGGATATGGTATTGACAGGTTAAAATTTTAAATTACTTTTAAAAAAGAGTAATAAAGTAAAATTTTATAAGCATTGTTCAAATGTGCCCTGTGTTCAAATGTGCCCCACTCTCCCGTACTAATAGGTATTTAAAAAAAATTCTAATCCTTTCAAGAATCAAATTTCAAAATTATTCCTACTTAAATCTATTCAAATAGGTTTTCTTGTTGCTGGCGACACCAATATTACAAGCTACAAGGTTAAGATACTAAATTGTAAGCTTTCCTAATTTTTTAAGGCTCGTATTCACCGAGCGCTCCCAAACGGCTCTTAACTTTACGAGGCTCTTAACTTGAAATTTCTGTGGGGTATTCACCAACCACTCGCAAGTGTTTTTCGAAGTTCGAAAATGAGAGCCACTCTCTCTTGTTCAGGCATACCCAAACTGTAAAATGTTGTGGAATGTTGGTATTGACAGTAAATGGATACTCTTCTACTTGGCATTGCTCACATGGATTCGAGTCAAATGCGTGCGTGGCACACGCACAAGCGAACAAACTTTCGAAGAGAGCGCTCGTAAGTTAGGAGTGGTCGGGACCACTCCTAACTTTTAAGAGCGCTCGTAGATCTTCACTAATATTGCTTGGTAAATAGGTTTATGAGCTTCTTAAGTTATGAGCGCTCGGTGAATACCGACCTAAATCATGAATATCTTGGCTCCCGTTTGTCGTAATGGACTAATTTTTTTTTTTGTTATTAGCAATACAGTTTTTTATTTTCACTTTGCGACGTACTGGGGCTGAGATATTAATTAAAACATAAAATCATAAAATGCGTGGGTGCGCTGACTTACCTACATGCGTTCAATAATTTATTACTCGGCTTTCGTTCATCGTAGAGTACTGGGGCCGCATTACCGCTTCAGTGACGAGTGAGTAAAATCAGTGATCGAATGATAATGTCAAATTGGAGTAATTTATTGCTCGATAACGTAAGCGGTAATGCCAAACTCACATAATTCAGTCACGTATTACTCGATAACTGATGCGGTAATTTGGCCCCTGATTTTTTTTTAAATTGTAGGGAATTACAAGAACTTAAATAATAAAAAATAAAAATTTCATCGTTAAATGAACTTTTTTCTTAATAATCACGAAAAAGTGATTTTTAAACAACAAACATTTGTTTTTACTTACTATAACTTTTTTTTCATTTATTTAAACAAATGTTTTTATGAATGTTATTATGAATAAATACATGTTTAATTTTCGTTTATAGGAGATAGTGGAGCCGAGATATTCGCAAATGACAAAAAAATGACACAAAACACATTTTTACCAATAACTTTGGTAAAAAAAAGTTGTCATGTGGTGCAAATTTGGTTTTAAGCTTTTCTCATAAGCACCTATCGATCCATGAAAAAAAAAATAGACCATGCCTCTGCGCGCAAGGTAAGGTCCTTTTTCATGACGCTTTGACTGGACTATCAAAAGAATAATACTATATTGGTCTGCACCTTCGGTTTATTATTACCATTGTATATAAAATCTATAGTTCTCTCATGGAACAGAAACAAAAGTTGAGGAATACATTCTACTGAGGGCGCTGTAGGCGGAAAAAATGGACGTGGAGACATTTGATTTAGGGTGGGATGGTAATTGAGGATAGAGCGAGAACATTTTATCAGCTCTGGCAATGAGAAAGACGAGAGTGAGAAAATCAAATTTGTTTTGTAGTATTTTTCTTTTGAAGTCTATTTGATAATATGCACCCTTGTATATAAAATCTATAGTACTCTCATGGAACAGAATGCAGAATTTTGGTAAATGGAATTTTGAAATGCATAAAACTTAATAAGTAAAATTTTTAAAAGCAGAAGTTTGAAAAAGGAATGTTGAAAATAAGAAAACTCAATAAGTAAAATTTTGAAAATTCAATTTAATTCAATTTTGTTTTATTGAAAGCAAAATTTAGGAATGCAGAATTTTAGGAAATAAATTTTGAAATGCAGAAAACTTAAAAAGTAAAATTTTGAAAAATGTATTTTGAGAAATAGAATTCTGAAATGCAACAAACTTAATAGCATTGTATATAAAATCCTTTGAGTATATATAATATGGAGGGCTCGTTTCTATTCCAAATGCGTGACTATCATAGGGGGCGCTACTCAAATTTGTGTAAGACAAAGTTATTTGACAGCGGCAACCAAAAAAAAGTTTTTGGCAGGATTGATTGCCTTGCGGGAAGATACTAAGTTAGAACCTTTGAGTATATATAATATGGAGGGCTAGTTCCTATCCTTAATGTATTGTAGTACTTGCAGTTGTGATAGGGGTCACTGTCTCACTTCCTGTAAGTTAAGGATACAGCTATATGCTGTCGATTTGTGTTTACCTTCTCCTCGCACATCGTTCTCGGTCGCATGTGATATGATCATGAAGCACTCGGTAAATTTTCAGTCTTTTTTTATTGGTTTCTGTTAGTTGAAGGTCCTTGCAGCTGGATTTGCTGGAGGGTCAAGCGTAATCCCCCTCGCCATCGTCAAGGTGGAAACCGTGAGGGGAAAAAAAAGTAGCTTTACGAGTCTATTATACTCCTAAAATCGCTCACCGGAAACAATATTAACCGCATTTTTTAATTTATGTTCAACTGATCAATTTGCAAGAACATTATTATATTCAGAAGTTCCTCAATATTATACAGGGCAGGCATCAAATAAGAATTTTTGTAAACATAAACAAGGAAATCCAGTTAAAATTATTGGAACAATACTTTCGAAGATGCAGCTCTTACGGCAAATCCACTTCAAACGCGTACATTAATTACAATTATAACATCTGCGTGTAGTCAGTTTACAGTTGACATTCATCGAGTACATAAGTGCGCGGAGAAAAGTAGTGAAAATAAAAACTAAATCTACCTAACGGTAATAAAATAATATATTTCAGTGAAAAAAGTGATTAGCAAAGGTTTTCCTGCGCTACCTGATAAAATTAATCTAGTTAATTACAAGAAGGGTTTTTGTGGATGTGGATTATCCTTCTTGTTAATTACAATTTTTAATCTTAATCCTTAAAGTAATTAAAAAACAATAAGTCTATTTTCTGGAAACCCAGTTAAAAATGGGAAAAGCCGAAAGAAGGAAGAGTGACGTAAATTTAGCATACGAGGCACTCAAGACTCACATCAAAGAAGGCATGAGAACGCATGGAAAAGAGTTCCTGGTCAACATTCACGCCAAGCTCGGTGATATAGACCAGCTTTACGAAGATGACAAGGACGAAGTAATGGATGCGCAACAAATTATGGATCCAATTACAGAACAACAACTCGAAGAAGTTGTAGGGCAGGAAAACTTAAACGTGCAACTTACAGAAGAAGAATCTTCAGAGATGTTGCAAATCGAGGAAATGGTGAATTTAGACTCTGATTTTGAGGAGGTACAAGCAAAAAGTTCAAAAAGAAAGCCTTCAGAGTCACCAATAACTTCACCAAAGAAGACCAAAAAGCCTGCAATGGATAATGAAGCTTCTGTCACCAACGCAGAGAAAATAAACCCAACAAAACCTCAAGAATCCAAACAAGGAACCCCGATCTACACTAATGCCACCAATTGTGAGCTTCAAACTAAACGTGGCGTAAATCAGTAAGCATTTGAAAGCTCAAGGTGTAGTATTCAAAGTTCACAACATCAATAGTGAAAAATCTGTTATCACAACAAAGACCAAAGAAGAACACCAGAAGATCCGAGATTTCCTGAAGGTGAAGAAGACAGAATTCAACACCTATACCGCCAAAGAAGACAAGAAGACATTGCTGGTCCTTAAAGGCATTCATCAAACTTACGAAGCCACTGAAGTTAAGGAGGAGCTCATTGCGGAAGGCATCGCAGTCTTAGCAGTAAGTCCCTACAAGACCCGATCGGACAGGAAGTAAAATAGCTTCATCATTGAAGTTTCCAAAACATCTGATATCCCAGCAATTTACGGAAAAACACTTCTTATGCACCAAAAATCCATTGGGAAAAGTTTAAGTCCACCACCATTACACAGTGTAAGAATTGCCAAAAGTTTGGACATGTTGCTGGCAACTGTGGCATGAAATACCGTTGTGTAAAGTGCAAGAAGGATCATAATCCAGGAAACTGCTCTAGGACCCTCCACAAAGTCAGTGACGATATGGTATTCTGCGTTAACTGCCATCAAACTGGGCACCCTGCCAGCTACAGTGGATGTCCTGCAAGGAAGAAGAAACTGGCCGAAAAAACGAAGACAGCAACACAGAAGCGTGAAAATCACCAATTTGCTGTAACATCAGCAAAAAAGCGATTGTGAATGGCTTATCATACGCTAGCGTTGCAGCCACATCTGGGGCAGCTTCAAAACCTTTGGTAGGCCCATTTAAGAAAGCAGGAAATAAACCAGCTACACCAGCACCAGCTACAACGCCATTTGCCAAACCAGTAGTCCAGAAGAGGACTGCACCATCCAACACATCAAGCCAAAAAGGACAATCACAGTCTTTCAACATATTTGATGATACCGAAAGACTGTTTAGAACTGATCTTCTTTCTCTTCTCCAAAAGGCAAAGGAGGTAGTTCCAAGCAACTACGGTAGTCTCAATGATAAAGAAAAGTCAGTTATATTGGGTAAACTTATTTTTTTATTATGTATATAAGAAACTACATATCCTTCATTACATATAACGTTAATTCTATTTATTCTACCAGCCAGACGTATTTCACTAAACTTTTTTTTAAAATCAAAGAAACCCGATATTATCTTTTTACAGGAAACAAACATCACAGCAAGAAACACCCTTAAACCGAAAGGCTACACATGCTATAGACAGGACAAGACATCTGAAGGCAGAGGAACTGCCATCCTCTTAAAATCAGACCTCAAAAGCGAGTACGTTACGGTACCTGTACTGCGCTGCATGGAGACAACAACAAGTTGTAACAAGTGTAACGCAACAAGATGTGACATCATACATGACCTCAACGCCATCAACAATCTGGCTAGCCAACATACGTACTGTGTACTTGGAGGTGACTTCAATGCACGACACCCACTCTGCCTGGATACCAGGGAATCTACACAAGGAAAAGTAATTGTGGACTGGCTGCAAGGCAACCCTGAGCTTCACTCACTGGTGGTTGTATCACAACATAGGCCCACATTTCCAAGAACTACATCGCTCCTAGACTTCTTTTTAATGACGTCTAATTTTACGAATATCCTTCCCGAGTTCCAAGACTTCACTTGTGTTGCACACGATAGTGACTCGGACCATCTGGCGGTTAAGATGAGAGTCAGATTGAATTACAGGATTACAACTGAACGTCGTATTCCCGAATTCCAAATCTAATACGAAAAACTGAACTGGATAAGATTCCGTTGAGAAGTTGAAGAACGCCTACCAGAAGTCTCCAGCGTCAACAATCTCAACAACATTGAAATCGATAACACCATTGCTCAATTTGAAACAGTGGTCAACAATGCGTTGGACAGGCAGAAAACACCCCGCACCAGCAGAGATAAATATGCAAACTTACCCCAACATATACAATTAATATACGACCCAAACGCAAAATAGTTGGCCTACTCATCAATTAACAAATTAACATTTTTTATGTGCCTATATTTTCTGGTCCCCAAGCAGTTGTTTTTAATTTTTTTTGTCGATGTAATAAATTACATTTAATAAGTAAATTAGACCAAACAGAACTAAATTCGAGAAAGCACATATGGCTCCAGTTTGCATTCCCTCAAACAAAGATAGAGCATAATAGTTGGACTACTCTCTCTGGGATGCAAAATAGTTGGCCTATGAAGATTTAAATAGATTTTCAGTTAACCGTTATTAAAAAAATGACATGCACTTGTTTTGTTGTTTATTAATCTCTTGTTTTGTGCAAGCCAGCAACAATTTAATGTCAACCATGGTGCGTGGCGTTGCATTATCAAGAGACCTTAGGGAATCCATAAATAAAGCTTTCGAAACGGGATTATCGAGCTATAAAATCGCAAAACAATCAATTTACCACGCTCATCGATTCGAAACATTATCTCAAAGTTCAAAAATAATGGAAATGTGGAGATCGGTAAAAAACGGGACGCCCACCAATTGCAAAACCTCGAGATTGCCGAGTTTTAAAAAAAATAATAAAAGAAAATCGACGTCAAACGGCCGCTGCAATAACTGTTCAATGGAGGGAAAGAATAAAAAAAAAAGTGTTTCGGTCGACACTTGCAAACGGATTATGAAAAAAATTGGATACAAATTTTATAAGGTTTGTTTTAGACTTATTTAAATTAGAGCAATTTTAATTCGTTAAAAACATAGGCCAAAGAAAAACCACTTTTAACAGCTAAACAAAAGAAAAAGCGGCTAGAGTGGGCCAAACAACGTAAAAACTGGACTTTAAGTCAATGGCGGTCCGTTGTTTGGAGTGATGAGTCCAGGTTTGAAGTTTGCGTGGGCGACGAACGAAAACGAGTCATTAGAAATTCAAGAGGTTTTTCACAAAGATTGCCTTAAAAAAACGGTCAAGTTTCCAGCATTTCTAATGAAATGGGGATGCATGTCGGGGCGGGGTTTGGGCAATTTGCATTTTGTAAATGGAAATGTCAATGCTGCCAGGTACAGGGATATTCTGGAAAATGAGCTTCTCCCATCAATACCACGACTTCAAGCTAGTGATCGAGACTATATTTTCCAACAGGATGGAGCTTCTTGCCATACAGCAAGGTCTAAAATGGCGTGGTTATCTGCTTAAGCTATTCCTTTACTGGAATGGCCTTCCAGTATCCCTGACCTTTCACAAATTGAAACTGTCTGGCATAAAATGAAACAAAAACCGCGAAAAGAACCATGCCGGACCTCTTCAAGACCTTAAAGCTAAAATCATAAATATTTGGGAATCTTTTGGCACCGAAGAATGTCAAAAATTAGTTGACACAATGCCACGACGCATAGAAACAGTTATCAAGGCCAAAGGCGACGTAACACCATGGTGAAATAAAAATTAAGACCCATAGGCCAATAATTTTGCACTTAAAAAAATGTTCAAATCGTTATTTTATTTTGTAAGATTGCTCTATTCCGTTATTTAATTGAAGTCATTTTGTTTTTGTTACTTATTCCTATTCAAAATAAATATATCTTAAGAAAAATACCAAAATATTGATTTTATTTCCGATGGAATTTAAGAATCAGAAGATTTTTGCTTTTTATCATAGGTAGTCCAACTATTTTGCGTTTGGGCTCGTATGCTCACCGGCAAAGACTCCGTAAAAGCCTCCAAAGAATATTCCACAGGACCTTTAACAGGGAAAGTATCAAATACCGTCGGCTACACTCCGAACTTCAGTGCACTAACACAATGTTCAACCAGGCAATAAAACATCATCAAGAAAAGGATTTCAGGAAGAGACTCGAAGATATCAAACCTGGACCTGACACGTTTAAAAAGATCAATATGATTGTTGGAAGAGCGAACTCAATACCAGACACCATCCTTCACGGACAAGAAGTTTCAATAACTTCTGCTGAGAAAGCTGAAGCATTTGTAAATCACTTTCATGATAGTTTCAAAGACCGCCCTCCCGTACACCTTCCTGACTTTGTCGAAGATGTAGAAACTCGCTTTCAAGAGATATCAGCAACCACCGAAACCGTGACCCTGTTCAACGATGAAAACCCATCATCGGAGCCGACGCTGACAGATGTTTTCACTTCTTCTGAAGAAGTAGCTGACATTATTTTCACTGGAAACTCCAAAAAATCAGCAGGAAACGACAAGATTTCTAATTACGTACTTAAAAAGTTACCAAATCTTGCTGTTCTCCTGTTGACTATAATCTTCAATAACTGCCTGAACAACAGCTATTTCCCTGCCGCCTGGAAAACCGCAGAATTGGTCCCTGTACCGAAGAAGAACAACCGCGCAAATGTGGAAGGATATCGGCCAATTTCTTTGTTCAGCTGCATGAGTAAGATACTGGAGGCGTTGATATTGAAGAAAGTCAACGTGTTCTGCAGAGAAAGAGATGTCATACCGGAGTGTCAGTATGGCTTTCGAAATAAACACATTAAAAATCTATGGGAATACTATGTCAAATGGGGACTGAGGATAAACAGCGAAAAGACTGAACTCATCTGCTTCCGAACACCAGTGACTGTCATTCGAAGACGAGCGTTTGCAACACGCTGTAATGCAATCAAAATAAAGTTTTCAGACAACACTGAAGTTTTTTTTTTTTTTTTTTTTATCCGATGGAAATCTTCAAAAGACACTCGGTAAGAATCGGTACCGAGTAGTGTGGGACTCTTACCGCACTAAAACCACCGGTGAATCAGGACCAATCTATGAAAGATCGAAAAATGATTTTTATTTCTTAATTTTTAAATCGCATTGGGGGAAGTTTAATGTAATAACACTTTCCCATAGCTTTTAGACCATCAGCTCATGAGGCTTGGTTCTTCTTAATCTCCGAACATTGTCTCCTACATTTAATACGGTCTCCATTTCAGAGTTAGTGTGACTTTGCAGTCGCTGATTGTGTGATACAGCGTGTTTCTTAACCACTTCTGTAACCATTTCAAATTGAAGGTCACGATGTAGATTGCTATTTCTTATATACCAAGGGGCATTTATTATTCCACGAAGGACCTTGCTTTGGAATTTTTGGATAGGTTCAGCATTTGTTTTCTTTGTACAGCCCCATAGTTGGATGCCATATGTCCAAACGGGTTTCAATACTTGCTTATATAACATTAGTTTGTTCTGGGTAGATAGGTCAGAGTTCTTTCCTAGTAACCAGTACATTTTTCTGTACTTTAAGTTTAGTTCTTCTCTTTTCTTTTTGATGTGCTCTTTCCATTTAAGATTTGCATCCAAATTCATTCCAAGGTCTTTGGCAGTATTGGAGTAAGGTACTTCTGTACTGCTTATAAATATTGGAACATTGTTTATGTTTTTGTTTGTAAAGTTTATATGCGTCGATTTTGTTTCGTTTAATTTGATACGCCATTTCTGCGTCCAATCACTAACTTTATCGACTGCATGTTCCAATTTTTGTGTAGCCTTCGTAACGGATTTATCTGGCACCAATATTGCAGTATCATCAGCAAAGGTCGCCATGATAGCGTTGTTGTCCACTGGAATATCCCTTGTATATAACAGATACAGGGTTGGTCCTAGGACACTTCCTTGTGGTACACCGGCTTCAATTTTCTTAAGTTCCGAGTAATTTTGGACGTACCGTACTCTAAAGAGTCGGTTCGTAATGTAAGATTTCAGTACTTCGTAGTACTGCCTGGGAAGGTCCCTATGCAGTCTGTACTCAAGTCCCAAGTGCCAAACCTTGTCAAAAGCTTGAGCAACATCTAAGAATAAAGCAGAGCATACTTGTTTTTCTTCAAGTGCCTTTTCCACAACATCCGTAATTCGATGCACTTGGTCTATCGTGGAATGTTTATTTCTAAATCCAAATTGATGGCTTGGAATTAGTCTTCTTTCTTCAATTATTTTGCTAAGGCTTTTCAGTAGCAGTTTTTCAAAAACTTTTGCCATGATTGGTGTAAGCGATATTGGTCTGTAAGATGTTACTTCTGTTGGTGGCTTACCTTGTTTAGGTATAACAATGACTTCTGCAATTTTCCAATGATGTGGCACATATCTTAGTTCAAGGCATGCGTTTATTATAAATTGGAGTTTCTTGAAGGCTATTAGAGGCATTTCTTTCAAAACCTGAGCAGTTATAAGATCGTACCCTGGTGATTTTTTTTTAGACAACTTATGTTGACACATGCTTCTTACTTCTTTGAGCGTGACAGAAGGTATTTCACATTCGTCGTTTCTGTCAACAAACTGTAAGGGATCTGTAGCTGTGTTTGCTGGGAATGGCTTGAAAACATTCGCGAGATGTTCAGCGAAGAGATCAGCCTTTTGTTTCGGGTTTCCGATCCATTTACCATCTTGAGATTTTATTGGCGGGTTTTGTGTCTGAGGTCTTTTTAGGCGCTTAGCTGCTTTCCATAAGGAGTATTCAGTAGAAGCATCCGTCGTCAGACTTTTCAGGAATCTACTTAGTGACTCATTTTTAAACTCACAGATTCTTTTTTTTAATTCGTTGTTAAGACGGTTAAAAACTACCTTATCATCTGGGAATCTCGTGGTTTGCCATTTTCTTCTAGCTCTTCGTTTTTCCAATATCAACTCCTTTATTTCGACAGGATATTTTATACCTTTTTCTCTCGCGTTCGAAATAGTTGGAGTACTTTCTTCTGCAGCAAGCTGCACATCAGCAATAAATTGTTCTACTTCATGATCAATTTGTTCAATTGTTTGCATAGGGGATCTTAGGTTTATAAAACTTTCAAGTTTGTCTCTGAATTCCTTCCAGTTTGTTCTGTTATTCACGAGCTTGGGATTACTTTTTTCTATTATTTCTGCTTCGCTCAGTGATAAAATTACTGGAGTATGATCTGACGATAAATCGTAATTACCTTCGACACTTATATGATTTCGTTTAATACCTTTAACTACGAAAAAGTCTATAAGGTCTGGTATTTTGTTAGTATCAGATGGCCAATATGTTGGCGAACCAGAAGAATAAAATTCACAGTTGTATTTTCGGCCTGCTTGGTATAGCCGTTTACCTTTTGTTGTTATGAGCCTAGATCCCCATTGGGTGTGTTTAGCATTGAAGTCACCACCAACAAGGAAGTTATGTCCTAACAAATGTAGGAGTTCTGCATAGTCTTCTTCAGTTGGAGAGCGCCTAGGAGGGCAGTATATAGCTGCTATTTTAAATTCTTTCTTTTTTATACCAATACTAATTGTTGTTACTTGCGTGTTTTCATTAGTAAACTTTGGTTCTTCATAGTGTGTTAAGCACTTTTTTATAAGTATTGCCGATCCTCCCCTAGCTTTGTCAGCTGGGTGCGGAGCGTGATAACATGTATAGTTTGGTAATTTGTTATCAAGACTTTGTTCAATAGCGAGGTGGGTTTCGGACACCAAACAAATGTCTATATGCTCTATGTCTAAAAAGATGTTTAGTTCTGATACATGCTGTAAAAGACCGTTGGCATTCCATGTTGCGATTTTAAGTGTTCTGTCTATCATTGTTTTTTAAGAGCGACTTCTTCGCTTAGCTGTTTTATGTTTAAATCTTGTTGGTCAATCCTTTTCAGGATGAGTTCCAGCATTTCTTTTATAGAAGTTTCCTCATTCTTCCGCACATTTTTTACAATCTGGGAATAGGATTTATTTTCATCACTTTTGCTTAGTGCAATTGCTTTTGCCGGTTGATTTTTAGTAATGTTATCGACCGTTACTTTTTTGCTTTCAACTGCTGGTTTTGTGTTGGTTGAGTTTCTAAGCTTGTTCCCAGTTTTGTTTTTTCTTTTTGTGTCTTGGAACTTTTTTGCTACTGGACATCCTCTGTAACTCGCAGGATGATTGCCTTGACAGTTAACACATTTCGCTTTCTGTTCACTGCCCATGGGACAGTCTTTAGTTGCATGCCTGCCTTCGCATTTAACACAAGCAAACTCGCGATTGCAGTATTTTTGTGTATGTCCAAAGGCTTGACAGCGCTTACATTGTGGAACAGTTTTCGACTTTCGCAGTGGTTCAATTTTGACAACTATGCCCATGATTGATTTAATACTGTAAATCTTATCGAGACTTTCTTTATTTTCAAACGTGAGCATAAATAAAGGTAGAGATCTCTTTTTCGTCGTTGATACCCCAGTGGAGTCTTTGACTATCTCATTTTTAATAAGATTATTGGCATCGATAGCTTGAAAGCCTTTTTGTATAAGGTCTTCGACAATTTCTTTGGCAAGACATGAAGGGTGAAGGCCTCGTGCTACTACTTTTATCGATCTTGTAGCTTTATTTTCGTACGAGTGCCACTGAATTTTCTTTTTGTTCAATTCTTCAGTGACAGATCTATACGCATCGGCGTCTTCAACAAAGACTTTCCAATTGTCTTTATTGTATGATGTATATTTACATGCCTTATTCGTGCATTTTTCTACTATGCTCTTTAGCTCGCCAAACATTGCCAATCCGGAGATCATAATTGGAGGTGGTGCAGTTTGCCTGGTACCTTTAACGTGAGACTTATTTTGGAGTAAATTGTTTTTAGCTGCTGTACGAACGAATAAAGATATAGCGTTAGCTTTTGCATCGTCTGGAATTGCGGCAACTTTATTGGATGGTGGGCGAACCGCTCACTCGGCTTTAAAATTGCCTTTAAATGTTCATATTTTGGAAGCGCCAACATGTAACATTTCAAAAAGATAAGGAATGGCAAAAGTATTGCAGCAGTGTAAACTAATTATCTGGGACCAATGCACCATGGCGCACATGAAATCATTAGAAGCATTCAGTCGTACATTACAAGATTTGAGAGGTAATAATCGTCTCCCAGTTATTCCTCGATCTACTGCTGCTGACGAATCAAATGCTAGCTTGAAATCTTCAACGTTGTGGAAATATATGAAAACACTTTATCTCACCGAAAATGGAAGAGTGTTATTGCAAAATGATCCAACAGTGACAGAATTTTCCAAGCAATTATTGAAAATTGGAAATGGAGAATTGCCTCTTGATATTGATGGTCAAATAACATTGCCAAATAATTTTTGTTCGTTATCCGAATCGACTGCTGCGTTAATACAAAGCGTGTTTCCTGATATTGTAAATAACTATCGAAATTATGATTGGTTAAGTCAAAGAAGTATATAAGCATGTACAAATATAAATGTTATTAGTATCAATGTGGAAATTATGAACAAAATACCAGGTGCAAATATAACTTATAAATCTATTGATACCGTCATGAATCCGGATGGATTTACCAGGTATTCCGCCACATTATTTACAATTGAAAGTTGGTATTCCAATTATAATGTTAAGAAATCTAAATCATCCAAGATTATGTAATGGCAGCAGATTAGTAGTCAAACGATTAATGAATAATGTTATTGAAGCGACAATTTTAACTGGTTAATTTAAGGGCGAAGATTTACCATTTGAATTAAAGTGTTTGCAGTTGCCTATTCGTATTGCTTTTGGCATGAGAGTTAATAAATCTTAAGGCCAAACGCATTTGGAACATCCAGTTTTTTCTCATGGCCAACTTTATGTTGGTTGTTCACGTGTTGGTAATCCATCCGCCTTATTCATTTATTCGACTAACAATAGAAAAACCAAAAATATTTTTTATCAAAAAGCATTGGAAAAAAAATATTTAATAAAGTATAAAATAAATAAAATAATACTGTATAATACTATAAGATTTGTTAATTGTCAATCTGGCAGACGGCAAATGCCATGTCATAATGATTTTTTGAATATAAACATGTATTGTATGAAATGAATTTATAATTCAATAAAAATCTTTTCTATCTATCTATCTATCTACAAAGAATCTGGGACTTAAAAAGAAAAAATACCGCATAGTAAGCCGGTCCTTACAGAACATAAGGCCAATGTTCTGTCTTCTTATAAAGTCATAACAATTGCCAAGAAGACGACACCATGTTGAAATAACACAAACATATGTTAATTCTATCGAGCTTTGGAAAACAAGAGCGAATAGGAATTAATTTGACTTCTGATAAGTCTAACATTACTCATCAAATAGAGTTTAATGGATCATTTGGGCAGAGTGCCAATTTAAAAAAAAAGCAATAACAGATGTCAACATATTCATGGCTTCATTAAAAGTTCAGTAAACAATGTCAGAGACAAATTGTCAATCTTCTACCGACTGAATTTAAAGTTAAGGAAGAAAAAGTTATTGTATTTACATATATTTACTGTGATCGGTGGAAAGGTTTTTAATGAAAGAACTGAAACAAAGTCGACCCGTAAGTCCGATCTTTAAGCGTACCCAAAAAAAAAACTCGAAAATGAGGAAGGATGAATAAATAATGAAGACAATTACGCATATGAAATATCTCCATTGCATGCTATAATCAGGTGCATAGAATTCATTTTAAAACTAGCGTATTCATTGAAACAAGACACGGAAGATATAGACGAAAATATTGGAATCAAAGAAGCCGAAGAAAAAAGAAAACAATAATAAACCAAACCAAGTTAACTTCATTAAACAAAAAAAAAAAATTAAAAATATGTTGTTTGTTCAAGAAGACATGTAGATTACAAATACATTTTTATTTTCGTTTGAAAGGTGTTACTTAGTATATAAAATACATAAATGGATGACGGTTTTACTCACGGGCAATGAAATTCTTAAAATGATTTTTTTTAATTAGCGCAGAGAACTTTCAAATTAAAGTATTCAGCATGAAAGAAGAAGTATTTGTTATTAAAAATCCGGAGACAGAAGTAAAAGTTAGGTGCGCAAATTTGAAATATCACTGTTTGAGTTCGCGGTTGAATAAATAAGTAATACAAAGGCCGACAAAAAATTTTGGTAGTGGATGTTTAGCTAAAATATGAGTATGTGGGCTTATAGGTATGTTTATCATGATATCAAATCCGAAAATTCCGGCAGGTTTTTTTCTCAGCCTTGGGTAGGGGGTAGGGGTGAAGTTCAAAACTATCTATGTATGTATTTTTCCTATCTTTGTTCCAGAAATGTAACCACTTATATAAATCTGTGGCAACAAGGAAAAACAGCATAAGTCGACTTATGTCGAAAATGAGTTTTTGATACCATCCGATGCACAATAAGCCATTCCGTCTGTCATATTTTTTTGGTATTTTTATCTCAAACCGTTAAGGAATTAAAGACAAAAGAAAAACGATATAAGTTAGTATCTACAGAACTTGCGTATGGAAAAACAACATAAGTACAATTCTTAAATTTTTTTTTCTACTTATGATTTTATTCCATAAAGAATATCCAAATCAACACACACATAAGTTTACTTATGCCTTTTTTCCAAAACAATTATATTTTTTAATTGCGATCATAAATTTACTTGTGTTCTTTTTCCAAAGTATAATTGAAGCGTACACGCAGATAAGTTGACTTGTGTAGTTTTTCCAAAATCCTTTACGTAAAAATCCAGACACAAGTTGACTTGTTTACATTTTCCTTATTTAAAGTTTAAATAAGTAACAGCGGCATAAGTCATGTTTTTATCAAAATTAGCTGTAAATTGACATAAAACTAATTCTTTTTAAATTCAAATAAGATCTTACAGTGATTTCAGTAATTTTCGCGTTTAAACTTTGTCCATAATTCTTGTACCTGATTTGTAATTGCAAACTAAACATTCAAATCGCTCTCCTGAAAAGTAGCAAAAATATAAAATTTAAATATGCAATTTGATGCTCTGTAATTAAACCTTAGCTAACATACCTGAATGTTGACCATCCGAACTCAAAATATAAGCTTTTTAGTGAGTCATATCTAATTTTTTGTTAATTTTTCGCTAAATATAAGATCGGTTTTCAGATAGATGCGGAAAGATTTACGTGTTTTTTCCTAGAAAAGCTCGACTTTACGTGAAGCTCTGTCTTTGGTATCCCATGACCACAAGTCTGCACCAAGTCCTTATCAATGAAAGTGAAATAATGACTCATGCCCTACTTCTAATTAGCCAGTTAAGCGAAGAAGACCAGGAGCTGCGAAATAGAGATTTTTATATATTTATCGGCAACAATTCAGCGGGAAGACATCACAAAAAAAAGAAGGGTAACATATGGGATGTTATAAATAGGTTGTTTATCTCTGTCAATCCCTTGATAACATCGCGCACAACGACAGTCATTCACCGAAAAAAGTTTTATCCTGAAGTCATAAATATGTTACTCGAAGAACAATTGTTTTCAAAATAAATCTATAAATAACCTTGAAAATGTTTGCGATGGTCAAAACTATATTCATTATTAATAATATTTTCATTTTCAACAGCAGCTAGTATCTATTTATAACAGTTGTTAGCATTTTAAACAAGATTTTGAATTTTGAGCACTGTTTAGTATGAAGGGGCCCACTGTGCGTCGATGAAAAAATAAAAGATTGAAGACTCATGCTTGATGTGTGTATATGCAACTTCGACCCGAATTTGCCTATACACTTGCACGTGTTTTTCATGCATTTGAACAATGTATATCTGGCATTAGAAGTAACTCCGAATTTAGGCGAGAGTTGTCAAGAAATCAAGTTTTTTTATATACATAATGTATTGTAATATTTTTACAAGGTCCGTTAAATAAAACTCATCGCTCTTTTTAGTATTTCTTCTTTATTTACACTTTCCAATTCAAAAGAGTAAATCTCAATTTATAATCGACTCAAATACTTTTATTCAAATTTAAGGCTCGTATTCACCAAGCGCTCCTAAACGGCTCTTAACTTTAAGAGGCTCTTAACTTGAAATTTCTGTGGGGTATTCACCAACCACTCGCAAGTGTTTTTCGAAGTTCGAAAATGAGAGCCACTCTCTCTTGTTCAGGCATACCCAAACTGTGAAATGTTGTGGAATGTTGGTCTTGACAGCAAATGGATACTCTTTTACTTGGCATTGCTCACATGGATTAGAGTCAAATGCGTGCGTGGCACACGCACAAGCGAACAAACTTTCGAAGAGAGCGCTCGTAAGTTAGGAGTGGTCGGTACCACCGGCCTAAATCACACTTGTTTAATAACATAATCTAATAAGCAATACTTTTACACACTTTCATAATCCAAAAGCAACTGTAGTTGTTCTCGAAGGTTCTCGTCTTGGAATGTTCTAGATGGTTGGAATAAGGGGAAATACATTTGACATTGGTAAAGAGCTTTTTGTTTCTTCCATAAAGTAGATATGCAATTTTCCAACAGATGGCGCTGTAGGAGTATAAAGCTCTGTTCACAACACTGCCCCTTCTTAAGATTGTTCGTCCCGAACAATTCTATCTCCAGCTTCGCCACTGTATCGGTATAGTCGATCGCTATGCACAACGTTTAAACTACATTATTGATTTTCGTGACGACAGTATAAGGGCCTTCCCAGTTTTGTTGAAGTTTCGGCGACAATCCGTTTTGACGATGTGGATTATACAGCCATACGCGATCTCCTACTTGGAATCCTGTCGTGTTTGCTCTTTGTGTCGTACCTTGTCTTCATTCGATCGCTGTAAGCGCTCATTCTAGTCCTGGTCCTTTCGTGGATGTCGATTAGCCTCTCTTTTAGGTCACTCACGTAATCCCCTGTTTCCTGAGACTCTTGTGATGGGTGTCCAAACCTTATCTCACTAGGCAGCCGTATGCTTCTTCCGAACAGGATTTCAGATGGCGTTTGTCTTGTTGAGCTATGTATTGCACTTCGGTAGGCCATCAAAAATAGTGGTATGTGCCTATCTCAGTTTCTTTGGTGGTCGCCTACGACTTTAGTAAGGTGCTCTTTTAAGGTCCTGTTGAATCTCTCGACCATTCCATCAGATTGCGGGTGAAGTGGTGTAGTTCTCGTTTTCCTTAATGCCAAGGAACGCGCACACCTCTTGCAATATGTTTGACTCAAATTTCCTTCCTTGGTCAGAATAGAGCTCCATTGGCACACGGAACCTTCTTATCCAGTCAGACACAATCTGGTCGGCCACGGTCTTGGCTTCTTGGTTGGGGATAGCGTATGCCTCAGGCCATTTGCTGAAGTAATCCATTACCACCAGAATGTATTTGTTTCCAGCATCCGTTTCCGGAAATGGGCCAGCCACATCAACAGCAATCCTTTTTAACGGTGAGCCAACTTTATATTGCATCATTTTTCCTTGCAGTTTTCTACCAGGGCCTTTGGTTGCGGCAAAAGCGTCACAATTTCGGCACTACTTTTCAACATCGTCTGTTGCGTGCAACCAGTAGAATCGTTGTCTCACTTTTTCTAATGTCTTGTTGACTCCCAAATGGCCTCCTGAAGGTCCATCATGCATCTCTCGAAGAACCTCTTTGATTTTCGATTGAGGTAACACAAGCTGCATCACATAGGATTTACCATCAGCGCATTCTCATTTTCGCCGAAGAACACCTTCTTGCACATGAAGTGAGTCCCATTGTGCCCAATAGGCCTTTAAAACTGGACTCCTATCGGAAATGTCATTCCATGCGGGTTTTTCTTCATGTTCATTCCATGCGAGAAGAGGTTCAATCTCGGGGTCTTCTTGTTGAGCAGATCTTATTTCTTCATTGCTCCATCCACAAATTTGGTCAGCCCTTATTCGCAGAATGTTGATTGATCCCTTTTCTTCTTGTCGCCTGCAACGTTTGAAGTCTATTTAACAAGGTCTTCGGGATAGTGCGTGGGCATTTGAGTGCAGCTTTCCCCTTCGGTGTTGAATTTCGTAATCGTAAGTCTGCGGTTTTTCTATCAACCTTGCGACTTGTCCTTCTGGGTTTTTGAAGTTCAACAACCAGTTAAGAGCACCATGAACGGTTCTTAAAAGAAACTTCTGTCCATAGATGTATTTGTGGAAGTGTTTGGTTGCCAAGATGAGTGCCAAGAGTTCTCTTCTGGTCACACAGTAGTTCCTTTCGGTCTTCGACAGTACTTTGCTGAAATAGGCGACAACCTTTTCTTCGCCATGTGTACTTGTGACAGAACAGCGCCGTCTCCCACGTTATTTGCATCAGCATCGATGATAAAAGACTTGCCTGGAGTCGGAAAGATCAGCACCGGAGCATTGCATAGACGGTATTTCAGTTCTTGCAAGGCTTTTTCACACTCAACTGACCATCTAAACTGATTTTCTTTTCCGTAAGCTGATGCAAACTCTTCGCAATTTCGGCAAAGTTCTTAACAAAACGTCTGTTATAAGTAGCAAAACCAAGAAAACTTCGTACTTGATGTTTGTCCTGTGGTGTTGGCCAATTTTTGACGGTGTCAACTTTTTCAGTATCAGTCTTGACTCCTTGGGACGAGATGATATGTCCCAAATACTTCACTTCAGTCTTGAACAGTGCACATTTATCTGGGTTCAGTTTGAGGTTAGCCTCTCGAAGTCTCTGGAACACACCCTTTAGGTTCTTACAGTGTAGGTCGTATGTTTTTCCATAAACGATAACAAGTAGACAAGACAAGTTTTCCGCATCAGGCCTTGAAGGATGCACTCCATCAAACGCTCAAATGTTGCCGGAGCGTTGCAAAGACCAAAAGGCATCACCTTGAACTGCCAGAGCCCATTACGTGTGGAGAACGCTGTCTTTTCTCGATCTTCAGGGTGAATTTCAACTTGCCAATATCCACTTTTCAAGTCCAGTGTTGAAAATCAATGTGCTCCTTCCATCGCATCTTAGGTGTCACTGGTTCTTGGCAGGGGATAGCTGTCTTTCTTGGTCACGTCATTCAACCTTCGGTAGTTAACACAAAACCCTGTACTTCCGTCCTTCTTTTTGACTAGGACCACTGGTGATGCCCAAGGACTCTTGGAGTTTTCAATCAAACCATCCTTCTTCATGGTTTTAATCATTTCCTCAGTTTCACCTTGTTTGGCCAGTGGCAGACGTCTTGCAAGCTGACGAATGGGTCTTGCATCTCCTGTATTTAGTCGATGCTGCACCATTTGTGTCCTTCCATATTTCCCGTTTGGTGAAACGAAAATGTCGGCATACTCATTCAGAAGGCTTTCTGCCATTTTAACCTGATGTTGGTCTAGGTTAGCTGAATTGAGTATCTTTGCCTTGATGCTATTGAGTTCCTCAGGATCTAATGTCTTTCTTGGTGTTTCAGCGTCAATTTGTGTTATGGCTGACAGATTCGCACTTACCGATAACTTCTCCTTTCGTTAACTTTATATCGTACGGTTTGGTGTTGAGTATCCGTACGGGGACCATATTGTTCTTCGGAGCCACAAGTGTCTTCCCAATGATGACGTTTTGGAAAGAACAATCTGGGCCTGGTTCCACCATTAGGTATCGATGGCATCCACACTCTCCTTCTAATTTTGTCCAAACAAATACCTCAGAAGAAGTAGGAATAATCACGTCTTCTTTGATGACAGTCCTTAGAGTTGTTGTTCCTTCGTGCCCATAGATCATTGGAATCTCTGTAGTCTGGTATTTGAGTACCTGGTTGCCAATATCCAAAACTACTCGATTTTCATTCCATTCCGATGATGCACTCGTCACATATATCTGCCACCAAAAATTTGTGTAAGAATTCTAGATCTGCAATTCAAATTCCAAGACGGACTTCACCATAAACCCCAGCTGCTTCTCCTGTGGCAGTTCTCAGACGGTAGCTATTGGTGTTGTGTAGCCAATTCAGGTGCTCTAGGTCTTGACGAACAATGGAGGCTGTGGCACTGGTGTCGTTTGACCACACGTTTGTTGCCATTTACAGTTGCCTCGACAGTCAGACTTCTATTGCCTCGATTAGTCTGAGAAACCTGGATGGTGTTTCTGGAGCCATCGATACCAGAAACCAGCTTCTGCCCCTCGAAGTTGGTTCTTACTCGTTTCCCTGCTGGGAAACTGTTCGGGAAGTAACACTGATGTTATTGTTACCTTGTTCTGAGTTTGAAACTCCTTGTCCACAATGTTGACAAGCTCTTCTCTCGCTCTTCTTGGTGGTAAATGACATTGACGCTGTAAATGTCCAGTCTTGTTGCAATTCCAGCACTTTGCAAGTCCGTTTCGGTGGTTCCTTTGGACATCAGTTCTTTGGCATGAGCATTCTTCGACGATGGTTTCTCTAAGTCGATGTACTCCGTGAGATGCTTGCTCTGCTGCTTCCATTGTCAGGGCAAAAGCTAATGTTTCGGAAAGCGTTCGTTTTCCAGCAGTTCGCAAGGCTCTTTGAAGATGTAGGTCGGAAATGGCGCGAACAAATGCCGCAACTGCAAACTGGTTACAGATTTCCTCTCCAACATCTGGATATGCAAGATGAACAAGCCTTTCAATGTCCGCTTGGAGCTGTTTTAGAGTTTCGTCCCTTTTCTGAACTCTGGAATTGAGTTGTACCTTGAAGACTTCTTTCATATGGCTATTGCCAAAGCGTTTGGGTGAGTTCATAATCGTCAGCCTAACTAAGAACTGCATTATCTGCGTTCATAAAGTCAGATTTTCGATCGAACTAACCTAGCCCAACTGCAGTACATATCGTTCATAAACGTCAAACTGTCGTCAGCGTCGGGCAGATTGTGCAGCTGAATTTTTTTGGCTGCAGAAGAGCGGAAAATTATAAAATTAATTTTACAGTCACCAAGAAGGACGAAGAGGCACTGTATAATCAGAAAGAAGCTTACATTGAATGTGGACCTCGACATCCTAAAATGACTACGGAATATATCGTCAGGATACTTTGAAACCACTTTCATTAAGGCTCGTATCCACCGGGCGCTCCTAAACGGTTCTTAACTTTACGAGGCTCTTAACTTGAAATTTCTGTGGGGTATTCACCAACCACTCGCAAGTGTTTTTCGAAGTTCGAAAATGAGAGCCACTCTCTCTTGTTCAGTCATACCCAAACTGTGAAATGTTGTGGAATGTTGGTCTTGACAGCAAATGGATACTCTTCTACTTGGCATTGCTCACATGGATTCGAGTCAAATGCGTGCGTGCACACGCACAAGCGAACAAACTTTCGAAGAGAGCGCTCGTAAGTTAGGAGTGGTCGGGACCACTCCTAACTTTTAAGAGCGCTCGTAGATCTTCACTAATATTGCTTTGTGAATAGGTTTAGGAGCTTCTTAAGTTATGAGCGCTCGGTGAATACCGGCCTAAGAATGCATTTTTTTGGCAATAAAGTCAGGCATTTTTATATGCTGCATACTTTCTGCATTGTGAGTGCGTTCACAAATGCATTAGAAAAGAACTGCGATTGTACTAGCGCAGATTTTCTGCGTTTATGAATACACCCTTTGTCTATAGCCTCAACCAAGAAATTAAAGTCGCCGCTCTTATCTGCTGGTATGGTTGGCAATAACTCAGCAGCTGCAAGGGTTAAGGCTATATACTTGTCAGCCTCATCCCAGCCATTTGTTGTTGAAGCTGCCTCAAATTGCTTCTTGTATATTGACCAAGAAGTTTGTCCATCAAAGGTAGGAGGTTGCATGTCTTTTTTTCTCAAAGTTTCCCCAGAACTTTCCCGAATCTTTATGTTTCGAACACGGTCTAACTCCTTTGAAAACGTCTCCATTTTGTTGTCGATTTGATTCCCTAGCAATGAAACACGTTCATCTAACTCTTTTGAAAACGTCTCCATTTTGTTGTCAACTTTATTCTCCAGCAATGAAACACGTTTATCAAGTGCAAATACATTATTCTCGATGTTAACAAGCTTGCCTTCTAGCATGTTTCTCTGCTCTTCGAGAAGGTCTTTTTGTTTCTCCAGGCGTTCGAGAATATTTTTTTGTTCATTTTTCTGCTCATTGAAACGTTCGTTTTGTTCATTTCGTTGCTCTTCGAGACGTTCGAGAACATTCTTTTGTTCTTTATTTTGTTGATCTCCGAGACGTTCAAGAACATTCTTCTGTTCATTTCGTTGCTCTTCGAGTCGTTCGAGAACATTCTTTTGTTGTTGAAGCAGAAGACTAAACATATTTGAAACATCTACATTTTTACTTACGTCTGCTTCCTCAGCGTCAGCTTCAAAGACGAAAATGTCCGGGTCTTCATTTTGTTGTTTCAAATATTCGGACAAACGCAGAACAAGCTCATTTTTCGATCCTGCTCTAGAAAGTTCTCGCTTGCCCAATTCACTTTATAAAGTATAAAGTTCTGTTCGCAACAATATGTATTCTTGATAAAAAATTTTCTTCTCTACATTTTGCATCATATTTTTGTTTATTTTTGTTTTAAGCTTGTGCAAAACCCTTGATTTCTTTTGAATCACAGCTTTTGTGCTGTTTATTGTAACTATTTTCATTGCCAATAATAAATAAAAAAATGTATTGATAAAAAAGACGTATTTTAACACAAGATTTTGAAACACCCTGTGTACGAATTTTTTTAAAAACTCACATTCAAAAGTTATGATTTTTTCAACCAAAAATGAAAATCCTGCCCACTGTCAAATGGTGTTCTGGAAATACTCAAATAATTTCAAATCAACTAGATGTTGATTTCGATATTTTCTTCTTTTCCAAAGAGAATAAAATAATAAAAGCTTGTTTTTGAAATAACAAATCAACTGGTTGTCGATTTTGATAATTTTTCTCTATAAGGCTGAAAACACACCGGATAAAGCAAAACATGTTTTTTTGTTTCGTGAAACAAGAGAACATTTACCCCTCACACACCCCACATCGATCAACCTAATCGACAAAGTACTTCGCTTTTTATGGGCATTTACACGCCAATACGCCGACGTAGAAGTACATGCCAAAACCAGCTGTTAAATGGTAGAGTTGTGAAATTTTAAATGAAAAGTGAAAATGACCGAAAAATATTTGAGTTTTAATGCGCCAGAACCACTTTTTTGTGTTGATCAAAGCTCCATTGAATTGTTGCTTAAGGAGATTGAATTTTATTCTTGCCTTTTCAGGCGAATTGTAGATTTTAACAACTAAAACAAATAACATCATAAAAAACTGTGTCGACGAACTAGTTCGGTCCTTTTTACACGCCATGTCGGCCTCGGCATACTAATGGGTGATTTTTTTGAGGTTAGGATTTTCATGCATTAGTATTTGACAGATCACGCGGGATTTCAGACATGGTGTCAAAGAGAAAGATGCTCAGTATGCTTTGACATTTCATCATGAATAGACTTACTAACGAGCAACGCTTGCAAATCATTGAATTTTATTACCAAAATCAGTGTTCGGTTCGAAATGTGTTTCGCGCTTTACGTCCGATTTATGGTCTACATAATCGACCAAGTGAGCAAACAATTAATGCGATTGTGACCAAGTTTCGCACTCAGTTTACTTTATTGGACATTAAACCAACCACACGAATGCGTACAGTGCGTACAGAAGAGAATATTGCGTCTGTTTCTGAGAGTGTTGCTGAAGACCGTGAAATGTCGATTCGTCGCCGTTCGCAGCAATTGGGTTTGTGTTATTCGACCACATGGAAGATTTTACGCAAAGATCTTGGTGTAAAACCGTATAAAATACAGCTCGTGCAAGAACTGAAGCCGAACGATCTGCCACAACGTCGAATTTTCAGTGAATGGGCCCTAGAAAAGTTGGCAGAAAATCCGCTTTTTTATCGACAAATTTTGTTCAGCGCCGTTCAAGAACTGCCCATGCATCCCGAAAAATGCACTGTTTGGTGTGGTTTGTACGCTGGTGGAATCATTGGACCGTATTTTTTCAAAGATGCTGTTGGACGCAACGTTACGGTGAATGGCGATCGCTATCGTTCAATGCTAACAAACTTTTTGTTGCCAAAAATGGAAGAACTGAACTTGGTTGACATGTGGTTTCAACAAGATGGCGCTACATGCCACACAGCTCGCGATTCTATGGCCATTTTGAGGGAAAACTTCGGAGAACAATTCATCTCAAGGAATGGACCGGTAAGTTGGCCACCAAGATCATGCGATTTGACGCCTTTAGACTATTTTTTGTGGGGCTACGTCAAGTCTAAAGTCTACACAAATAAGCCAGCAACTATTCCAGCTTTGGAAGACAACATTTCCGAAGAAATTCGGGCTATTCCGGCCGAAATGCTCGAAAAAGTTACCCAAAATTGGACTTTCCGAATGGACCACCTAAGACGCAGCCGCGGTCAACATTTAAATGAAATTATCTTCAAAAAGTAAATGTCATGGACCAATCTAACGTTTCAAATAAAGAATCGATGAGATTTTATGCGTTTTTTTTTAAAAAAAAGTTCTCAAGCTCTTAAAAAATCACCCGTTACTTCGATTCCCAGAGTTCGCACTGCTATGTCGACACATATTCATTGCACACGACCAAAAAACCTTATCGACAATATGCTTCGATGCAGTAGTTCGTGGTGTGTGTTAGGGGTAATTGTTTCTTATGAGACTAAACTAGGGTTGCCTTTTTTCTCGAGACCTCGTCGGGACATTTTGGTGACATATAATTTGTATGGTTAATTAAGCACTAAATGATAACAAATTCAAAATTATTTAAATTATTAATTATTTATTTAATAATTGCAATGTACATACATGTAGGAACCCAGTATAATTATTATTCATTTTTATATTTATCAGATGACTTCACCTGAGATAATAGCTGTTGATTTCCTTTTACGAATTTATAAAATTCTTCACAGGTCATGTCGAAATTAAATTTACATTGAAGAATAGCTTCCACCGTATCAACTGCCAATCGGTTCCGTTCGTCGGTCCACTGAGAGGACACTAAAGCTAAGTGTACACGATTGGTAGATCTTACAATATTGTAAGATCTTACAATGTCTGACAATTATCTACCAATGAGCTGACAAATAAGTTGTGTGTGTACACGGTTGGTACAAAATCTACCAATCTCTTACAATTAATTGTCAGAAGTTGGATGACAATTCATTTTCAGATAGCCGGCTTAATACCTACCAATTAATTGTAAGAGATTGGTAGATTTTCTACCAACCGTGTACACATACAATTAATTGTCAGTTTTTGTTGGTTATGGAAACTGACAATTAAACCTTGGCTGCAAATTTTCTGACAATGAAAAAATTGTATGATGCTAAAAAACGAACATCTTACAATTTCTTCATTGTCAGAAACGTCAGACAACGATAAGAATTGGCAGGCCTGACAATAAATTGTGTGTGTACACGATTATCAAATACCTTAAAATTTACCGTCTTACAATTAATTGTCAGATACATTTTCTGACAATTAATTGGAAGATTACATGATTGTCAGCTAGCGTACACATGATTGTCAGGTTTCTTACAATTAATTGTCAGACAATGATCTAACAATTAATTGTCAGACAAATTTTCTGACAATTAATTGTAAGACTACACGGTTGTAAGACATTCATGCTTATTTTGACATTCTCATGAATAGTCTATTCGTTAGAATGATTCTATTCCTTCGAATGAACTTTCTTAATTTTGAGATTCGAACGAATAACATTCATTTGCGAAAGATAGTATAAAATGAACTTCAGAAAAGATTCATTTTCATTGTCAGCTGTTTGACATTTACTATATTTCTATTTGAATTAGTATGACCGTTTTACATTTTTTTGTTTCTAAACATTTTATAGATGTTGGATAAGTAATCAAGAAACAAAATAAATAATACACTTTTTCATTATAAAGTAAAGTTTAACCATAAAGAACTACATATTTATTACATTTTTTGTGTCAACTCAGCTGTTTTGAAACTATTCTTAAAAAAAATAAGTTGTTCATGACGCGTTCTAAATTTTTATTTCTTTTTCGTATACACTTGGTCACACTAAAATATCAAAAACAAAAGAGAAGTGTTTGTGAAATGTCAAAACCAAAAGGTGAAATCTTTGTTTATTTGTAATTGTATTGTTTATTGTTTAATAATTTAAATTTCTTGGATAAAAACATAAAATAATAAATAAAAATATGGCTTTTGTGTTGTTTATAAATTAAGATGGTGTTGAAGAAGTGCAGAGGAGAAGGATAGTGGATGCTTTCTTTCTTTCCGTATCAACGCCGGTGGTAAAAAAACCCTTTGCTACCTCCGGGGTTTCTTCCATTATTTTAATTAACTTTTCTTTTTGTTCGCGGTTTTTCCAGTTGAAATGCGACCTTTTAATATAAAACAACAACAAAAAAATAATAAAAGTAATTTATTTTCCATGAAATAATTAAAAAGTTACATGTTTTGTTGCTTACTCGACAGAAAAATTCAAACGACACAAAAATGACATTTAATTCTATTCTTTCGAATGTCAAAATTGAATTAGCTTTCGCAAATAAATGAACTTTCTATGGATTGAGTGAACTTTCGATTTGTTCGATTAACATTCTAATCGCCGAGTCTCAAAATTAAGTTTCAACGAATTCGACTCACTTTCTAACGAAAGAGAATGTCAAAATAAGCACCATTGTAAGCATGTTTTTCACTGACAGATCTGACAATATTGTAAGATCTACCAATCGTGTACACTTAGCTTTAGCTTAAGGAAAATACGCGCTCTACAGTTGCGTTATGGCCAGGATTACTGAAAATGTATTGGCAAATTTTCTTGAATTGATTAAGCTCGTGTGACTTTGCAGTTGAAAAAACCTGCACTGATATTTTGTGCTTTCCATTCTTCGCTTTCTATATTTTCTGCAATAATGTCCTTTAAGTGAATAAATTCAGGAAAACACTGATCGCCGTTAATAGATATCCCCTTCTCGTTCGAATGTAAAATGCTCTCCTCTATTTGAATCCACTCCGGAAGTTTTGTTAAATTCATCCAGTCGAATGATTTGAAATGATCCAATTGTGACGCCCATTTCTCAATATAATCGATGGCAATATTGTAAAATTTTATCACCTCCTTTTTAAATTTTTTTATTTCAGTTTCTAGTTCGGGGTTTTTTGTTTTGAACCCATTTACTAATTGCTTAGCCATCATACCAATGAAATTTGAGACTTTACTCTCTTGGAGTATTTCCTTGATATTTTCAATAAGCTCCTTGACCTCAATGATAGTAATGTCTGATTTTTCCATTTTTAATGTATGCTTATGAAAGAGAAAAGACTGGGAATATATAAATGAAAAATAGACCTTCGCCAAGGGGTTTCTAAAAAATTCAAGTAATAGATTCGGTGCATTTGTTTCATTTTCAAAGAATTCTTTTAGTGGTTCCCACATCTTTAAAATCCTATCGATGATGGCTGGCATCAGGGAGAGCACCTGGTACGCGAATGAGATAATACTGTTTGAAATGAGACTTCTACAAATTCGCAAAAAGTTTTAAGCCTCTCTGTTCTGACTGTATAAATTGAGAAATATTTAAAAATTTTGATGACAATTATTTCACAATCAATGGAAAGTGTATCTGCAGCTAATGATATTGAATTATGCAATATGTGGACAGGACAGCCCACGCCTTCTATTTCTCTTTTAAGTTCTGTTTTTAGTTTATAAAACACATTGCGGAGCCCACTTCTTTGAGCTCCACCAAAATTTGTTTTTTTTTTTTTTTTTTTTTTTTATAATCTACACGCGCTCAAGGGATTATAATTACCCTTTAAATGTTTGAACACAGCGCGGGCGTGAAGTTAAGGAAGAGAAAGAAGGATAGGAAAGATTTGTGGCACGATGTTCTGAGACTGAAGGTTGTTGTCTCAGATATTTTATCTCCAGGGTTGGCGACTGAACTAAAGCGGAGAATGCCGTGTCTTATTTCTATGTCGCTTATAATTCACATTATTTTATTCGTGTTCATCCTTGTTGGGCATACTAGTTTAACTCAATCACATGTTGTTAGTGTTATGCCTAAACAACATGTAATGAGTAAACCAGCAACCCATTGATGACTATTTTAGAAGGTTTTTTTAATGGAATTAAAACGACATAGACGACGGTAGGGATCGAACCTGTGATCAAAATTTGTATTTGTGTTATCGCCACAGAAAGCCACTAACTTTTCAGAGGAAATATTCAGCTCCTTAAGCGATTTGAGACAATATTTAGTAATAGTTTCTGAAGTTTCATCCGGTAGAGCTTGAAATCTAATTAATTTTGTTTTTATACCTTCTTTCACGTCAAAAAATTGAATCACTATCGGGAATAGTTTTTCTGCTTTGTGGTTACTTGCATCGGTGCCGATTCCATAAAATGAGACATTTTCCAAATTCGAAACACACTGTGATAAAGAAAAAGGTGCCAGAGTGTGCTTAATGATAGCAGTTGCTTTTGTTCGGGCCGTATATTGCGTTGCTGCTATTTTTGAATCTGGATACATTAAAGAATCAAGTTTACTCAAGCAGTCCAGTGATTTAAACATTTGATGATGGTTGATTACTTTGTTCACTAAACACACCAAAGAAAACGAAACAAAACACATGCTTTTGTTTTGAAGTGTTATGCGCGAAACAGATTAAACCAGCAACAGCACCAGCATCGTCAACAGCAAACAGCACGCTGACCAGCAAAAATTTCTCAAACACATTGCCACCAGCGACGTCATTTCATCTGCTTGACATTTCATATGGAAAAAAAAGCTTTTCATTGTGGTGCCACTGAATATTGCAGTGGGAAAGTTGACAACACCGCACCAGCAACAGCAAATTTAGGACTTTGGCCTAACGACGCTGTTGGCGTTGCTGTTGCTGTTCTAATGTGTGTTGAACAATTGAAATACATTGGCTCTAAATTAATGGCGGCCGCTGTTGCTGTTGACGGTGCTGTTGCTGGTTCAATCTGTTCCGCGCTTTACGATGGTGGTTGTCGAAAATACATGCTATTGTATACGAGCAGCACACACCGAATGCAACAAAACTGTTTCGAACAAGGGTCATTGACGATAATTGCATACTTTCTTATGGCGCAACGCACACCGAATGAAACAAAACATAAAAACAAAAGCAAAACAGAAAAACATGTTTCGTTGCCGATAGCTGACCTATTGTTTTTTGCAAAACAAAATTTTGACTCCGTTGTTTTTATTTTCTTCTTTCGTCGCACTTTACAGATTTATTTGCTTCTACGTTTACTCTGTACGCAAATTTTAAATAAATATGAAATATGTAGATGCAGAGAAGTTAATTTTTTTAAATTAAGGCAAGAAGCCCTATCTATAATTATAAAGATAAGGAACATGCCAATAAACTTACTATTGATAAGCTGTGGATTGCTACTTCCTACCATGATATTTGAAGATTGGCAAGATTAAAAGCTTTTCTCTTTTCTTATAAATAAACACATTATGTCTGCTTTGTAAACACAAAATTGTTATTTATGTTTACTTGCCGTAGAGTTATAATCTTTCAGCCGGAGTTAAGCTTTTACGATAGTTCGTATTTTGTTTCATTTCAACGCACACCAAACGAAACAAAAAAACAAAACGTTTTATTCTGTTTCGCTTGGTGTGTGTTCAAATAAAAAATGTTTTTTTGACTATCGAATTGAAAACGTTTTGATTTATCCGGTGTGTTTTCAGCATTGACGTATTATATAATAATATTGTATAATAAGTCAATGGTTTTCAGCCTAAGTGAAGACTAGCAGCGCTATAATTTTTTCTTAATATTGAAGAAACAAAATTTGTTTCGCCGAATGTTTTGGTATCGAATTTCTTTTTAATTCATCTGGGGGTAAGTATTTTAGTTTTGTGCATTATGGTTTGTTTTACATATGTAAATAACTGTTTTGATATAATCTTCAAACTTTTAAAAACTTCTTTTTACATAACTGTTGTCTTATTTCTTCCGGATTCTATTCAATTTTATTTTGTATTGTGCTGGTTGGAATACCATAGATGTTAATCGGTTACAAGTAGTTGCAGGCGGTCGTGTTAAATCAATCGTTTGCGTCGGTCTATTTTTCGTTCGTCGTAAGTTTAATTACAATAATTTAATTATACATAAGTATTCAGTTCGATTTAATAAAAGTGCAACAATGTCGGAAAATTTTCGAATAACATTTTACTGATTCAGTTTCAGCCTTCGCACCGCCAGATGACTGTTAAGTTTGCAAGAAAATCACAATTTTTCGTTCGAGGTATAACTAAATAAATGATAAACCAAAAATTCAGAAAAATTCTGCTGATTGTCAAAATGTCGGTGTCAGACGTTTTGTTTTCAGCCTCCAGCCTCTCAGACGCCATTTAAGTATTTTCAAAGGCATTTTTCAATTAAAAACCTTAAAAGCTTTTTTGTTTTCAAATATAACCATATTTTTTTCGCTTACCTATCGGTTGATGTTAAGATTTCTGGTCCAAAAGAAACTTTTAAAAATGAGACTTACTACTGATCACTGGTTCTTATAGTTTAAAAGAATTGGGTTTATTTTTAAACTTAAAACATATCTTAACAGTATTATAACACATAAATGTTTAATAAAATTTATGACACCACAAGAATCTTACTTAAATAGATGCGTTATGTAAATTATATCTAACTAAGCTTTTTTAACATCAAAACAATATTTATTTTTTAGTATTATAGCCCAGTCGGAATACATTTCAAATTACTAAAATTAAAGGTTTTTGTCTATCAAAGGAAGATCGTTAGGAGTCATATTGTTTTCCATTGGTTTTTTAGGGTATTTCACACTTTTTTTGAATTGAATGCAAAAACTCCTTCAATCATTTATCAGATATACTCGTATATATATATATACCTGTATATATATATATAGGTATATATATATACATACAAATGTGCGTTCAAATTGCACTCCTAATAAAATAGTGAAAAAAGATAGGTACATTGCAAAAATATCACTCAGAAAGAGAATATCGAAATTATAAAAGGAGTTCTTGGACTCACCAAATGAAAACGATATTAATTTTAATGTTCGTGGTCCTAACCCATTTGCGTTAGCCATTTTGAATTTCAAGCAAATTCATTTTATGAAATCCGCAAATAAGAACGATCGTACAAAGATTATTACCCCAAACAGGATACCTATAGCTTTATGTAACTTGTTTGTTTTTAAGTTGATCTCACAAAAAAATAAAAACTAGCATTGATGGTCCATCAGATGGTCAAATAATGTGGCTGAGAATGGTTGCTTCGCATATATGTATTATAGTGACGCTCAGGCTCGGATTTGATTTATAGTTAAACAAGTGGGCACTCGTATTTGATGTGCGTACGAAAAATCGAAATCAACGCATCCCAGGTCATCGACACCGTTCCATAAGCCATCTAAAGTTATTAACTTTATTTACTTAATAAATATACAGTGGGCTACCGCGATTGCACATCGTGAAGAGCGGCCATACAAAAATAATAGAGGAAGTATGAAACTAAATTTAGTTCAAATTTACACAATCATCGTTTAATTCTAGTATTACATATACTAAAATAGTTTTACCATCGTACTACCATAATTTTGGGAGATTGCCTTCAACGGCTATATTTTTTGTAGTCATTTCACATTACATGTAGCTACTTCGAGTTAAAATAATGTCTAGGAGGACAGTAGGCTGAGTTCGTAATTGCAATGTTTGTTGCTCCTGCCCAGCCTAAAACATGCTTCGAATACATTTATGAACACAATTACAACAGCATGTGTGCAGTCATCATACTTTGTTAAAAATGAGTTCATAATTGCCAAAATAGTTCGATATCAGCATCGGACCAGACTTTGGCATCGTATTCAATCCTGTGGATTGATATTAATTTCTTATCAAAGATGTACAAATCAATATTTGTACCATTATAAATTAATTTCAAAAAAAAAAAAATTACTCACATTAGATCCTCTGCCATTTTCCTGCAAATTCAGCAACATAAAAAAACACATGCTAAATTGACCGCATGTTGACTGTAAGTTTACTTTTATGAACAAAAATGTTGCCGTGCTCATGCAAAGATGATGCTGTTTGTTTACAATTATGAACGCAAGTTTTGCAGGACTGCGGCAGTTTAGCAATTACGAACTCAGCGTATGCTTCTTTTTGAAGCTAGTTTATGTCGGATTCGCAAATTATTTTAAGACGCTAAGCATTGCAGTAGCGAATTGAATTTGAATTTTTAAATTTATTAACAAAACTGACACACATTTTCTTAGTTTTTGTAAGAGAATTCACACGCTATCACGTGGGCGAATGAGCATTTTTAATCTAAGTTAAAAATAATAAGTTATTTAATAACACCCAATTTGCACAAAATTCATAATGCGGCCAGCGCAAATGCTATACCAAGCCCCATATCTTTTGTTCATATTTTCTTGTGTATTCCGACTTAACTATTTAGACATTACTTAATATTTCCATTAATTCGAAATTTTAAAATCGATTTTAATTTCAAAACTATCAAAAATCGGCTAGTCTGATGCATTGAAAAAATTACGTGGTGAATCAACTTGAGTGTTAAGTACACATTTGTCTTTCTCTGTGTTATCCTCCTCATTTTCATAATCTGATAAAAAATCTGGAAAAGGATGTTCATTATCGGTAAGCTGCTGAATACTTTCTTTATTACATTGGCAGAAATCGTCACACAATCCAGCTTTTTGTTCGGAATCACTTTCTACTTCTTTACATTGTGTGCTTCGATTTGCCAGGTATTCATTTTCTGTATCTACGGATTCTTCACGATCCAAGTGACGCTTCTTTTGCCGAGTTGGTTTCATATTTTTTTTTTGGGATGTAGGCATAGATGCGTGGCTACTAGATTGTGGGTAAATTCGACTGGTTATCTGTTGTAAGCGGTCATATCGGGGAAAACCCATTTCGTCTACGTTAGTTGAGCTAATTTCCGATGCTTGAATGTTGCTTTTGATAAATTCTTTGTATGGATGATAATCATTACGAGTATTATCACTCAACGCGAGTTCTTGTTCTTCCTCGAATTGTCGGTACTGACTCATATTAGACTTCGGTATTTCATGTTCTGACAGATAATCTTCTTCCATATCTTTTTGTTCAGTATGAAAACGGTCCGATCGCATGCTTTTTTTGGGCATTGGACGTTTTTTACGGTATCCGCGACACCTTAGTTCAAGCTCTTTCCTCCGCATATCCAAACTGCTATCAGTATCATTTCCGCTTGGTGGTGTGTTGATAAGATTTGGACGAGTCATATATGCCTTTCGTAGGGGCTTTTGAATTATTTGATTAGGGGAAGATTCGGAGCTAAGGCTACTCGAATAGCAAAGGGAGGGTTTCACCAATTTATCAGTACGGTGAATTAATGACAAACATTTGTCTTTATCGGTTTTTGGTTCGCTATTAGTACTATATGTCGTTTGTGTAGTTTTTGGAGCAGTGATACCACTTCCTTCCCTTATTGAGTCTTCTGCTGAGAAAAAATTTTCGCGAAATGTTTGAGAGTTTAATTTACCTTTCTTGAATTCTTTTGTTTCAGATTTGTCTTCATAGCTGTTATATTTCACTAGCGGTTTTTCTCGTTCTGTAATCATTTCTCGTGTCAACGGTACTTCAGTTGAAAGTTGCTGAAGCGGAATAAATTCTTGACTTTGATAGCGAGCAGAAAGTTTTTCAGTGGGATGGTATAAATATTCGGTAAACACTTCAGATGGAACTTCTGGACTTTGATATCGTTTCGACATCATCTCTAATGAGTGACGTTTTTTAGAAGCACCACTCAAAACACAATCTTTCTCTTTCATCAACAAAATACGAGATGGTGTCACTTTCTGCGATTTCTCAGGTTCTTGAAAGTTTTTATTACCATTATTTAAGAATACATTTTCATTGCGAAGACTATTATTTTCAATATTTGAAGAGTGTTTATTGTTGTGAACCAAAGGATATAGTTCTTTTGTATCTTCGGGTGGGGCAACGTTTTTAACATCTCGGGGGTTTTTAAGGGGCATATATTCAATGCAACTGCCACGCCGAATTTTGTTTTCTTGCGTTTGGGGTTTTTGGGATTGAGTTGCAATAAGCGTTTGGCTACTTGATGTTGACCATTCGGTCAATGTTTGCGCCATTTCTGTCAACGTGAGTGTAGATTCATCACTTTTAGTCACAGATTCTGAGAACTTATCAGTTTCAGAACTCGAAAGCTTATCGTATCGTAATCTATCTGAGGAACCATTTTCTACGGACAATTTTCTGCTGCCAGAATGATTTGAACTTTTTCCGTTGAGGCTTTCCGAAGACTTGTTAAATGAGCTCACATTTGATTTGGTATGATTTGACTTTTCGCTTTTTACACCAAATGAATGATTGGAGACTGCTGACAGGCTATCGGATCCTGACAGATTAGCATACTGATGCACAGTATTAGTTCCGGTAGACCATTCTGATATGCTCAACCCAATTGAAGTGTCTTCTGAATGGGAGCTATGAGTACATTTTTTGAGTTGCAAGCCCATGCGAACTGTACCATCGAGATCTGTACCGATTGAACTAGTTTCTTCTTCAGAATGACTAGAATGGCTGCATTTGCGATAGCAACCAGAGCTGACTCGTTTATCGAAACATCGACGTACAGTTATTTGGTTTTCATATAATGTTACCCCCGAAAGAGATTGTACATCATCCGCTGATGTATCTGAATTATTAGAACCACGAGTATGTTTTCGACCGGGTTCCATTGCACGACTTTCGTCTGGGGACAACTGAATTTTCGCTGTTCCTGGGAAAAATACATCATCATTAAAACTTATCTCTTCTGCAGAAACGGGACTAAGGTTTTTTGGAGATCGTGTTGGCTGGAAAATAATGATACTATCCGATACATTTTCTTTTAATAAAGAATTATCTGATATAGATTTAAATGCTGAACAGCAGTTATCTTTAAACGAATATGGTAAAAATGATACAGAGCTTAAGCAAGTCGGTGGGTTGTACTCTACTGTGGAAAAGCAAGTGTCATCTATTTCACTCTCATTATTAAAAGTAGACGACATAAAGTAAGATGTATCTTCATATGGTAAGACTTTTGCGTCGACTGGAGATGAAATACAATCGTTAGACGTTTTAGTATATTGAGGATTTACTGAAGTGCATTCTGGTGTATCAATAAACTCGATAGATGTTTCTGCAGGAGTAATATCTTCAGGTGTATAATACAGATCGACATTTTCTGCTAAAGAAAATTGTCCTCCACTTGTTGTAGGCGAAGGCCAGTTTTGGGAATCTTGGGATTGAAAAGACACACTAGGTTTCCAACAATATGTCTTAGGTTGGGGTTTCTCTAAATCAGGCACTAAAAAGATCAGCTCAGTAGGCTTAACTGGCACAAAATCAAATGGTATTTCCGGTAAAGGCCAATCTTCAGAGTCCTGACTTCCAGGATTTGAGAGGCACAACAAGGTATGTCTATCAAATTCTTCAGGTGTTTGTTCATCAACTTGAGTTACAGAGAATCTACCAGTTATTACAGTCGAAGACTTGTGCTCATGTAAGCTGCTAATACTAGATAAACGTTCGGCTGTAGCGGAATCGCAAGGTATGTCTGGCATTTCAGCCGATGTTCTTCTATCTGCATCCGATATATAAGCCATATTCGTATTACTGCGAGAATCTGAACTCAGGCTTGGTTGATGATCTGTTGAGCCAGCTGATTCATCTCGCATACTCACCGAATGCGTTGATGCTTTACTAACATCATCTTCGATGCTCGATTTTTCTGAAGCTGTACTTCGTTCGGATATACGTGAAAGTGTTCTTCCGGTTGCGAACCCAGTACTATACCCAATTATATCAGTTGGATTGACTCCAATAAAACTTAAAGCACTAGTCATGACCGGATAACCAAATGTATTCGGAAAATCGATAAGCTCATCTTGACATTGTACATCACTTCCTTTTTGGCCTTTGAATGAAAGTTCTTTATAATCACTTTCTGTAGAAACTGTTGAGGTAAAAATATTATCAATATGTTCAAATGATTCATTGTCTATATTTTGAAATGGTTCTTCTACACTCGAGCTTCCAGAACTTTCCATTGTGAAATGTTTCCATGTCGGTTGCTGTTCTTTCTGTAAAAGCTCACCTCGACGTTGGGCAATTCCAAGAGAGCCTGAACTACTTTCAGTTTCAATAGATCCTTTTGATTCAATACTTAAAGATGTTTTTGAGTCAAAGCTAGACTTGGACTCCTGCGAACTCTGGTCACTTCCTGATTTTCCAAGTTTGGCTACGAGGTCAAGAGGAGTCAAACTTGGATTCTTTGAAATCTTTTTTCGAACAGGTTTACATACATAAGGTATTTTTACTGAGTTATTTGACCTTGAACTACCTTCATCCTTTGAAAGAGTTTGAGTTTTGTTGTCTTCTACATCATCTTGAAACACATCAGTACTTGTTTCAAAATCGACAGGGCTTTGTTTTTCTAAAACAGGAGTTGACGTTTTTTTTTTTAAAATTGTGCTTGTTTCTGGATTTGGTAAGTTCTCTATTTGACTGGTTGTTTCCCAATCTAATCTAAGCATTTGCTCTTTGAGCTCTAAACATTTCTTATTTTCCAGCTCTCCAAAATCTTGTGAAATGCCAAGAGGACGAGCAATTGAACAACTGACACTGGACTCTTCGTCCACTGAACTCCTTTCTTTCCCGCTGAATGACAGACTCCAATCACATCGCTCAGCACCTAATTTTGGACTAGTTACTGCTCCTTCTCCACTCGTACAAGAATCTGAACTTTTTGATTTGTCACTTTGATGTGAGAAAGTTCCTCTTAGTTTCGCATCAGGCTCAAAGTTTTCGTTTTGATTTCCAACGTTTTTTATTAAAGGTTTTTTTAAAAGCGGATTTATATTTGGATGTACCATTTGAACATTTTTATCACAATTAAATGTACAAGGTGATGCCATAATGTTCAAATCGCCAGCATCGTCCAAAGTTCCTTGCTTCACCAAAGAATTTCTATCAGGTTCAAGGGTTCGTTGTTCATTATCTGATATATCAGATCCGATATATTCCTCGCACTCCAAAGTCATCCATGAACCAGTCTCATCACTACGGCTACGGTCTAAGCTTAAGTGGTAGTTACTAAATCGTGATACTTTCAAGTGACGACTTTTGTTTGAATTGTCATCTTCATCCAATGAAGGTTCTTCGCATTCTATGGTTGGAACTCTGTGCAGGTAATCTTCGGCAGTGAATGATGGTCTACTATCAGAAGTGCTTTCATCTATAGAGATATAAGAATCAATACTATCTCCAGTTGAAGGCATATGACTTCCATCACTATCCCTAGCTGTATCTTCAGATCTCGGAGATTGTCGTTTTAGAATCTCAAGTGACCTTCTTTCCGATATAACAGCTTGCATGTCAATTTCTTCATTATAGTAGTGATTGGCAAACATTTTACGATCAACAACTGCGCTTCGCACTTTTTCGAGTTTTTTTTCTGATCTAATTTCGGTTTCAAAGTTCAGAGATCTATTGACAATGTTTTTATGTATATCAGGTACTTTTATCTTTGGATCCAATTTTTTATCTGAATTAGATGGTGTTATGTCCTTGTTATTAGCTTCGTTTCCTTCAAATGATTGATTTTTTATTGTTGCTTTAGGTGACTCAATTGCCACATCACTTGCTGTGTCTGACTTTTCAGAATCTTCAAATGATTTTTTACGATCTTCAAAGCTTCGATTTGCTTTTTCAAGTTTTTTTATACAACCACCTTCATCAAAACTTCGACTGAATTTTACAAGAGAAGTGTCAAGTTTTCGAGGGGATTTGGCTATCAATACGTGATCCTTGGCTTTACTTTTAAATTCTGTTTCTATAATAATTTTATCACCTTCTGTCTTGACAGAAATTTTATCTTCAGGTGTTGGAAATGGAGGAAGTTTGTCCATAACTGGACTAAGCATGGTTATCGTTTGTTTCATTGCTGATTCATATAGTTTTTGCTGCCTTTCTTTGCGTTTTGCAATGTCGGCTTTCGTTTCTTCTTGTGATTTGCTCTTTTCTTTACTCAATCTTCGTTCGCTCTCAATTAACTTAACACTTTCTTTTGAAATACTTTTTTTCTCCTTCTTTATGGAGATTACATTTCCTAAATTTGGTTTGAATTTAACAGGATCAGAGCTTTTGGAGCGTATTTTAGATTTTATGAGGCCTGTGCTCTCCAAGCTACTTGTTCGAGATACGCCAGGTGATGTTTTTCTAGAACTATTACAAGAATTCAAAGGTGAATAATCAAAGTTGTACTTTGGAATATCTAAAATAAGATGATCACCGCTCCTCAGTTCCATTTGAGATTTTTTTCTGTCTTTAATTTTAACTCCTTTCAGTGCTATTTTTTCGATAAAAGCTAATTGATGAAGTAAATCATTTTCTTCGAAGTCAATGTTAATAGTTCCTAATATGGGATCACGATTAAGGGAAGAGTTGCATACTTGTGCTGAAGGTATTGATCCTGCACAAGAACGAACACTATCAGGCGCTTCTTCTTCGATGTTGTTTATTTTTTCATGCAATACTTTTTCTTCTAAAATATATGCTTCTTCCTCAACTTCAATTGTATCATCCTTAGAGGAGAATGCATTTATGGGTGGTAATTTATGCATTGTTATAACTGGAATGTCTAAGCTTTTGGCTTTTCGATCTGTTAGTGGTGATTCAAGAGTAGACTTTTGCTTCTGTAAGGTTGCAAGACCAGAACCTTCTGACAAATTAAGATAAGCATGTGGAAGAACAACTGCAACATTTTCCTTTTTCCAACTAGTGATATGTGGAAAAAATATTTCTGTTTTAGAAGATTTCGGGCAATCATTCTTCTTTAGTGTATATTTAATCGCTTCGTCCGTATTTGTATTTATTGTATCATTATTATAATCAATAAAAACATGGTCTTCTTTGTGCACTCCATCCAAGGGAATAAGAATGGGGTAGGGAATATTTTCATTTCGTTGATAATCTCCAGTACTTAGGCATATACCTTTACTTGAGACATAATTTTCTTCTTCAGAACTTGGAATAGAAATCGAGCGTTCCGAAATTCGACGAAGTTCGGTTGCGTTTGGGTATGTGGTTGACTCAAGTCTAAGATCATAGCGACTTTCAAGTTCTGCCAAACGTCTGCATTGAGGAGGAGAACCTTCTATTTCCGTAGAACTCATGGTTTGCCCTCTACCCCAAGCAGCTGATATAAGTTTACTTTGCTCAATTTGTAAGATCGGTTCAATTTCTTTCCTTGATTGTGGTGGCGAAAATTCTAAAGTTGATGGAATAGGCTCGGCAGACCCAAAAACATCATCTGAATCTAAGCTTTCGTCATCAGAAGAAAAAGATGTTATTCGAGTCTTACTTTTTTTAATTTTATTTACTGGCCTTGTTTTAGAAATAATTCTCTTAGCTACGGCAAATTTTGTAGACGCAATGATTTCTTTTTTGAGAGTTTGAGCAAGCTCCGTTTGTTTTTGTTCTAAGACGCGGTTTTTCTGTTCTTTATAAATGTTCTCTGTTCTAGAGCTTGCTACTGAGTCGCTTTCAATTTTGCTCAATTTTTTGTTTAGTTTTTCTAAAAGCTTTCTATCCATATCTTTGTTTATAGCACATTTGGGGCTCAAAAGTTCAATACGTGCTACAGATTTATCAACCTCAAGTGTAATTGGATCGATTTTTGAGAGATCAACATTTTGGGTAAACAAAAACTCTTCTCTCAATTTTGGAAGTACGTTGTCTAAGATGTCAGGTAAAATTTTATTAGAACTTTTTATATTACTATTTGCAGGTTTAGGAGACTTGGGAGACTTGGGTGATTTAGGACTTTTTGGTTTTTGGTATTTTTTCTCAATCGGCGAAGAAATATTACCATTTATAACATGACGCTTATGAAGAACGTATGGAATTTCTTCTTTCAAAACCTTTGAAGTGCGATATTCAAATTTATGAAAGAAACTTTTTGGAGTTTCAAATCCAGTTTTGGTAACATCCACCGGAGTTGCAAGTATATTGTAGCTATTTGGTATTTCAAAGTTTCCAAAAGCCTTGCACTGTGGTGGTGCACTAGGTATTTGCTTATAAAAATAATCTTCATCACTAGATTCAGCGGGAGTAAGATCAATAGATTTTTGATGCATCAATACATGACGTCGTTGATTTTTGCACAGGCCTGATCGGTTTGCCAAAGAATTTGGATCACTTTTCGTTCGCTCTACAGTTGCATGACTATAAGTCAATGGTACTAAAACATTTGGCAACTGAGTTACCTGATTGTTTATCACTTTGGGATTGTATTCTTCAAAATGTGTCTTCGCAATAAGTTCTTCTTTACGTGTTACTTTTTTTGTTTTCGGAGTTTTTTGTATCTGTTTATCAAATTCAGATAGAAGCTCTGGAGTTAATGGGTAGTCTGGACTTTTTTTATTTTTTTCATCTGTATCGGGCTCGTCATTTTGCTTAATGCAGCTAGTCAAAGATTCAATTTTATCTCGGTCAAAGCAAAATATATTTTCGCTATCAGACTTTCGACGGAATGCAGCTGTTGTTTGACATTCTTTGTCGTGACTTTCCGTTATATAGTTTTTCTCATTAATTGTGACACAAGACATAGAGGTCTGATCTATCTTCTCTTCTTGATAATTATTGGAATACATACTTTCTGGTGATTTGGTTCCAAAAGATTTAGCGCTTTTTTCAATTTCTACATTTTGAAGGCTTATTGAGTGTACTTTAGACTTTTTGTTGTTTTTATTGGAAGGAAACGTAGAACTTGTATCACAGTTTTCGCATAAAAGCCCATTAAACCTGGAACCTTGTGTATCGGGCACTAAGCTTCCGATACTTTTAACTTTAGGTCGGCCGCATAAGGAATCGCTTTCAAAAAATTCCTGTGTATCGTAGTAATCACTTTTAGATTCGACACTCGAATGTTGCTGATAATGATTATTTTTTGAGTCTTTTTTAACTTTTATTCCAGTTGTCATCGGCATTTCGTAATTCCGTGACAAAAAATCTTCTATCAGAGAATCTTTGGACGCACCGCTTGAAGCTACAGATGCTTTACTTTTCGTTGTTTCACGTGACTTTTTACTATCGGTGTGATACAAGCTATCACGAGATTTCTTGCTGCAACATGAGCTATGGGAAGCCTTTGTTTCATAAATATCACTTCGGCTTTCTTGACTTGAACTCTGGGAATCCTGAGCCTCTCTTACTTTTTTGTAAAAGCTTCCATCAGATTTTACACTAAGCTTTTCGCGTGGCAAATATCTGGGGTCTTCTGAATCCCAAATTTCATTCATTATGTCGGCTACAGATTTACACTTGACGTCCATTGCAGAACGATATTTTTGATTTCCTGATGCAATTTCATCATCACTAGGAATAAAATTGCCTGAATCAATTGAACAGGATCGAATATTACCATCAGATCTGATGTATTTATCAAACAATTCATGGTCATATTTTTCCAAAAGCTCGTAACTGTCATGGGAAATGTCATCTTGTGATCCCGAGTAATCTAAATGATTTCCATACATTCGTTTATGATTTACGAAATTGTTTCGCGTACTACCTGGGTAACTCGACGAATACACTTTAGAATCAATAATTGCAGAGAAGTTTTGAAAAGCATTATTGGAATGATTCTTATTCAAAAACATGAAATGACGCGAATCATCATATCTAGTAACCGGTGATTCTATTCTATTATACGATAAAAATCCCTTTACAAAGGTTATGTTGGGTTTAGACTTCTCACTTTCTTTCAGAAGATCTCTGCAAGAACTGCTCTTCAACCACGATTCCTTCTCCATATAAAAGTCAGCATTTTCATCTTCCTTTTGTTTAAATGCACTTGAATATAAGTGGGTATTAGAAAGTTCATGGTCAAGTTTTTCTGATAAGAGTTTGGAATCCATTGACGATGGTAATATCCTTTCATTAGTTGTTTGATAAATTTTTGTTTCATTGCCATACGTTAAAAAATTTGGATTTTCCTTAGCTTCAAGTGTACCAAATGATTCATGTGTTATGTAATGACTATCGTATGAATCAATTGAATTTACACAAGAAAATTCCGATTTTTTTGGTAATGGAAGAGTGTTACAATAAACATATTGTGTCTCAATTGGCCCAATATAACGTTCCGATTGTGTTTTCTTTTTATATTCCACATTCTTAAGATTTTCCTTATATGCAAACGAATCTGAAGAAGAATCAATTATTTCATTTGAATCGTTCGTGTATTGCTTATGAAAACTTGTATCGGTATATCGTTTATTTGATAAGTAGTTTGGGTAAGTTTGAGCTAAGTTGTCATTTAAATTATTTCTTTTCATTGACGTACATTTTTTGATAGATTGATCGAAAAATTCATCACTAACATGGTTTATTTTGGTTTTGGATTTAGTCTTTCGATTAACTGTCGCGTATATGTCACCAGCGTTGGTCAAATTCAAATAATTTTCATTTATTATTTTATGTTCAACTACGCTTTTATATTCATTTGGATATTTATAATGATATATATCATTAATGTCAGTATAAATTATGTTGTCGGTTTCTGTATCTATTGATGTATTATTGTTTATTGAACTTTGTTTAGACGTCAAAAAGTTCGTACTGCTATAATGGACTGGTGTTGAATGCTGTGAGCGCTCCAGTAGTGGAGTAATATTCTCCTGAGTTGTAGAAGACGTTGTCAAGTCTGAAGTCCTTGCGATCTTCGACAAAACTACTTCCTCCGCTTCCTGCTCGAACTCCGAAGAGTTGTTGAGATCCACCGAATGAATTCTTGATTGATTGAAATTGTTGATGCTTGTTTGGGTTGGCAATTGTTGCAGAGGTACATTGACACATGCTTGGGATCCCACTGAGACTAGATGAGGGCTGTTGTTCTTGTATACAAGCGATGATTGGCTCTGACCTGAGTGTTAATAAAGAAATGGAAAAATTACCCAGGATAGCTGTGAAAACAAATTTGTGTTTTTTTTCTGTTGATCATGCAAAACTCATAATCTTATGCTTAAACACTTATTTAACAAAGTCAACAAAATTAACTGCATTGCGAAAACATAAATTCAATCAAACAAAGCATACAAAAAAAAATCAAATTGAAACGTTTGAAAAGCTGTAAATTATAAAAAAAATTTATTGGTTTTCATCTTCCAACAGAATGAATCGACTTGAATGAATATGCTCTTAACATTAGGATGAAAGACAAGACTACATACATCGTTTATTCGATGTGGTTATTATTGTTTTCCTAACATGGAACCAGGCTATACTTTTTCAAAGGTTTTAGATGCGATTAAAGCATCTGAAAGCACAATCCTTTCTCTTTTAAATTCCACCTCTATTCTCGTTTTTTATTATGTATTTTGATACCATGTTCGCTGTATGGTACCAGACTTCAAAGTTTCTGGAATAAGGATTTGAATTTTAATTGATACACTTTTGCTTTTATTCATGCCATCAAATTGTAAACTTCATTTGAATTTATAAACACAAAATCTTTTGATCAAACAATCTTTAAGATAGAATTTTTTCTTCACTCTTTTAGTATTACATATATGTATTAGGTTAAAACGACGATTTTTAAAATTTAAGTCAAATTAAGGATCATGCTTTTTCCAACATTTTATTAAAGCTAAAATCACCGGGGCAAAATATTTCAATAGATTAAAACGACGATTTTGAAAATTTTAATCTAATACTACATATTCTCCATAAGATAAATAATCGGAGATTTATGGCCAATTTCACGAAGGCCTTTTAAACATTTAACAGGCTTATGGCCAGTTTCACGAAGGACTTTTAAACATTTAACAGGCTTATGCCCGATTTCACGAAGGACTTTTAAACATTTAACAGGCTTCTAAACCTTAAAATGAGATGTTTTGGTTTCACCAAGCGCTTTTAAATTAAACAAGCTTTTAAACACCCTTATAAACTAAATGCCCATTTTTGGCTCATTAAATTTTAAAAGTGTCATTGAAATGTCATCAGATGTAGATAATAACAATTGGTTATAGGTATAGCAGCTGAAATTATCGTTCTGTAAGGATTAATGTTCAATTTTTGAAAATACAAAATAAATAAATTAATACTAAATATTTAAATGATTTGTTACTTTATTTCGAAAAAAATATTGATCGTCTTCATCCAATAATAAAGTGCAACACAAAGTTATTCGCTGAGCAAGAATATTCCCGGTACACAAAAATACATTATAGGTAGGGTAAGACACCCAGTGACCGACACCCTTAAGAGAAATTTTGAGCTTGCAAATTCATAACTTTTCTTTCGCTGGATCGATTTTAATGATTTTTGTGTATTATTATAACTGTTAATAATTTCTTTTACAATATTAAAGAAATAAATATGTACGAAACACCAAAAATAAATAAAACACAAAATCGTAAAAGTTTACTATTTTTTTAGTTACGGACACCTTTTTTTCAGTAACCGACACCCGTCAAATCCTAGTTACGGACACCCTTTTTCTATAGCTTTTCACCCTAAACTGCAAGAGGAATTTTCGGCAACAAGTTTACATAAGCTCGTCAAACGTTAAAATCGAATAATTAAAAGTTTTAATGCGACATTTCAATTGACAATTGGGAATATTATGAATCCTGACTCATAAGAACTTGTGGTTCGTCAAAAATGTATGCGAAAACGTCTGTTTTAAATTTGTTTTTCACCAAAACCGACACCGAAATAAAAACAGAATATATTTAACTTGGAAGGTTTTTCAAAATACTATAATTTTTGTCTAATATATAAGATAAATAAATATTAATACGCACAAAAACAAAAAGATACATCTACATACGTATGTATACAAGAAATCCATTTAATTACAAACCCAATGCAGGGATATTATACATATGTATATAAAATCTTTTTATGCAGTAGGTAGGTACTTATAAAGTTATGAATAAAATGAAGATAAATTATTATTTAAATAAAAACAAGCAAACAAAAATGTAAAGGCACTTAAACTGTTTTCAACAAGTAATTGCAATTAAAAATAAAATGCACGACTGGGTCGCACGAACTTGCTCCTATGTAATCGACTAGGAATTTTAAAAACGAATGTTATTAGAGAAAACTGTTCATAAGGATAAAATTAATTTTAAAATTCTTTTAGTAGTAAGAGACAAAAACAGAATGCTATGCAAATATGAATTTATGCAAGAACAAAAATTATAAGTCCTTGTAGTGGGTTCTTTAAAAGAAGCTTTTATATACAAACTTTTTAAAAGCTTTTTAAGAAAAAATTTTGGTACGCCAATTTTAAGTTTTTACTACTGTACGAATGAAAATTAAATTTATGAAAAGAAATATTGACCCCTTTCGGAGAAATCGAATTTTCAAAAAAAAAAAAAAAAAATAGATTTTTTTTTTTTTCAAAAATTCAAAAAATATTTATTTTAAAGTTTTGAAATGCAATGTGTTTTAGACTTTTTAGAAGGTTTACTATAAAAATTTTCATTAAGATCCGTTATGTGGATAATGAGACATTAAAAATTCGAAAAAATGGTTCTATGGTAGTAGTCCAGTCAAAGCGTCATTTGACCTTGCGCGCAGAGGCATGGTCAATTTTTTTTTCATGGATCGATAGGTGCTTATGAGAAAAACTTAAAACCAAATTTGCACCACATGACAACTTTTTTTACGAAAGTTATTGGTAAAAATGTATTTTGTGTCATTTTTTGGTCATTTGCGAATATCTCGGCTCCACTATCTCGCACAAACAAAAATTAAACATGTTTTTATTCCTTATAACATTATCTATTATGTTCTAAAAAAAAACATTTGTTTAAACAAATGAAAAAAAAGTTATAGTAAGTTAAACAAATTTTTTGTTGTTTAAAAATCACTTTTTCGTGATTATTAAGAAAAAAGCTCATTTAACGATGAAATTTTTATTTTTTATTATTAAAGTTCTTGTAATTCCCTACAATTTAAAAAAAAAATCAACACTCTACGATGAACGAAAGCCGAGTAATAAATTATTGAACATGGGTAAGTCAGCGCACCCACGCATTTTATGATTTTATGTTTTAATTAATATCTCAGCCCCAGTATGTCGCAAAGTGAAAATAAAAAACTGTATTTCTAATAACAATATTTTCTATCAACTTGCATTTAATTTAATGTGTTTGAGCAAAAACATAAAAAGTTACCGTTGGTTTCAACGTTTTTTTTCTTGTTTTTAATACCTTTTTTTCATAGTTATTGAGAAAAAAACTGTATTTCACGGTAAATACTTTTCAGTTTTGGATTTTTGTTTTATAGTCCTGCTAATTTTCTTCAAATTAAAAAACAAAATTAGTCCATTACGACAAACGGGAGCCAAGATATTCATGATTTAAAAACTTAGGAAAGCTTACAATTTAGTATTTTAACCTTGTAGCTTGTAATTTTGGTGTCGCCAGCAACAAGAAGCAACAAATATGTGTAAGTATGTGTGGGGTGTTTGAAGGATACCAATATATCTTGTTGCTGGCGCCACCAAAATTACAAGCTACAAGGTTAAAATACTAAATTGTAAGCTTTCCTAAGTTTTTAAATCATGAATATCTTGGCTCCCGTTTGTCGTAATGGACTAATTTTTTTTTTAATTTGAAGAAAATTAGCAGGACTATAAAACAAAAATCCAAAACTGAAAAGTATTTACCGTGAAATACAGTTTTTTTCTCAATAACTATGAAAAAAAAGGTATTAAAAACAAGAAAAAAAACGTTGAAACCAACGGTAACTTTTTATGTTTTTGCTCAAACACATTAAATTAAATGCAAGTTGATAGAAAATATTGTTATTAGAAATACAGTTTTTTATTTTCACTTTGCGACATACTGGGGCTGAGATATTAATTAAAACATAAAATCATAAAATGCGTGGGTGCGCTGACTTACCCATGTTCAATAATTTATTACTCGGCTTTCGTTCATCGTAGAGTGTTGATTTTTTTTTTAAATTGTAGGGAATTACAAGAACTTTAATAATAAAAAATAAAAATTTCATCGTTAAATGAGCTTTTTTCTTAATAATCACGAAAAAGTGATTTTTAAACAACAAAAAATTTGTTTAACTTACTATAACTTTTTTTTCATTTGTTTAAACAAATGTTTTTTTTTAGAACATAATAGATAATGTTATAAGGAATAAAATCATGTTTAATTTTTGTTTGTGCGAGATAGTGGAGCCGAGATATTCGCAAATGACCAAAAAATGACACAAAACACATTTTTACCAATAACTTTGGTAAAAAAAGTTGTCATGTGGTGCAAATTTGGTTTTAAGCTTTTTTCATAAGCACCTATCGATCCATGAAAAAAAAATTGACCATGCCTCTGCGCGCAAGGTCAGGCCCTTTTTCATGACGCTTTGACTGGACTATAGGTACAAGCTGTAATATCTTAATTTCAAAATTTTTTTTATTAAATTAAAGATCGTAAAAATTAATTGAAAGAAAAAAAATTTTATCAAAATTCTAGGTGCCGTTTTCAAGAAAAATTCGATTTTTGAAAACCATTTTTTTTAATTTTTTAGCATTTGTATGGTAGGTACCTTAATTTTTAGGTAAAATAAAATTTTTTTTCTCACATTTTGTAGATTATATTGAGAAACTTTTATTTATCAAGTTTAAAAAAAATCTAGCATGTGGTTTTCGAAATATTGAGTTTTGAAAAAAAAATTTTGATTTTTTTTTTTAAATCCAAAAAATTTTTTTTTGAAAATTTGAGCACACCATTCTATTTGTATTTTTGGTGAGCTTTAGCAAAAAAAAAAAATGATCAAAATCGGTTGAACTGTTCTTGAGAAAATCAAAAACCAAAAAAATGGTTCCATGGGAGGTACCCTCAATAACTATTTTTCGGAAAATTTTTTTCAATCATTACCTAGCTTTAATTAAATGAAATTTTTCTGTATTTTTATTTTTTAAATCTGTTGAACAGTTTTTGAGAAAAAAAATGTTTATAAAATTTCGAAAAAAAATCGTATGGCAGGTACCGTTATTTTTGGTCTTAAAAAAAAAAGAAAAAAACGTGTGGGGGGAAAAAATTAAAAGTGGTATGTACCAAGTTTAAAGAAAATCGGCCGAGCCGTTTAGCCTGTAGTCGAACAGACAGACAGACAGACAGACAGACAGACAGACAGACAGACAGACGGAATTGCGAGACCCACTTTTTTGGTCTTCGCTATCATCGTAATGTCAACTTTGATCAAAATCTCGAGTTCGATTTTTTTTACGAATGCATAACTTGCCTTATAGTATACCTATAAGTCGCAAGTAAAAATAATATAATTTAAATGTTAGTTATAGTTAGTTACTGAATTAAGAATATTTATATAAATATTGTAATTAATCAATACGTTAATATCACTATTAAAGTAATCTATGTTAAAGATGAGCAAAGAAAAGTGCTAATGTATTTTTCTGTTTTTGCACATGTACCATGGAAGTTTCTGAAAGTAGACGTTTTTTTTAGCTTGTATTTTACAAATCTTCTTCTTAAACTAATTTTGCCCAGGCATTTTGTAATAAATTTCTGAAAAATGTGGTTTTATATCAATATAAAAAGCGGTTTGTAAATAATGAAAGGAAACAAGAAAGACAAAAACGATGGTGTCCGTAACTAACAACCTCAAAAACCTTTAATCGGGCCAGTAATAGACACCCCTGTCGGTCACTGAATTTATTGAATATTACATTTTAGTTATGAACACCCCACGTTAAATTAAGTTATTTTATTATTTTAATAAAAAAAAGTTAACAAATAGATCCACTAATTATTGTTTTGACATAATATGCACTGTCCCATATACAAGCAACACGGATAAATTAATAAAATACTGATTTATACTCAAGTGTTTCTTAAGGAATTCACAAGTTGTCTTTGATTTACAGAGGTTCTCAACTTACATCTTTTATTACACGTCAACGATTGACTACAAAATATCAATTGAAGTCTTTTGTTATGACATTTGCGAGTCTAAACACATTAAAAATAGCCTCGACACTATCCAGCAACAAGAAACCTTAATAAAATGAAAAAACAGTGATAGGTGACCATTACTGAAAGGGGGTCGGTCACTAGGTAGTTTACCCTATATGACTTAAAAATGTGGTTCCGACTTTCCAACGCATCTGTGGATGAGTTTGTTGAATATGTTTGGTTTTTATTTGGAACCAAAACAAACCCAACAATGCAACAAAAATAAATTAAGTGGTTATTACTTAGCGATTTTATGCCACAGAATGTCAGGATCAGAATCTTTCCAAATATTTTGTGTGCATTTCTTTTTTTTTTCATTTCTTGGCATTTGTTTGAACACATAACGCTTTCTCATTTCTTCTCATACATTTCGCTTGTTAGAAAGAAAAAAGGAATTTATTTTTCCCAGGGATGTGAAGAGAACTCAATTTTAACAAAAATTTCCCCAAAATGTCCCTTTTATAGATTGGTGAAACTAAAAATTTTTAAGAGCCTGATAAAATTTAAGAGGATTTTTGATAAAAGTGCTTTTAGTGTTTGTTTATGAAATCGGCCATTATAAGCCTTAAAATGAGATATTTTTGGTTTCACCAAGCGCTTTTAAATTAAACAAGCTTTTAAACACCCTTATAAACTAATGAAGTCATATAATGTATTTGTGTGAACCGGGAATATTCTTGCTCAGCGAATAACTTTGTGTTGCACTTTATTATTGGATGAAGACGATCAATATTTTTTTCGAAATAAAGAAACAAATAATTTAAATATTTAGTATTAACCTATTCATTTTGTATCTTCAAAAATTGAACACTAAATCCCTACAAAACAATAATTTCAGCTGGAGCTGCTATACCTATAACCAATTGTTGTTATCTACATCTGATGACATTTCAATGACACTTTTAAAATTTAATGAGCCAAAAATGGACATTTAGTTTATAACCCGCCAATGGTGACGCCAATTTGACTTTGATCAATGGTGACGCCGGTCTCACGAATCGGGTTTTTCAAATGAAGATTTTTTGAAAAGTTTTACTAATAGTTTGCGTTTTTTTTTAAATATATACTCCTTGACAACAAAACAAAGATATTAAATCAACATAAGCTCTCTTATTTCAATATAAGAATTCACAAAATTGTTTTCTTAGAGCATTAAAAATATCAAGTTTTTTGAAAATAAATTTTTTCAAATTAAGTAAAAAATAGAAAAAATCACATATTCAAATGAAAATTAAGTTTTTTGGTCTCTCGACACTAGGAACTTTAATAAAATAAACAAAAATTGGTATCCTTAATTAATTAATAAGAAAATAATACATGATTATTTTACTTACATAAACGGTGACGCACGGTCTCATGGACCAGTCTAGCATATAAAATACACAACGTGTGCTCGCTACAAAGTTTCGACGACAACTTATGGTGGGGGACGTGCAATGCGGCAGCTACTCTAAACAGCAACAAAAAACAATAACGGATAATAAAGTTATTCGCATTTTCTTGCACACCCGGTCTCACAGACAGGTAGGTCACCATTGGCGGGATAAGGGTGTTTAAAAGCTTGTTTAATTTAAAATCACTTGGTGAAACTAAAACATCTCATTTTTAGGTTTAGAAGCCTGTTAAATGTTTAAAAGTCCTTCGTGAAATCGGGCATAAATGCCCATTTTTGGCTCAATAAATTTTAAAAGTGTCAATGAAATGTCATCAGATGTAGATCACAACAATTGGATATAGGTATAACAAATGCATCAGTGCAAAAAAAAATAAATTAAGTGCTTATTACGATTACCACAGGATCTTTCCAAATATTTTTGTTTGAATTTTTTTTTTGCATTTCTTGGCATTTGTTTCAACACATAACGCTTTCTCATTTGTTCTCATACATTGTGCTTGTTAGAAAGAAAGAACCAAATTCTTTTTTCCAGGGATGTGAAGAGAACTCAATTTTAACAAAAATTTCCCTAAAATTTCCCTTTTATAGATTGGTGAAACTAAAAATATTTAAGAGTCTGATAAAATTTAAAAGGATTTTTGATAAAAGTGCTTTTATGGCCGATTTCATAAACAAACACTAAAAGCACTTTTATCAAAAATCCTCTTAAATTTTATCAGGCTCTTAAAAATTTTTAGTTTCACCAATCTATAAAAGGGACATTTTGGGGAAATTTTTGTTAAAATTGAGTTCTCTTCACATCCCTGGGAAAAATAAATTCCTTTTTTCTTTCTAACAAGCGAAATGTATGAGAAGAAATGAGAAAGCGTTATGTGTTCAAACAAATGCCAAGAAATGAAAAAAAAAAGAAATGCACACAAAATATTTGGAAAGATTCTGATCCTGACATTCTGTGGCATAAAATCGCTAAGTAATAACCACTTAATTTATTTTTGTTGCATTGTTGGGTTTGTTTTGGTTCCAAATAAAGACCAAACATATTCAACAAACTCATCCACAGATGCGTTGGAAAGTCGGAACCACATTCTGAAGTCATATAATGTATTTTTGTGAACCGGGAATATTCTTGCTCAGCGAATAACTTTGTGTTGCACTTTATTATTGGATGAAGACGATCAATATTTTTTTCGAAATAAAGAAACAAATCATTTAAATATTTAGTATTAATTTATTTATTTTGTATTTTCAAAAATTGAACACTAAATCCTTACAGAACGATAATTTCAGCTGCTATACCTATAACCAATTGTTGTTATCTACATCTGATGACATTTCAATGACACTTTTAAAATTTAATGAGCCAAAAATGGGCATTTAGTTTATAAGGGTGTTTAACAGCTTGTTTAATTTAAAAGCGCTTGGTGAAACCAAAACATCTCATTTTAAGGTTTAGAAGCCTGTTAAATGTTTAAAAGTCCTTCGTGAAATCGGACATTAGTGTTTGTTTATGAAATTGGCCATTAGGCTCGTATTCACCGAGCGCTCCTAAACGGCTTTTAACTTTACGAGGCTCTTAACTTGAAATTTCTGTGGGATATTCACCAACCACTCGCAAATGTTTTTCGAAGTTCGAAAATGAAAGCCACTCTCTCTTGTTCAGGCATACCCAAACTGTGAAATGTTGTGGAATGTTGGTCTTGACAGCAAATGGATACTCTTCTACTTGGCATTGCTCACATGGATTCGAGTCAAATGCGTGCGTGGCACACGCCCAAGCAAACAAACTTTCGAAGAGAGCGCTCGTAGATCTTCACTAATATTGCTTGGTGAATAGGTTTATGTGCTTCTTAAGTTATAAGCGCTCGGTGAATACCGGCCTAATGCCAGAGATGTATGTATGTGGTGTTTCCACCACACATATGTATAATTCAAAAGAACATTTACATTAATTTCGTTTTTATTTGGCAATGCGGAATCTCTCTTCGATCCGGACCACGGTTGCCAGTTTGGTCATTTATGACCAAATCTGGTCATTATTTTTTGGTCATTTTTCCAACGAATTGAGAAGTTTTTTTTTTACTTTTTATGTTCTTAAAAATGAAATGTATACCAAAAGCAGTTTTATTAGAGTATGATGTGAACAACAATACCCCAGAACGATCACTGAATACACAAAAACTGAATGCGTTAATTTCCATCAGTTGTGAATTTAATGATAGATACTCGTAGCTGGAAAACTTAAAATTTTGCGCAATGTTGCTTCTTCGCTGGGTAAAAATAAAATGTACTATTTGAAAATTCAATTGGTCTTTCAACTGATGAGGCTAGTGTTATGAATAGTGAGGTTAATGACCATCGAGCCAAACTGAAAAGCAATGTCATTTTTTTTAATGCACTTGCTATTCGCTGCATCTTCGCTTTGCATATTATTGCAAAAAGTTCCTAGTGAAAAAAGTGTCGCATCATAATACATACATTTTTTGCTTATAGTGCCAACCAAATCCACCAATTTAAAGAATTTCTAAAAATATTGCGCAGTCCCACCGCACAAAATATTGGGTATTTTGCGAGCGAAAATTTTGCGAATTAAGTTTAATAAAAACTAAATTAAGAATTGGACTCAATTTTGAAACCATTAATAATATAATGCTAGCTAGAGTCTGAAGATTAAAAAATTAGTAATGGTGATTGGCCTGCAAAAAATTTTAAAAATAGCGTTTGTGAAAACATATATTTATTTTTATAGTTATTAAGTGGCAATAATTGATTTTCATACATAAAAATATCGCGCACCATCTAAGGTATTATGATGATACTACTTAACAATTTGCTAACTTTTAAGTAGATTACTAACTCTTTCTTAATTTTAAACATTTTCTAACCAGTATAGTGCTAAGGCTTTTTTTTAATAAATTACTACTAAACACCAAAGTAATGGTAGTTCATGCAAAAAACTAAACAAACAAACCTGTTTTGATGAAGTTAGCACGATATCTACTAAAAAAAAAAGAGTAGAGAAAGTATGATGCTAAATTCGATTGAAATTTGCAAAATCGTTGGTTTTACCTAGATTCATACTAAAACAGCCTTAACATCGTACTAATTCAACTAAAATTTTGCGCAATCATGATAACGTGTAAGCTGTATAATAGATTTAAGATGTTCTAAAGAAAAAAGTCCGATTGGAAAAAAAAAACTAAGAACATATGCTCCAACAAATGTGATGAATTAATTGTTCTGTTTTTTTGTTTGTTTGTTTTTCTTTTTATATTTTGGTCATTTTTATTTTCAACTTTGGACACAATTTTTTTTTTCAAGTGGCAACCGTGATCCCAACTAAACACTTTTTTTGATTCAGAAGTTTTTTGTGATTGTACATGTGAAACATCTGGAATCTGGACAATAATCAAAATCAAGAATAATGTTTGTTGAAAGATACACTTCGCACAATTAGGTGGGTTCACATTCTAAAATATGTTTGACAAATATGGTTTGATGAATATTTGACGGATTGAAACCATTTGCGTTCACATTCATCAAACATGCTGTCAAACATCACTTTTCATTAGATTTCTTACCATGGCGGACCAAATCAGACCATAGATGAAATATTATTTGAGCAAATTTACTACAATTTCTATATTTGGAAGTCTGCAGAAAACTTATATTAATGTAATAAAATCCACCTGAATTCATGCCATTGCATTATGACTCATTTTAAAATATTTTCTTACGATATGCTCAGCTCGAGAACTTCATTTACCCCTCACACACGGCACATCGATCAACCTAATCGACAAAGTACTTCGCTTTTGTATGGGCATTTACACGCCAATACGCCGATGTAGAAGTATATACCAAAATTAGCTGTTAAATGGTAGAGTTGTGAAATTTTAAATGAAAAGTGAAAATGACCGAAAAATATTTGACTTTTAATGCTCCAGAACCACTTTTTTGTATTGATCAGAGCTTAATTGAATTGTTGCTTAAGGAGATTGAATTTTATTCTTGCTTTATCAGACGATTTGTTAATTTTAACAACTAAAACCGAATAACATCATAAAGAACTGTGTCGACGAACTAGTTCAGTCCTTTTTACACGCCATGTCGGCATACTACTTCGATTCCCAGAGTTCGCACTGCTATGTCGATACATATTCATTCCACACGACCCAAAAACCTTATCGATAATATGCTTCGATGAAGTAGTTCGTGGTGTGTGTTAGGGGTAATTGAAAATGAAATTTGCTTGTGGTTTGACAAGCATGCGTTCACATTGTCAAATCAGCAAAATATCAAAATATTTTGATATCATCAAGCATGTTTGACAATCCGTTTGATGAGGCGTCAAATCAGCAAAATATTTTGATATCATCAAGCATGTTTGACAATCCGTTTGATGAGGCGTTCACATTTTCAAATTCGAGTCAATCAAACCGCATTTGTCAAACATATTTGAGAATGTGAACCCCCCTATTAGGATACAAAAAATCACAGCTGTTGAGTTTGACGTTTAAGTAAATGAATGCGTGAGTGCTTCTGGTTTCGATTCTAATTTCAAATCCATTGGTCGCGTTCGGGTACGTATCCAAAGGTATCCGGATTTGTTGGTGTGGTTGTAATCCCATATGAAAAAAACAACTGATTAACGAAACAGCTGATGTCAAGCAGAATTCTAAAGCTATCCAAAAATTTTTGGTATACTAAACTATCCAAGGGGAATTTTGCAGAACAGCTGACATTTCAGCTGATCTATTTTCTTTTGTGTCGAGTACAGGGTTGGCCGAACTGTAACTTTTTAAGATTTGTTACGTCTAGTACTAATTTACTAATTTAGAAAAGTAAAGTTTGTTGCATTAAAGATCTCATTCGGACCCTACTGCAAAGCTTAAACATGACTTGTTATCGGATTATATGTAAATATTTAGAGCTGAGTTTTCAGAGAAGGATTCTTTTAAGACTATAAGCTTATATAATCTTATTGCAAGAAGAGAAAATAGTTTAGGTATAAGATTTAAGTAGTTTTAAGCTGCAAAAGTGTTTACCTCTTAAAATTAAAATGTTATGAAACCCAGTTCAGTTTCATAACAAGATATTAATACTTATACTACGTTATCACCAAGAGTAAATCCGGGATTTAAGTGGATTTACCATAAATCTTCTTTAAATCTCGAAAATTTACCATACAAATTTATTTCGTAAATCTAGTAGATTAGAAATAAATCTCTACTAAATCTTCATAGGATCGATCGGTCGAAATTCGAACTGACCTAACATACATACGGTGCTAAGCTATCTCGATGATTTTTCATCGCTTGGCACAAATGAAACTTTCTTTCTCTCGCTTCTACTTTATAAGAAAAATTGAAACAACATTAACATTTTGATAGATGCTGTCAAAGTTAATCTTCTTATTAATCTTTCAGTGCGGTGAAAACACCACATAAATCTCTTGCCTTAAGTCTCAGATTATCTTTTGGTGAAAACGTAGTATTAGGTATAACAATGGGATATAAGAGAGTTGTATGGTAGTTTTTTTTTGTCAGATTTCAAGAGTTGAGCTCTGGAGAGTATGTTAGTTGGACTTATTCATTTTAATAAGCGAAGTGAAAATGGCTGGTCAAAAAGCTACATAATTATTGGGCTGGAGGTGGATTTACTCCAATTAAAATGGAAAATGATTGTACTGGAGCTCTCTTCGACAAGTGCGCTGCGCTCCTTAAAAATAAACAGTTTCAATATAATTACCAGTTCTTGGTTTTTATTATTTTTAAAAAGTTTTTTTTTTGGTAATATTTATATGTACGTACCTTGAAACGACAGCGTCTGCTCACCAAATGCGAACAAGCACTAAAAGAAATCGTAGCTTAACTCTGTCGACTTAAAGCTCACCGCTAATTAAAATCACAAAAAAAAAAAAAGAAACCTCGTTGGCGTGAGATAATTTGTGGTTAAAAAATCTGCACTTTTCAATTTACCTTTCCTCATTGCAGGATTAAAAAATTATCAAAAATTTGAACTAAAAACTTAATAGAGACATTGTCAGCTGTATATATTTATAAGGGATATACCATATTATATTCTTAAATATTTAATGAATTATTATAATAAAAAAAAATTCATAGGATTTGTAATCCAGTATACATACATATGTATGTAAAATATTCTTCCCCAGCAAATTAAAAGAGATGTTTCTTTTAGTAAGTATAATTCAAAATTAAAATTAGTTTCAATGAGGGAAAAAGCAAATAACAATTATTAATTAGAAAATAAGTAAAAGTAATCAGTTAGTGCACAGTACCGTTCGTCGCTTAACTCAACTGTGTCTCTCCCTCTTGTCTGTGCTTTTGGCTACTTGAGTGGCATTTGCTGCCTCTGTGCCAGGTCTGCCACCCACACGGCCATCCTGGAATGCGACTGCCCCAGTCGAAGGAATAACATCTTCAGCATATTCATCTTCCTCGGACCCGAAATCATATTGAAACTTACGCCATCGCTTTATATAATCTGCTGCCGTCGAAGTTTGGTTAGGTCTTTCACGGTCACCGTCTTTTTTAACCAAGTAGCGATCGTTACGACCGACCTTTACTATTTTATAAGGTCTTAGATACTAAGGGAAGAGTTTTTGTCCTGTATCAAACTGCATCTTACCTAAATCGTATGAAGGCGCCTTTTCTCTTTTTTGATTGTAAGTTCTTTTGTTTTCTTCTTGTATTTCATGTATTTGTTTTTTGGCTTCTGATCTTAACTCCTGACAGTCTTCTTCAAAGGCAACTATAATCTCATCTTCAAGGAGCTGCCTTAAATTTACATCGTTATCCAAACTCAATTTGGCACCGAACATTAACTCGAATTGAGTTCTATTAGTGCTTCTGGAGACAGTTGAATTTAAGGCACATTGTACTCATTGTACCCATTTTAATGGGTTTTCAATGGAAAGTAACGTTAGGATTTGGATGATGGTTTTGTTCATCCTTCCTGCGTGTCCATTGCCTCTGGGCACTAGATTATGTTCGATTTTTCTCTCCAAACAATAAGCATCAAACTCATTAAACGTGCATGCAGATCCTTTGTCAGAAACAATTGGTCGGGGGTGACCAAACACTTCTTGTGATTTTAAATTTAAACGGTTGATGACTTCGCTAGACTCTGGTAGTTGTGACTCATCAGAAGATATTAAGTTTATTCCGAACATAGGATTGTTAACCTTGGGTTTCTTTTTCCAAATGATAGTTTGCCCATCTTCTATGACTAAACATACTTCTGGCAGTAAATCTTTGCCTATCAAAAACTCATAGCACAACCAATCTGGTACAAAATGGAATATCAAATTATAATACTCGCCTGTGATCTCGATGTTGATTTTTGAAGCACCCAATGTTTTAGCTGATGGTTGGCTTCCAAATGCAATGGTCTCAACTCCTGGATACTGCATGTCACCGAAAGTCAACTTTTCTCTGAGACTCTCTTTGGCAAGAGTTAGATCGCTTCCTGTATCGATAAGTGCCTTGAATTCCTTTCCGTGGATCTTGACCGGAGTAGTGATATCTGGAACTATCAACCTGTTGATTTTAGCACTTGTGGTTGGCTTATTCTCTGAACAATTTTTTGCTATGTGTCCAAACTGGTTGCATTTGAAACAACGACAGCCTTTTTCCTTATTTAGGATACGATTGAGCATTGTGAGAAAGAGCACCACAATAATGGCATCGAGACTGCTGACCTGTTTCTTCTTTTCTGGTAGTGACATTCTTGACATTCTAAGCAATTGATTTATTCGCAGTGGTATTTTTGGAACGCATTTGATCAGCTTTCATTCGCTCATACGGCTTAAGATCTGCCTTTAGCTCTTCTAAGGTCTTCGCATGATAAAGTATACCCTTGCTCAAAACATCATCTGGTATGCCCGCTATGATATATTCTAAAAGATGAACCTCGTCTATAATTCCCCTAGAAGCAATCTTTTTCATTCTATAAAAATATTCTAGGAATGACTCGCTTTCGAATTTTGTTGTCTTCTCGAGGATCTTATGAACGTTTTCATGCTCCTGTTTGCCGAATTCCTTCACCAAAAACTCACTTAATGCACACCAACCGCTGATCATCTTTTGAGATTCCAATGCAAGTTTGGCCGCACCGAATAATAATCGCCTGCAGCACAAAAACTTCTGGACGTCTCCCCATCTGCAAACCATAGACACATTGTTAAAGTCCGAGATCCATGATTCAATCCTTTTACCATCTTCGCCATTGAATTTTCCTAGTGCTTCTTCAACATCTTTAAACTGGAAAGAATTATGGACGCATGAAGCTTCAGCTTTTGTTGTCATCTTTTTTTTTTTTTTTTTAGAAGGTTCTTCGTTCACAATTTCTTAAAATTACTTCTTTGTCTTCGCTTTTTCTTGTCCTTTACCTCTGGTTGAGATTTGATCACTTTCAAACTCGTCCACGCTTTGCTCTTCGCTCGTTTCTTCTCCTTTACTAGTTTTCCGTTCCCAAAGATTTTGAATACGTGCGACTAATTCCGTTATTATAACGGATCGATATTCGATAAGCCGTTTTGTCTCAAATTTTCTTACAATTCTTTTACCGTAAGACGGTTTAGATCACGTCCGATAGACATGAAGAAAAAAAAAAGAATAATGTAGATGAGGGAACTTCTGACACCATGTAGAATATTCTTCCCCAGCAAATTAAAAGAGATGTTTCTTTTAGTAAGTATAATTCAAAATTAAAATTAGTTTCAATGAGGGAAAAAGCAAATAACAATTATTAATTAGAAAATAAGTAAAAGTAATCAGTTAGTGCACAGTACCGTTCGTCGCTTAACTCAACTGTGTCTCTCCCTCTTGTCTGTGCTTTTGGCTACTTGAGTGGCATTTGCTGCCTCTGTTCCAGGTCTGCCACCCACATATATAATATTAATTGTTTGTTTTGCGGATTAGCAAATGGTCTCTTGCTGCAACTAACTCGTCGCAACATACCTTGTACAATAAATTCAGCATTAAAAAATATCTTTAAATCATGTGTTCATAATCCAAATCCTTTGATTATGCCAAAGAAAATTGTTTGTCTCCAAAAATAAACTTCCCATCTATCATGTATAATTCCTACAATTCCTCATCCTTATGGTAAATGAAACATTTTCAGTTTTTGTACAAACCTTCATAAGATCATAAATGTGCAAAATTGTTTGGTTTGCATTATTCTATTTTTTTATGAATTAACTACGTATGTAGCAGACGTAACTAATTGTAATAAATTAGGCATGTAGTTGAATCGGTCAACCCTGGACGATTCACGTCGTTTTTTTTACTTTGACAGTAAATGTTACCTATCCGGTTTTGGTCGTTCGCCAACGTATCGGATACTAAAGCATCTTAGATACCCCATCGGTCTACGAAGTGAACGCGGCCAATGTCTCTTCTTTTCAAAATCAGAACTGTCATTTTTTCTCAAGTGAACACTTTCAGAAATCAGAAGAGTCGAGAAGGCCCCCGAATGCCAAATAAAAACGACATAACTCTGTCGGCACCTATCAAAATACTAATGATGTTTCATTTATTTTTACTAGCCGCCCAGCTCTCGAAATTCGAGTGCCAATTTATTTATTATTTATTACTTACGTATATTATTGGCAGTGTTTTCAAGCAAATTTATTAAATTAAATTTTATTTTATGTAATATGCAAAGTGTTCGACAGTGCAAAAACAAAAATGACCCACAGTGTGTAAATGCGTGTCTCAAGTATATTCTGCACATCTCCGTAACTATGGCTTTCCAACCATATAAAATTTATCGAAATCTGTTAAATACTTTTGGAGAAAAGTGTACCACAAAAAACATGTTTGCCGTTTTATTATATGATTAAAGTAGAAGTAGGAGAAAGTTCCATTTGTGCCAAACGATTAAATATCATCGAAATATTTTAGCATGATATGGATATGAGTCAATTCGAATTATAAAACAATTGATGCAAAAAAGATTTAACGAGATAACTTTCGAATCTACTACAGTGAAATTCGCATATAGTAGGTTTGTTCGTTGAACTTTACCCAGGGTTGACCAAGGTTTTCTTGACAACCCTCAGAGTTGTCAACAAAAACTGGGGTTTTCGGTTTTCAAAAAACACCCGAGGGCTGTCAACTGTTTTGTTGACAACTAAAAGCAAGACAAAATAATTTTGTGATCTGATAAAACTTTAAATTTGTTATAAATTAGTTTTAAAAATGAACGAAAACAATTTCGGTTGTAGATGAATGTTTCATCTGATGAGTACAACCTTTGAGTATATATAATATGGAGGGCTCGTTCCTATCCCTAATGCATTGTAGTACTTGCAGTTGTGATAGGGATCGCTGTCTCACTTTCTGTAAGTTAAGGATACAGCTGTATGCTGTCAATTTGTGTTTACTTTCTCCTCGCACATCGTTCTCCGTCACATGTGATATATGTGATATGCAAAAAACCGAAAAAAAACCGCATATCAATAACACTACGTTTTCACCAAAAGTAAATCCGGGATTTAAGTGGATTTACCATAAATCACCTTTAAATCTCGTAGATTTACCATACAAATATAAATCACCTCAAATGAAGATTTAAAATAAATCTCCTTGAGCCTGTTTAGATTGGGAAGATTGAGTGCGGACTCACATTTGATGGCAAGAAAAGTGCGGGGTGAGAGGTCTCGTGAGGCATGAAGAAAACATAAAAACTGGACTCGAGAGTACTGTTTCATAACCGAAACGTTCCGTTTTATTTCATTTTGTCCATTTCAATTTGTCAATTTTCAAGAAAACAACAGCTGTCTGTCTATAAAAGTATTTAATTTTGTTCGTGTGAATTTTTTAAGGAAAAAAATGACGATTTGGACAAAAGAGCAAACAAGTTTCCAGATAAATATTTATTAATGACGATAAAAAGATGTTTCGATTCAAATAATTCCACGTAAAACCCATCGTGAGGCGCCTCAAAGTTTTTTTTAATGTAAACACGATGGTACTCACCAGTCCCTACTCAATCTTCCCAATCTAAACAGGGTCCTTGAGCACGGCAATTTGATGGCAAGAAAAGTGCGGGGTGAGAGGTCTCGTGAGGCATGAAGAAAACATAAAAACTGGACTCGTGAGTACTGTTTCATAACCGAAACGTTTCGTTTAATTTCATTTTGTCCATTTCAATTCGTTAATTTTCAAGAAAACAACAGCTGTCTGTCTATAAAAGTATTTAATTTTGTTCGCGTGAATTTTTTAAGGAAAAAAATGAAGAATTGGACAAAAGAGCGAACCAGTTTCCTGATAAATATTTATTAATGACGATAAAAAAATGTTTCGATTTAAATAATTCCACGTAAAACCCATTGTGAGGCGCCTCAAAGTTTCTTTTAATGTAAACACGATGGTACTCACCAGTCCGTACTCAATCTTCCCAATCTAATACTCTATTCACACCAAATCAAAATCTAGATTTCGAGCAAAATTCTCAAAATCTCATCCAAATCTACTAGATTTCCCATACATTTTCAGATTTCTAAATCTACTAGATTACGACAAAATCTCCCCAAAATCTACTTTCAAACACAAGATTGTCAAAACAAACCAACCTTTAGAAATGTTCTGCTTTGTCAGCAAATTGTCAGCAAGAGAAGAGGTAGATAAAAAGCAGATAATGGAGTCGAGTCTCGAGTGACTATTTGAAATTTGAATTGTCGGGAGAGAAGGAGAGAAGATAAATTATATCCGAGAAAGCAGGATAAATGGACAGAAACGTCAAATGAAATCCTGGTTCTGTTCAGTGTGAACGCTTCGATGAGATTTCGTAATCTTGTTGCTGAAATCCGAGATTTTAATTCGGTGTGAAAAGCCTATAAACAGGCTCCTTGAAATCTTCTCGCAATCAGAAGATTTGCAAAACAAACAAGCCTTATTTTGTAGAACGCACCTATGTAAATCCACTTTCTTCATTGGCAATCAACACAAAATAGAAATATCTGTTTTTTTCCTGCTTATAAACGAAGCAATCAGCCCTATCACAAATTCCATCGTAATCGGAAACTTGTTACGAATCCCGAAAAAAACTATCACAGAATCCATCGTAGTGAAAAATCTCATACAAATTGCTGTTGCTAACGGATTTGATGATAGCTTTTTGTCGGAATTCGTAAAAGTTCCGATTACGATGGAATTTGTGATGAATTTGGGCTGAATATTACCTTGCTGTTTTTAAGCCCGTAGGAGAGATACGTGTGTGGTGGCGGGGTTACACAAAGCGGAAGATGACTCCAAAAGAGAAACTAAGATTAAAAATCGCTTTCGTGTAAAAGCAGTATTACTATCCACTTGCAATTTTTTTTTCTCTTGTCCAAATTGACAATTGAATAACACGACAGAGTGAAAACGTCAAATAAATCTCAGTTTCTTTGGTGAAAACACTTCAAGAATTATTTTAAATCTCTAGCGGATTTATTCTTGGTGAAAACGTAGTCTTTATTCATATTGCCAGTTATGGAATCTAACAGTCAATCTTACCAAATCAAAAGTTATGATTTTTAAAAAAGGATCTGGAAGAACCTGCCGAAACGAAAAGTGGTATTTCAACGGAGAACCTATTGAATTAGTAAACAAATACAAATATTTGGGAATGACCATAACAAGTAATCTCAATATGGAACCCCACCTAAAAGAAAAGTTGGTTAAAGCTAAAAGCGCTATAAGCGCAACGTGGAAAAAATGTTTTTTTAACAAATTGGTTCACCATAGTGTAAAGCACAAAGTTTTTAACGCGGTAGCGGAGTCAATCATGATGTATGCGGCACAATCTTGGGGATACCATCAATTCGAAACTGTGGAAAAACTGCAAAGGTATTGAAACGGGACTATCTCCATTATTCATAAGAACGTTAAAACTTCACGTTGATTATGTCATAAAAGTTTTAGAGATGTCGGAGGAAAGGCTTCCTAAAATAATTGCGAGGAGGGCAATCGAAAATAAAATCTTATGGTACAAAAAACTGGAGGATCTTGCCAACTACTGTGGAATGGAGCTACATTTTGTGACAGAATTTGGAGGATATTCGAAAGAAGTGCTCTATGATCTTATCTCGAAAGTGGATGAACAATATAGAAGGGATTGTATAGACAGAGCAACTTCATCCGTGCATAGAAGTGTCTATAGCATTTTAAACCATAATTTATGTGAGAAAAACTACTTCCAAAATGATAACAGCCAAGAACTAATTTCATCGATATTCAAAATGAGAGGAGAGCTTGTTACGCTTAATTATATACCTCATCGACCTGATCTACAAATCTACTGCAACCTTTGCAACCTCGCAGAACGTGAAGATATTATCCACTTTCCGGTGCTCAAAGAAATTCGAAGAAATTGTCTGGGCAGCGATGCCAAAAACGCCTCAGAAGTTATAGCACTGCTTAACTGTGAAAGTAATATTTATCAATTATTTGAATTCTATAAAACAGCCATAATGTACCGGAAGAGAATTATAAACGAGGAGTTCTAGAATATAACAAGCAATTAGTTAAATACATATTAGATACCTTCTAAAAAAAAAAAAAATTTTCCTGAATATATAAATTTCTTGAATAAATAAATCCATTATATCTAATGTTCATTGAATTTATCTAAGACTTTAAAAAAAACTTATGTTAAAAATTGTATAGTGAAATGTCAATCAGGCAGACGGCAAAGCCATGCAAAACTGATTTTGTTAATAACAATGTAATAGTATAAGCTTTGTGACTGTTTTAATTCTTTACAAATTATACGTAAAAATAAGATCAAACTTTAAGGTGACTGTTAATTGCTGGTTTTGTAATCAAAATATTAAAGTTCCCTACTTGGAGGCGAATAGCTTCCCCACAACGTGACCAATACAATAGATTTACCAAGGATGGCGACTACAATCGGGATATCTTTTAACAGATGGACTGCAACTGCAGTAATTTAGCCTCGACTAAAAGCCACTCTACACGATGTTATAAGTCATATGCTTTCTCATATGACCTGTCAAAAAAAACAAATCAAATCGTTTGAACGCACCCATTAAACGCATATCACTTCTTAAACGAAAAAGCATATGACTTTTTTGACATTAGGACTGTAGCTAATTCCATTTGAGAAGTCATACGAGATTTGTTGTTTTCGTGGGAAACATTGAATGGAGTGTTGACATTCGAATACAAAATATGGTAAAATTCTGAAAAGGTAACTATGTATGCGGTTTTTTTTAAAATATTTCAGATCTCATTAACATATATACTGTAAAATTTTTAATTAATACAGCTATCATTGTTGATAAAACCACTGCCATTGCTTTCTTTTTGTTCTCCATCATGGAATAACGACACAAATTTATTTCAGTTTATATTTTATATTTATTTTGGATTTTGGTACTCTGAAAAACAAAGGGGAAGTCATAGACGTGTAAAGCATAGATACACCAAAACGGTATGACTTGACTCGAAATGACAGGTCATTTGATAAATCGTACAGAAAATTTGATGACAGGTAATATGACTTCTATTATCGTGTAAAGTGGCTTTAAGGGAGATGAACAGCAAAATGATTTTTCCGACATCAGCGATCCATTCCCTGCAAGTGGTTTGTGTCACCTTTGTAATGAGGTAAAGATTAAGAAACTGGCACAATTTCAACCGAAAAACGAGTCCAAATTCGTAGACGAACTCAAGATGTAATGAGTTTTAGTTGGATTTAAAAAAATAAATTTGTAGAAATATTTAGCTTGAAAAAGTTTTAGTGTTTATTTGGTTGTTTAATGATACAAAAATATTGAATAATAAAATGTTTTTTGTTTGTTAATTTGCATGCTATTCTTTTGTTCTAACTTAGTATCTTCACGTAAGGCAATCAATCCTGCTTCCTGCCAAAAACTTTTTTTTGGTTGCCGCTGTCAAATAACTTTGTCTTACACAAATTTGAGTAGCGCCCCCTATGATAGTCACGCATTTGGAATAGAAACGAGCCCTCCATATTATATATACTCAGGCTCGTATTCACCGAGCGCTCCTAAACGGCTCTTAACTTTACGAGGCTCTTAACTTGAAATTTCTGTGGGGTATTCACCAACCACTCGCAAGTGTTTTTCGAAGTTCGAAAATGAGAGCCACTCTCTCTTGTTCAGGCATACCCAAACTGTGAAATGTTGTGGAATGTTGGTCTTGACAGCAAATGGATACTCTTCTACTTGGCATTGCTCACATGGATTCGAGTCAAATGAGTGCGTGGCACACGCACAAGCGAAAAAAATTTCGAAGAGAGCGCTCGTAAGTTAGGAGTGGTCGGGACCACTCCTAACTTCTAAGAGCGCTCGTAGATCTTCACTAATATTGCTTGGTGAATAGGTTTATGAGCTTCTTAAGTTATGAGCGCTCGGTGAATACCGGCCTCAAAGAGTACAACAAACATTTAATTGCAAACACAAGCAATAAAATGCAACATGCGAATCGCCAAACGACAACAAAAGAATTACATATGAAATCTCATATATGACTTTTGACAGTTTATTCTTTACCTGAACTCGCCCCAGCAAAATACTTAGATCTATTTCATGGCGAGTTCAGGGCGACCCCAGGTCTCAAAAAACACAGAATTTGCTCACCAGGGTGACTTCAGGTTTTCGGTTATAACGACATTTCGGTTATAACGACGAAACTTTAAGCTTAAGTTTGGTTTGACACTAAAGTGTTACTAATATCTTCCGGTTTTAGAGACTTCGGCTATAACAACCATTATTACGGGTGTTGTTTGCCATGACGTTCAGATATAACGACCGAAAACAAAATACAAGTGAATTTTCCTGTGTTGCGTGTCTAAACATGATACTGTTAAATTTATTTGAATGCAGCAAGAGTTTATTTTGTTTGGAACAAATTTGAGTCAGTTGTGTGTTATTTTTCATTGAGAACCAAGTTGATGTAAGGTAAGAAAACGATATAACAGATATTAAAAATAAAATTGTTTCGTTCGGATATAGCGACATTCGCTTATAACGACAGAAAATTTGTCTCCCGTGAGTGGTCGTTATAACCGAATTCTACAGTATATTAATGAAATCAATTTGTATTGTCAATCTTCGAAATTTAAAAAAGAATTATATTAAATCCATTTAAATCTAGGTTCACCTCTTGGGGAAAATGTAGCATAATTTAGCATCATGCTTTCCCAAACATTATATTAGTCATAAAATTCCTTGTTTATCTTTTTAGCATTATAGTATCTTCATAAGACTTTAACATTATACCAAAGTTAAAAAAGGTATGTTTACTAACTTAGTTGTTTGCACGAACTGTCATTATTTTAGGTGTGCTCAAATGCAATTTATTAAGCAATAGCCTCAGCACGATACAAATTAGGAAGTGTTGAAAATTAAGAAAAAATCAGTAAACTGCATTAAAGTTAGAAAATTGTGAAGCAGTACCATAGGAATACCCGTTTGAAATTTTAAGCCAAAAATTTTTAATATCGTACGAACTTCATATTGAACTCCAACAAATAACAAAAAATGATCTGCTTGCTTAGGTTTTTGTATGAACTTTTTATTGTTTTTTACATCTATAAGCGTTTAAAGCTAACAGATTATGAAAACTATATATTAAAATGTTTACATTATTTACAACTGTGTATAACTATATATAATAAATATATTTAAAAAGAATATAACAGGACTTAATTAGCTTTAAACAAGTCTCTAAATATAGTTAGTTCCATGAATTGGCAAACTTCATTGAAGTGTCTTATTGATCTACTTACTGCTTCATTACTACCATAAGTTGTTCGATGATATTGCTTAAAAAGCAAATCTCTGGAACGTAAAGATCTTAATGGTGCATAAATGGATACCAAAGAAAGTAAGTCAAGTCATCTTATATGATCTCTTAAAATATACTTCACAAGCATTATATCATGAATAGTACGTCTTGATTCAAGAGATTTAGGCTCGTATTCACCGAGCGCTCCTAAACGGCTCTTAACTTTACGAGGCTCTTAACTTGAAATTGCTGTGGGGTATTCACCAACCACTCGCAAGTGTTTTTCGAAGTTCGAAAATGAGAGCCACTCTCTTTTGTTCAGGCATATCCAAACTGTGAAATGTTGTGGAATGTTGGTCTTGACATCAAATGGATACTCTTCTACTTGGCATTGCTCACATGGATTCGAGTCAAATGCGTGCGTGGCACACGCACAAGCGAACAAACTTTCGAAGAGAGCGCTCACAGATCTTCACTAATATTGCTTGGTGAATAGGTTTATGAGCTTCTTAAGTTATGAGCGCTCGGTGAATACCGGCCTTAATAGCAAGGAATAAACTTGCTTTATTATGTATAACGTCTCTGAATTTGTTCAATACGAAGAGAAAAAGTCTTAGGCTCGTATTCACCGAGCGCTCCTAAACGGCTCTTAACTTTACGAGGCTCTTAACTTGAAATTTCTGTGGGGTATTCACCAACCACTCGCAAGTGTTTTTCGAAGTTCGAAAATGAGAGCCACTCTCTCTTGTTCAGGCATACCCAAACTGTGAAATGTTGTGGAATGTTGGTCTTGACAGCAAATGGATACTCTTCTACTTGGCATTGCTCACATGGATTCGAGTCAAATGAGTGCGTGGCACACGCACAAGCGAAAAAAATTTCGAAGAGAGCGCTCGTAAGTTAGGAGTGGTCGGGACCACTCCTAACTTCTAAGAGCGCTCGTAGATCTTCACTAATATTGCTTGGTGAATAGGTTTATGAGCTTCTTAAGTTATGAGCGCTCGGTGAATACCGGCCTCAAAGAGTACAACAAACATTTAATTGCAAACACAAGCAATAAAATGCAACATGCGAATCGCCAAACGACAACAAAAGAATTACATATGAAATCTCATATATGACTTTTGACAGTTTATTCTTTACCTGAACTCGCCCCAGCAAAATACTTAGATCTATTTCATGGCGAGTTCAGGGCGACCCCAGGTCTCAAAAAACACAGAATTTGCTCACCAGGGTGACTTCAGGTTTTCGGTTATAACGACATTTCGGTTATAACGACGAAACTTTAAGCTTAAGTTTGGTTTGACACTAAAGTGTTACTAATATCTTCCGGTTTTAGAGACTTCGGCTATAACAACCATTATTACGGGTGTTGTTTGCCATGACGTTCAGATATAACGACCGAAAACAAAATACAAGTGAATTTTCCTGTGTTGCGTGTCTAAACATGATACTGTTAAATTTATTTGAATGCAGCAAGAGTTTATTTTGTTTGGAACAAATTTGAGTCAGTTGTGTGTTATTTTTCATTGAGAACCAAGTTGATGTAAGGTAAGAAAACGATATAACAGATATTAAAAATAAAATTGTTTCGTTCGGATATAGCGACATTCGCTTATAACGACAGAAAATTTGTCTCCCGTGAGTGGTCGTTATAACCGAATTCTACAGTATATTAATGAAATCAATTTGTATTGTCAATCTTCGAAATTTAAAAAAGAATTATATTAAATCCATTTAAATCTAGGTTCACCTCTTGGGGAAAATGTAGCATAATTTAGCATCATGCTTTCCCAAACATTATATTAGTCATAAAATTCCTTGTTTATCTTTTTAGCATTATAGTATCTTCATAAGACTTTAACATTATACCAAAGTTAAAAAAGGTATGTTTACTAACTTAGTTGTTTGCACGAACTGTCATTATTTTAGGTGTGCTCAAATGCAATTTATTAAGCAATAGCCTCAGCACGATACAAATTAGGAAGTGTTGAAAATTAAGAAAAAATCAGTAAACTGCATTAAAGTTAGAAAATTGTGAAGCAGTACCATAGGAATACCCGTTTGAAATTTTAAGTCAAAAATTTTTAATATCGTACGAACTTCATATTGAACTCCAACAAATAACAAAAAATGATCTGCTTGCTTAGGTTTTTGTATGAACTTTTTATTGTTTTTTACATCTATAAGCGTTTAAAGCTAACAGATTATGAAAACTATATATTAAAATGTTTACATTATTTACAACTGTGTATAACTATATATAATAAATATATTTAAAAAGAATATAACAGGACTTAATTAGCTTTAAACAAGTCTCTAAATATAGTTAGTTCCATGAATTGGCAAACTTCATTGAAGTGTCTTATTGATCTACTTACTGCTTCATTACTACCATAAGTTGTTCGATGATATTGCTTAAAAAGCAAATCTCTGGAACGTAAAGATCTTAATGGTGCATAAATGGATACCAAAGAAAGTAAGTCAAGTCATCTTATATGATCTCTTAAAATATACTTCACAAGCATTATATCATGAATAGTACGTCTTGATTCAAGAGATTTAGGCTCGTATTCACCGAGCGCTCCTAAACGGCTCTTAACTTTACGAGGCTCTTAACTTGAAATTGCTGTGGGGTATTCACCAACCACTCGCAAGTGTTTTTCGAAGTTCGAAAATGAGAGCCACTCTCTTTTGTTCAGGCATATCCAAACTGTGAAATGTTGTGGAATGTTGGTCTTGACATCAAATGGATACTCTTCTACTTGGCATTGCTCACATGGATTCGAGTCAAATGCGTGCGTGGCACACGCACAAGCGAACAAACTTTCGAAGAGAGCGCTCACAGATCTTCACTAATATTGCTTGGTGAATAGGTTTATGAGCTTCTTAAGTTATGAGCGCTCGGTGAATACCGGCCTTAATAGCAAGGAATAAACTTGCTTTATTATGTATAACGTCTCTGAATTTGTTCAATACGAAGAGAAAAAGTCTTAGGCTCGTATTCACCGAGCGCTCCTAAACGGCTCTTAACTTTACGAGGCTCTTAACTTGAAATTTCTGTGGGGTATTCACCAACCACTCGCAAGTTTTTTTCGAAGTTCGAAAATGAGAGCCACTCTCTCTTGTTCAGGCATACCCAAACTGTGAAATGTTGTGGAATGTTGGTATTGACAGCAAATGGATACTCTTCTACTTGGCATTGCTCACATGGATTCGAGTCAAATGCGTGCGTGGCACACGCACAAGTGAACAAACTTTCGAAGAGAGCGCTCGTAAGTTAGGAGTGGTCGGGACCACTCCTAACTTTTAAGAGCGCTCGTAAATCTTCACTAATATTGCTTGGTGAATAGGTTTATGAGCTTCTTAAGTTATGAGCGCTCGGTGAATACCGGCCTTAAAGGTTGGATTCCAGATAAGATCAGCATATTCAAGTAAAGATCTAACGTATAACGTCTCTGAATTTTTTGTATTCGAAGAGAGAAAGTCCTAAAGGTTGGATTGCAGATAACATCAGCATATTCAAGTAAAGATCTAACGAGAGCCGCACGAAATTCGTCGCAATTTCGCCTAATAAATCCAACAAGTGAATTTGCTCTTCCAACCACATATTCAACATGGGTTTTTAAGGAGAAAGTGTAGTCAAGTATAATTCCTAAATCCATAATTTTGTCTACACGCGAGAGCGGGTTGAACGCAATTTAATACTCAAACTTTATGTTAGTATTAAACTTAAAAAAATATAGAGCGCTACATTATTTTGAGTTTAACTTTAGGAAATTAGAATTGCACAATTCTGAGACGTGATTTATATCACACTGTATGAGATAGCAATTTTCGACACTAGTAATTTCTAAAAACAGTTTAAGATCATCTGCATAAAGAAGGCACACTGAATGTAATATAACTGATGTGATATCATTCATAAGAATATTGGACAGAAGGGTACTCAAATGGATTCCCTAAGGCACACCCAAGCTACATTTAATAGATCTCGGAAAAGAGACCTATCTACCAATAAGGTATGATGAGATCCAAATCAAGAACGTAGAGTGGAGTCCAAATAGTTCTAGTTTACGCAACAGAACGGAGTGGTTCACCGAGTCAAAAGCTTTGCAAAAGTCTGTGTAAATTGCATCCACTTAACACTTTTTCTAAATGAATATTTTGCTATAAGCTGAAAATAGAGCCATGTTTGTTAAGGTGGAATCCCCACACACAAAATCATGCTCCAATTCTGATATAGATTCCCTAGTTAAGAATTCTAATTTGGCTTTCACGATACTCTCAAACAACTTAAGGATTGTTGATAGTATGGAAATACCTCCGCAAGTAATTAGATTATTAGACCCAGATTTCTGGATAGGTAGGTACAAGATAAGATATTGGCCATTCCTTAAGAAACTTGCCTTCCGAAAGGCATTTATTAAATAAGCAAAGAAGAGGAAAGGAAAAGGATTCGAAGCAATTCTTGAAAAATATAGCCGGTACACCATTGTTTGGGTTTTAATGATTGAAAAATGGCCAGAATGAGTTATTGTTAGACCTGATGATTTTTTTTCCAATGTTCATAATATAACCTCTATAAAGGAACTTATTAAGAACAAAAAGTCTTTACGCAATTTTTTGAGGTATGCATAGTCTGGTTTATTTTTCGATTGCTTATATTTATTAAAAGCTTTACTTTTGGCATTTTTAAGGTTAGTTAGATGCGTATTGTACCACAGAATTTTTGGAAGTGAAAAATCTTCCAAGATTATCTCCTGAGATGAAATATGCTGCTCACCAGCCGCTCGAAATCGGCTAAAAATTGTAGGGTCCCTACCATTACTGCTCACACACAAGAATGATTGAGAGTTTTGAGTCACGAGGATAAAATCCCCATAATTTTCTGTATTTTATTCGCTAGCGAAGAGGCGTTGAGAAATTATATAAGTTTAGTATGTAGGTACTCGTACATGACAGAAGTAGACGTCCTTACAAATTTCTGAAATCGAAATCCTTCAAACTGACCTTTATTTTGTCTAATTATAGTTCTGAAGACATATCTTAGGCTCAACAAAAATATGCAAAGCAAACATGTCAAAAAGCCAACGAAAATTCGCTTATGTTTGCAAAATTACCTTTTATACCCATAATTGACTTACGCATGCTTAAGTAAAGCTCAAAAAGTAATATCACCGCTTTCCTCCCCTCTTCGGTTTTCAGTGTTGTCTTATATTCCGCATTTCTAAATAATTTATGTGTTAAAATATGAAAAGGACACTACAAAATGGTTACACACAAGTGCAAGCTTAAATTTCGTAAACTGAGAATACTCTATTATCTTCTATTGTTTTGTCAGCATTTGTCATAATTATATACTTATGCACCGAGCAACTCCAATCGCGCTTGATTGAATATTATTTTAAAATGATAAGTGAATCTGGCACTAATTTGGATTGTGACAGTGACCTTACAAAAAATGTATGATGAACTTTCATGCTTGAAAAAAATCAACACTGATTTTCTTAACACAATGCAACAGTTAAAAGAGGAAAACAAATCATTGCGTTGGTGTTGGTGGCGAATCTGGAGAGTAAGGTAAATTTGAGGGACCAAAAGCATCTGGAGAATGTCATTGAAATTGTTGGTGTACCTGATCTAGATAGCTCCAATGCACAGGAGAGAGCACACACTTTTTTTTTTTTTATAATCGGCGCACACTCAAGGGGTTTTTTGTATACCCTTAATATGCCAGAGACACAGTGTGAGCACTATATTCGATAAAGCACTGAACATTTCTGTGTCTAACAATGATGTAGCTAAATGCTATGTCAAGCGGACAAGCGCATCAAGGAGCAAAAACAACAACATTCCAGTTCAGACGCTTATGAAAATATCCTATGTTTACATCTTTCTTCACGAGAAGCCAAACTAAAAATTATGGAAGCCAAAAAAAAATGCAAGGAAAAAGCTTACTTCAAGTATTTTTAATGTAGGTAGTAAAAATAGTATTTTTATTAATGATTCGTATACAAAACATACAAGATCTCTGTATATGGCAGCAAAAAAAGTAAAAAACAAAAAAAATTCAAGTATTTATGGTTCCGTAACTCCCATATTTTGATGAGGAAAGTTGAAAGTAGTGAGGTTGTTGCCATAAGATCATTTGAAATTAAAGTTTTAAATCTAAAAAGTGAATTATTTACTTTTGTTTGCGTTTATAGATTACAATATTTCACACCTCTTGGGTTTATAAATGAAATGTCTAATTTTGTGAGGTGTAGACGATCAAAAAATTTAATTATTGTAGGTGATTTAAACATTGATACCTTAGTAAGCAATTCCACTTCTGATCTTTATAAGTCTCATAGCTGAAAATCTTGTTAGCTCTTCATTGAATCAATTGTTTTATGAACCGAACTGACGTATATCCATATCGTGCTAAAGTATCTATATATATGTAGGTGCTTTTTGCTGGTTTTACAGTTAGATAATCGTTTAAACTAGAAAACGGTTAAATTATCAATAAGTCGAATAACACCACAAAAGAATTCTTCAGTCAAATCTCATTTTTTAATTGGTTAAGAAATAATTTTATTCGGCCCTATCGAGGTAACAGTCGGAGCGATTTCCTACGAACCGGAAGGTTCGTTCGTTCAACTTTACCCAGGTTTTCTTGACAACCCTCAGAGTTGTCAACAAAAACTGGGGTTTTCAAAAAACACCCAAGGGCTGTCAATTGTTTTGTTGACAACTAAAAGCAAGAAACAATAATTTTGTGCTCTGATAAAACTTTAAATTTGTTATAAATTAGTTTTAAAAATGAACGAAAACAATTTTGTGTTGTTGCTGAATGTTTCATCTGATGAGTACTACAAACATTTAATTGCAAACACAAGCAATAACATGCAACATGCGAATCGCCAAACGACAACAAAAGCAATACATATGAAATCTCATACCTATGACTTCTGACAGTTTGATCGTTACCTGAACTCGCCACAGCAAAATACCTAGATCTACTTCAGGGGGCCGATTCTGGTTCTGTGAAAAAGTGAATCGAATAAATTGTTTTCACATTCGCTGTCATGCATTGCTTTCACTTTTTCGATTCACTTGGTGCAAATAAGCGATTCTGGTTCCGTGAATGAAAATGGTGTGGTGAATTCAATATGGTTTGCCGTGGTGGATGATTTTCTGTTGTCTCTTATGAATTTATCTACTATTGTAAATGCTTAATGCCAAAACGAAATTATTATTTTTCATTGTTGTTTCAATTTTGCCAAACGTTTGTACATTTGTGAATTTGTTTATAATATATTAATATATTAAATTGTTTGTATACGTTTTTATAATGCCTTCAATATATATAAGAATTCTTATGGAAACAAATCGGAGAAATGCTCATAGGTTTGATAATTATTTGTGCTTTATATAGATGTATTTTTGAATTGTATTAATATACATTTTTGTTTTGTAGGAGAAATATGAGGATTATTAGGCGAAATTTGAGAGACAACGAAAATCCTTTCGAAATGATCACGGAGAAGCATTTCATACAATTGTATCAACTGTAACAAATCTACAAAAAAAATTAAGACGCGATGAAATAAATTTTCAAAACTTGTTTTCGTACCTATTATGAGCAATCTCCAAATTTATTTTCAAAAAACTAATCAAAAATTCTTTTTGTGCCTGTGTCACACTCTTTCCTTATTTTTTTTTTTTCAAAAAAATCTCCATATTTTCCGCTTTCACCTATTCACTTTGAACATTCACCATCAAATAAGAGCGTGAAAGCAAATTATTCATATGAATGTTTTTGACGTTTGGTTTCACTTTTTCATAGAACGAGAATCGCATTTATGCGTGAAAGAATGAAAAGCTTTTCGATTCACCTTTTCACAGAACCAGAATCGGCCCCCAGGGCAAGTTCAGGGCGACCCCAGGTCTCAAAAAACAGAATTTTATCACCAGGGTGACTTCAGGTTTTTCAAAAAACGATTTAGGGCGACCCCAGGCTGACTTCAGGGCTCAACGAACAAATCTGGAAACATTTCATTTTGCTTCAAGGTATTTCTCCGATCTGATCGGAAATTCTGTCCGACGAAATTCAACGCATGCCACTTGTGTGCGATGAAGCACTTCTAATGGTCTTATTTTTGACACATACAAACAAAATTTTCTCCGAAATACTCCGAGAAGTTCTTGTTGCGGAAAATGTTTTCATTTTAAAGAAATAGTTAAATAAAGTGTAAGTAATAATAAAATTAACTTTATTTGCGTTAACTTGTGTTACCTATTCAAAATAGACTTTTTGATCTTAGGCAGAACGAAAAAACAAGTTCGCAACAATTTTGCAACAGAAATTGTAGCTGTGTTTGTGAAGATCTGGTCCAATTAGTTAAATTAATTGGGACCGAGGCAAATGGATGTTTGAATGGAAAAAAATTTTTTCGTGATCTTTCGTTTTGTGCATTGATCCATTTCCATTGTGATTAAAGTACCTATTAGTCAAATAAATATAAAATATGTGTTTCAAAAGTTTTTTTTTTTTCAATTTATTATTTTTTTGGCACTTCTAATGGAAACAAAAAACCTGTATGGAAATAGGTAGGCGACTTTATTCGATAGTTTTGATTTAAAAATCGGTGCATCTAATTACATTTCTTAAAAACGCTAGCACAATATAATTGAAAAAAATACTTTTTATAAACAATAAATTACACTCTCTCATGGATTTGTCATGGTTTAAAATGCTTATGGTGTTTATTTTATAAAAAATTATCGAAAATATACATATCGCATTTTTGATATATCGGTTAATTAGCACATTTCTGTCTGAAATTTATATCCATCGCAATGCGTCGTTTGATTTCTGTAAAATTTCTTCCGATGAAAGCTACTACGAACCGAAATTGAATTTCCGACGAAGAATGCGTTGCGGAGAAAGTTCCGCTCCGACGGTTACTTCGATAGGGCCGATTAGTTATAGGGACTACATCATACAGTTTTCAAATACAAAGAAGTAAATCATCACAATTACGTAATCCGACATCGAGTTACGAATACCTAGCTAATGTACAGTCCGCTTAAGTATATCAAACTCTTAGAGTGCTTCTGATCCAGCCGTGGCAGGATCTATTTTGTCTCCAAGCAAGTCGTGATGTAGTTTCAGCTTAGGTTTGTTTTCTTTATCGCATGATACTTTGGTATAAAGCTTACATATAGCGATAGGTAGACCAATATCAGTCCTGCATGTTAAAATAGGTACTTTTAGTGAATTCATCACCTTTACAGTTCCCTGAAATGTCTCTATGGCCCAGGATTAGGCTAATGTGAGTGTTGAAGTTATGATCGGTAATTTAGGGCCGTATTAGTGTTTGAGGAGACAGAGTATATAGTTTTGATATTCATTTGATACGAGTACCAAAATCATTTTCCAACATGCAACATGAACAGTTATTTACAAAGCAAAATGAAAAAACCCTTTCTAATTGTAATTGACAACTCCATGCTGAAATATCTTAAATCTCCACTTGAACGATTTTTGATATATCATCAACTTTTATTTGATGCCAAACTCATTTGTTTCGTTCTACACCAAGGTGTCCTTACAAAATGGAAATTCCCTTTAAGTAGATAGTATTTTTACGGGTGGACGCCTTAAAAAATAATCCGTTCAGAATATTGAGGAATGAAGTTTTTGAATTAAAATGAAACCAATGAATAAAATCAAGCTTAAACAAAATTAATTAATTTACTGGTTGGTCACAATGATATAGCTGTAACTATATCAAAGCTTCAAGGTTTCAAATTAGTATATAGTACACCAATATGAACTTGCTGCAAAAAGTGTATGGTGTAGCAGCAGTTGAACAAACTTCAATATTCGCTACAGCTACATTTCACTGTGTCAGTTATAACATAAAAAGTGATAAATTTTTTTTAAACTAATAAAAAATTATTACAACTTAAAATAAAGTCTAAATTCCCTATATTTAATTAAATCAAACATATAATTTTACCTAAATTGTATTTGCCGAGAAGTACATGAGCCTGATCTTGGTTTTTTGTTTTGTTTACTTTGCTGTCCATGGGAGAGTTCCACGGTTGTGGGTCCAGAGAAGACACAGATCTTTGCATATTCATTTGGTCCATATCCACTTTCGATCGGTGTAGGTGTTCCGCTTCTAAGATTGGCGATTCCGTTACATAGTTCTTCGTCTGATAAATCTCCACCACGGCTGCTGTTACCTTAAATTATGTATTATATGAAAGAATATTTTAAAGAAATTAGATAAAACAAAAATTTTAAAAATCTGTACTTGAGAACGCGTGTGGTTTGTATGAATGTCTTTCGGGTGACCCCAGGTATCCGTTGATTTCTTCGTCAAAAAATGCATCGTCGAGGTGTTGCAAAGATTGCGAGAGTCCCAATCCGCTGTGGATCAAAAGTTATATTGTATATTTTTAATCAATATAAGAAATAATAAAATGACTTAGTAAGAATATCTGTTACAATTAACTGATAATAAGATAACTTAGAAATAAATATAAAAGAATAAGAAAACAAATACAAACCACTGTCAATTGGGAGAAGGGGATTGGCTGAAATGCTGGAATTCACATAGGAATGCGATTGACTTCGACTACTAGCGTTCAGTGGTCCTTGACGGAATGACTGAGACCTGCACCAAAAAAACCAAGAATTTCTCTCGTTTTATTAATTAAAAATATTGAGTGCCGATTTTTTCTCAGAAAGGATATTTGAAACGTATAAGTAAAAGCACATTTTAAGAACGAGAATAAATGAAAAAAACTTGCAAAAATGTATAATTTTATGTAGGTAGTTTATTTTTTATTTGCAATTCCCAGTATGTTCAAAGTGTGCCATATATTATACATTTTCTGTAATAGTTTAGATGAAGATTAAGCAGATTGGTCTTTTACTTGAGCTAGTTAGGTAGTATATATAAAGGTTTCTTCTTATTTATAGATGAGAGTGCCCTGACAGAATCATCTAAGGAAAACCAATTTTTCTCGAAAACAACTTTAACGATATAATCTGATATAATTGTCTTTATTCTATTGGATATATCTACATTTTCGAAAAAAAATTTAAATTAGGTATTTAAAAGCCACTGTTGATAAAAATTCTTTTTAATATTCTCTTCATTCTTTAATATCTGAAAAAACTGCAAATTTTATTTGAGGTAAATAAGAGAACATTTTCCTATGTAACAATACTCGTATAATATGTTATTCTTTCTAAGACGGCTTTTAAACGAAGCAATATTACCTTGCGATTTTTAAGCCCGTTGGAGAGAGACGTGTGTGGTGGCGGGGTTACATAAGGCGGAAGATGACTCCAAAAGAGAAACTAAGATTAAAAATCGCTTCCGTGTAAAAGCAGTATAACTTATCAGCCTTATCAGTGGATACGTGTTACGTGTGAATGGGTGAATAAAGTAAGAAAATAAAGGCTCTACTGCTCTACCTCAAAAAGAAGTTTTAAAAAAGATTAGGGCGCGTATGCATTGAATTTTGAGGGGCTTATAGTTTTTGATAAGTTAAAAAAAAGCAATTTCTTTAAAAATTCACTTGATTTTCAAAACTGTTATTGAGCTATCTTACTTAACAGCATAGAGTAAAAAATATACTACCTAGAGTCACGACTTCGGGGTTCGCTCTCTTTAACCCTAAACGCTAAATTGAGAGGAAAAAACCCACAGCCCAAACATGTGCTAGTTGCTCCATGCATTTTAAATGGGACCAACACAGCTTTGTTCAAATTTTGTGGGCTTGTGCTCAATCGCGCAATGCGCAATAAGTTGAATAAGTGCGTTTGAATATTCAAAAAAGGAATCCGTTAAATTCAAAAATTTTAAAATACAAATATTTTTTTTATTAATTTTGCTATTTTTATCTCTTTATCAGTAAAAACTATATTAAATATTAGTTTTATTGCTTCTGGGATACAGTTTTCTTGATATTTATATATATAATTTGTGAAAAACTAAGAAATTCCAAACAAAAGTGGATGCGCACTCTAGAAATTCAATGCGTATAGTGCCCAACATTGACCACGGAATATAGACATTTTAGCCCAAAGGTGAACATTTTGACAGATAGACAGAACAATAAAAAAGTGTTTACCAATGTTTAACTTTCAGTTTTTCAGTGGCAACTAGGAGCCCGAAATTAAATTTTATCCCGAAAAGAAACGAAAATCCAGATCGGTCGATTTAAATTGGATCTTTTTCGTTGAACAGATTCAGGAAAAAGAATCTGAAATAATGCATCTCAAACAGCGAATCGAAAGAAAACTAAAACGAGCAGATGATTCGGCAGAGAAAATCCAACAGTTACAAGAGACATTGGAAAATATGCGCATTGATAAGGATCACATGCAGTTAGCAGTTAGCAATAAGAAGTGCAAAATTCGCTCGATTGGCAGCCCAGTTCGATCTTTATAAGATGTAATCAACTATGTCCCATAGCCTTATCATCTCCAACAGCTTCTACACCACCAAAGTCAAATGAACTGCATCAGAAGTAAGTGTAATGCCAATAATAAGAGGTTAATATTTGCAATCGATCTACTATGTTGATCATGCGGAGAATCAATTACTCTCGCCAAGCTCCAACGAAACCACTAAAAGCTATTACTTTTCCGAAGAAGTAATGCAGCGAACACCTTCTGGCACTAAGTGGGGCTATGCAAATTCTTAAATAAGACAATGCTTCTTTATTGGTTTCGGTAGTGAAGGTTGGTTGTATAATGTGAAATGGACGAGCCACAAAGGCAGTTTATTTTAGCAAGCAGTTTAGAAATGACAGCTTGATTTATCTACCATTTTCAAGAATTTTATGAAAAATTATATGATTTTTTTAAAAGTAGGGGAGAGTGAGTACGAAAGTAACAGTGGGTCGGTTGTAATATTCAATTTTTACGAAAAAATTGAGCTGTATGCATTCATTTTTAAAGGCAGATTTCTTCACAATTAAGTCCTGAATGCACCCACAAAAAACCAAATGTCAAAACACTGAACTATGCCAAATAAAATTTAAAACGTGAAATTCAATGACAAACGATTTTTTTTTTCTTTGGTGAGTTTTGTTTCATATTTCTTGAAAGAATAAATTATAAATTAAGTGAAAGCACTTTAATCGAAGTTCATTTTGTTCTTAATGCAATAGAGAACATGATTTTCTGATTTCCATTATAGTTTCTTTTTAATTTAATATTTCATATAAAAAAATAAGTGGTGGACGGTTGTAACATTTTTTGTGTTAGCGGTTGTAACATATTACAATCGTCCACATGCAAAATATTAAGGTGTCTGTTCCTGTTTTAATCTTTGATTGATTCCCATAGACACTCTGTTTTTGATTGCATAAAAACAATAGACAACAGTTTCACTTAGGCTGAAAACACACCGGATAAAGCAAAATATTTTTGATTCGATAGTCAAAAACACATTTTTTATTTGAACACACACCAAGTGAAACAGAATAAAACAAAACAAAACGTTCTGTGTTTTTGTTTCGTTTTTAAAAATCCAAAAATTTTTTTTGAAAATTTGAGTACACAATTCTATTTATGTTTTTGGGGAGCTTTAGCAAAAAAAAAAATGATCAAAATCGGTTAAACCGTTTTTGAGAAAAGCAAAAACTAAAAAAAATGGTTCCATGGGGGGTACCCTCAATAACCATTTTTCGGAAATTTTTTTTCAGCCAATACCTAGATTTAATTAAATGAAATTTTTCTGTATTTTTATTTTTAAAATCTGTCGAACAGTTTTTGAGAAAAAAAAAATATTTATAAAATTTCGAAAAAAATTCGTATGGCAGGTACCGTTATTCTTGGTCTTAAAAAAAAAGAAAAAAACGTGTGGGGGGAAAAAATTTAAAATGATATCTACCAAGTTTAAAGAAAATCGGCCCAGCCGTTTAGCCTGTAGTCGAACAGACAGACAGACAGACAGACAGAATTGCGAGACCCACTTTTTTAGTCTCTGCTATCATCGTTAAGGCAAGAGTACGATAACTTAGGCGCCAAGAAATAATAACGGTTTTTTGTAGAACCGTTCAATACAAGCATTTTTTACTACGGGAGGGGGGGGTCTATCTCCCCCCGTTTGGGCGCGAGGGGCAATTTTATAAAAAAGGTACTGAAATGGAAACAAAAATATTAAAAAATAACGGTAATACTTACAATTAAGTATTATACCTGTTTTTAAAGCCAATACTCTGATCTATTAGATAATTTTTAAATCAAGTAGAATCTATGCACAGTTTTTAAAAAAACGAGTTTTAAACTCAAATTTTGGTGAAAAAAAACATAAAAAAAAAGTTTAAAGTTTAATTTTTTAAAACTGCAAAGTTACATATTATTATTTTTCCTAAAATTCGTTGCTCTAATTTATTCTTTTTCAAAAACTGAAAACTAGATGATTTTATGTCGTCTAGTTTTTGAGAAAATTGAAAATAACTAAAACTACTTTCTTATGGGATATTTGCTTTTTTTGCTTGCTTACGCATTACGGCGTATAAACAGTGCGAGATATGTATGGGGGGGCATGCTGCCCCCCTGCAACCCCCCTGCTTGGGCACACTATAGGATTTGGGGTAGGTGCGAGGTTGGGTGTATGCAAGGTTTCTTTTGCATTTACAGAATCTGGATTTAAAGAAACTTTGAATTTACCCTATGGTCTATATCCAATGTCGACTAAATATATGTATGTACGTAGCCCAAAGTTGCACATTTAAAATGTTCAGACATGAAAATTTAATACATTATGAAAAATTCACATTACCTAGGTACTACTGTACGAATGCAGCAAATTTATGTATGTAATTCCTTAATTAATATGTTTTTTTATTGTTTGTTTCTAACATTTTTAATGCTAATATGGTACAGGTTATTGTTTACCAAGGTCATTCGTTATTCAACCTATGTAAGAGTGAAGTATTTTTTTCTTTGAATGAAGAAAGGCGACTAAGCATCCACTACTTCATCCTAAATTAAATAACTTTTCAATATTTCAAAAAAAATATTTCAAAAGCATCGCGTTCTTAGAAGAAATTGGTCTAATTCCAACTAAAGCGTCAACTCCCCTAAACTCCAACTCAAAAAGGTGACAAAAATTGTAAGAATACAATATTATTATTATTATTTAATTATCAACCAGAGCATATTATACTCTTACAGACTAAGATACATAAGTAAATATATAGTTACAAATTTGTAGGTGGGTATATAAAATTCAAATTACATTAAAATGATTTACATATAGTTAATCTTTTATTTTAATAAATAACGTTACTTAAATTTTGCTTAAAACTAATGATTTAAAAGTTTCTCTGGTGCAATCCATATAAAAGTTAATCTCAGAGCAATAAACCCATCTATCGGCACATTTTTCCATGGGCCTCAATATTGGCTAGAGATTCGGGAGGTGCTTGTTATAATTTTTTTTTTGTGATCAAAATGCCTGTAAACACGGTTTTAATACATTGAACATTGAAAAATTGACTTGACTATTTTTAAGTAACACCTGACTTACTCACAAACTGACTGACTGAGACTCGAAATGCCATGCAATTCTACCTCCTCTGGTGCATTCTTGGTAACCCTAAATGATTTGCTGTACTTTGCCTACAAATGAACCACATTAACATTAATCCTCAAAATGAAATCACCGTAGTTAAATACCAAAAATCAAAAATTTCATAAAAAGTAGTTTTAGTAATTTTTGATTTTCTCAAAAACTAGAAGGGACAAGACCATTCGGTTTTTTGTGTTCGATTCAGAATTAATAGTAGCATTGACCACAAAAAGACAATTAAGCACCTCATTTTACAATTTTGTAAAAAAATTGGTCTAAACTTTTTTTTTTCATTTTTTTTAACAAAATTTTGAGTTTGCATGCAAATTTTTCAAAAACTATTGACACAAATAATTTAATTTAAATTTACGATTATAGAACAGACTTCTGGCTTTCAAAACCGGTATAGCATTTTATTGTAAGTGTTGCCGTTGTTTTTTAATATTTTTTTTTTCAATTTAAGTCATTTTTTCTAAAATCGCCCCTACCTCCTAAACGGGGCGAGATAGACCCCCCCCTCCCATAGTAAAAAACGCTTGTATTTGACCCTTCTACAAAAATCCGTTATCAATTTTTGGCGCCTAAGTTATCGTACTCTCCCCATCGTTAATGTCAACTTTGATCGAAATCTCGAGTTCGATTTTTTTTACGAATGCATAACTTGCCTTTTACATAGTACCTATAAGTCGCAAGTAAAAATGAACTTTTCTCCATCTACGTTAATATTTATTTAAAATTTGCGCACAAATAAAAAAGACGAAAATAAAAAGAACGGAATCAAAATTTCGTTTTGCAAAAAACAATAGGTCAGCTATCGACCAAGAAACATGTTTTTCTGTTGTGCTTTTGTTTTTATGTTTTGTTTCATTTGATGCGCGTTGCGCCATAAGAAAGCATGCAATTATCGTCAACGACCCTTGTTCGAAACAGTTGTGTTGCTCGTATAGAATAGCATGTATTTTCGACAACCACCATCGAAACTGTTCAAAACAAAAACATTTGTTTTGTTTCGTTTTCTTTGGTGTGTTTAGTCTCATAAGAAACAATGTTCTCTTGTTTTACGAAACAAAAAAACACGTTTTGCTTTATCCGGTGTGTTTTCAGCCTTAAGGCAGCGGAAAATACCCCGACAAAGAACGATGAAAACTTCTCGAGGTCTAATCTCAAAATATATCTTCGTAAAGGCAGCGGAAGAAGTTCTTAAAAATGACAAATCAGTTAGAGCTGTTTCAAAAGCTTACAAAATCTGTCACGTCACTCTTAGTCGTTTTGTTCAAAAAACAAAATCTATTCAAGA